>OV049860.1:20727642-21085142 GCA_920104075.1 Melanargia galathea
AATAATCACACTTTGAATCCTTCTCCAGTATAAGAGAGGAGGCCTGTGCCAACCAGTGGGACGTTGAAGGGAGACAGCGGTGGTGGTTACAAATTACAATTATAGTTCGTTCGATAACTTAGTGTCGGTACAGGCGCAGGTGCTCTTAGTATTGTGCTTTTATTTTTATTACTTTTTTTCTGTTTGTAATTTTTTTTCTATTCTAACAGAATCTCCGAATAGTCTGCCAATCCGCACTTGGCCAGCGTGGTAGACTATGGTTAAAATCCTTCTCATTTTGAGAGAAGATCCGTGTTCATGAGAATATTATATTTTATGTTTATGGTTATATTGTAATAAAATACGAATATAAAAAAATATAAAAAGGAAAGAGAATTTTAATGAAAAAATATGAGTAGGTATAAAACGCCAAAACCCCTTGTGCCTGTACACCCCGCGCGGCATGCTTTGAAGTCACGGCGGTGTGTTTGGCAAAACACCGCGCGGCGGAGGCGGCTAGACACAAAAGGCGACCGTAAGAAAACGAACAGACTTATACAATAATTATATTTCCTACTAAAAACTTACAATCGTTTTTGGCCCAACAGAAACATCAGGAGGTCAATGGCATATGCAGGGAGCAAGTGGAAGAAGATCCGCTTGAACTCGTGCAGCAAGTAGTTCGTCGTGATGTCGCCGTTCGGATACCAAAGTGGCCAAGCGAGCGGGTACTTGCGACCGTAGTCCTTCCCAATTTGTATGACTTCGCCCCAGGAGGTTGCTTTCTGATGGCCAATGTTCACGTTGTACACCGGTATTGTCTCCGGCCTGTGAACGTGGAATAGTTTGGTACACAGAACTCTGAATAATAGGCACTTAGAAGTGTGGTGTACACGTGACCTAGTCGCCGCATCGTAGGCGAGGACGTCGACAGTGCAAAGATGTGTGAGGTAAGCGAAAAGATACGACGATGACGTGTGAGGTAAGCGAACGATGCGACGCATTTGCAACTTTAACCCGCTAACCCTATGGCTTCATTTTGTCTGCACATTAGTGAGCGTGGTGTATATAAAGTATTCACCTATTCAATACTTTTCGTTTGTCACCCAACTGACCCCCAGCGGAGCGTCCGTGAACCGTGTGCTTAGTCTAAATCGGAGCACTCGAAAACGAACTCGAAAACTATTGATCGATTTCAGAGTAAAATAGACCTAAAATGGCTTGTGTTAAGGTTTGAGTTCGCCAATACATTCAGCATTCGAACAATGCTGAATGTATTGGCGAACTCAAACCTTAATAGAAGCCATTTTAGGTCTATTTTACTCTGAAATCGATCAATAGTTTTCGAGTTCGTTTTCGAGTGCTCCGATTTAGACTAAGCACACCGATGGTGAGAGTTCGTGTGTTCGTGAGCGGCGCTATGTGTGAGTGTATCTACAGCGGACCGCTTATATGAAGCTTCCTCTCTGTACCTATCTACTCGAGTGGCGTCGACATGCGTTGTGTATAATACCTATAGTTTGAAGTGGTACCTACACAGCACTCCCGTGATTTGGTAGGTAATTATAGCTAAGAAAAGTTTCACGGTTGATTCATCTATACAAACAAAACATTGGAGTGTATGTCTATGATTTAAAAATAACTACTTAGATCAGCCAAATCGATTCAGTAATTGCGGCGGCGTTAAAGAGTAACAAAGTATTTTTATAATTAATTAAAACAAAAATTTTGGAAACTTGTCCATTAATGCATACTTTTGAGTGCGTGATCCTTCGATCATCCCAATAGCTATAATCGCATTGATGGCCGTGTCCACCGGTATCACTTGCGCGAAGAGACTGCCGTCGCACAGCATGGACCTGATGACCCCCTTGCCGGCGCCGATCATCAACCCGACGGGCCCGTTCAGGTTGTCCACCCACCCGGGCACCGGCTCCTTTATCGCCGGACAAACTGAAATTGTATACAAAAAAAAATTGGTTGTCTTTAAAGTCGGATTACGGACGATAATTTTACGTGATAAAGTCATAAATACAGTAACTATATGGTACATAATATACCGAAATTTCTTATTCATAACTGGTTAAAATCAAATCAAATAAACTTTATTCAAAATTGGTACACTGTACACTTTTTGAACGTCAATTTAGGAACAGGCAATGGTGATAATTACTTACGGAAACTTAAAACTAAAGCTACGAGGGTTCCAAACGCGCCCTGGTCTGAGATAGATATAAATATTTCTTACCTATGCTAGGTCGTACTATAACAGCAGGCAAATTCTCGTATTCCTCCTCTACCACGTTTTCGGCGAGTCTCTTTGAAAACGTGTAGCAGTTCGGGTGAGGGCCGAGGAGCGATGGAGTCAGCAAAGTGATCTGCTGATCGTCGAGCCACTCAATGAGGTGCATCACTTCTGACGGTTTCACTGGGGGTGCGTGTGTCTGGAATTATAAGGAAGAGGGTTTCATAATTATGACGTAGTTTAGTTCATAACAATAATCAGTAGCTACACATGTACCTACTCGGTAGATAGAAAACTATACTTCTGTTTAAATCGACTAGATAAAGGGACTGTATTTGAACTAAAAGCCGGCTAACAAGTATAAATTAGAAATTTAAAAAACCCCCGACATTCGCCATTGTGTGGCGGCGGCCATCTTGGATTTGCATAATGCTATTCTACTAGTCAAGCCCTTTCATTTGATACCCATATTAAGGGAGTTGTGAAAAAATATGTGATCCGCCATTTTGTAGCGGCGGCCATCTTGGACCGATTTTCATCAAACATAGCTAAGAACACTCTCGACTAATTCACCTTTCAAACAAAAAAAACCGCATTCAAATCGGTCCACGCGTTTGATCTCCACAGGGGAACAGACAGACACACACACACACACACACACAGACACGTCAAACTTATAACACCCCGTTGTTTTTGCGTCGGGGGTTAAAAATGCAGTTTGGCAAATAGCCAGGTCTTACAGCACAAATAAAGGAAAAATTTCAAAAACTAAAAAAGTTGGAAATTAAAGGGTGTCCCCATACATTACATACATAGTTGAGCCAATTAAGATAGACCTCTGAGTTTTATGAGTGCTCATACAATTTAGAGGCCTAGCTTAATTAGCACCTTACCTTGTAAGACAAACTAATGAAAAACAGATTGTACTTATACTTCTGGAGTACGGAACCCTCGGTGCGCGAGTCTGACTCGCACTTGACCGGTTTATTTTCACATAGTAAAGCAGCAATGTACATATATCGAACTTATTCGGTGGCTTTCATTTAATGATGATCACTAAGTTACAGAATAACCCCTCTGGTCAACCACAAATAAATATATAAGTTACAACGATGTACCTGCGCTTTTTTCAATGTAGTTATATTTTGCATGAGACTGTTGGTACCTATTCTGTACCTACAGTATTGATCGCGTGCGCTAACGAATACTGTCGATGTAACCTCTTTATAATCTTAGGCCGCTATTCCATTAGGCAAGTCTTGAATACAAGTATGACGTCATATCTGCATACAAGTTGCTTGCATTGGAAACATATTTTCAAGAGTGTGCAAATTGCATGTAGCCTGTTTTACTTGCATACTAGTGGAGATCTTCATTAATTAAGGAGGATATTATAGGGGACACAAAGACATCATGGGTGAAAGCAGCTACTAACGTTTGCGCAAACTATTTGCATATTTGCATATTGCATATTTGCGCTGCACTTAAATAAAAATGTACAAGTTCAAACTACCTACCTATATGCAAGTAATTGTAGCCAAGTTGTTCAAGTTGCATGCCATATGCAACTTTGTATACAAGTTGCAAATTGCATGCAACTAACTTGCCTAATAGGAATCGCGCATTTACAGTACGTAAACTAATTCCGTACCGTCCAGATGTTACATATTCACCTTCTCCTCTAAGATCTTGTAATCCGGATAACAGAACGCGGTAGACAAATGTATGAACACCAGTAAATGTTTCAGTCTCTTGGCCACATTCAAAGTCCTTTGCGTCCCGCAGGTGTTCATGTTCACATTGTCTCTAAGGGGTGCCTCCAGTTTTAGGGTTGCCGCGAAATGAAACAGCACTGTCACTTCTTCGGATAACCTCTCTATTTCCCTGTCGGACAACCCTAGATTGTCGAACAGGACGTCACCCTGCAGCGGCTTGATTTTCTTTAATGCTGATGGATTTTCTTTTCGCAAACGGTCGAAGAGCTATAAAAGGTGGAAACTGCAATTTTACAGGGTACATAAATAGAAAACTTAGCGCTAGTATTATACTACCTTAACACTATCTAATACATATAACCATTGGACAAGTATAATGTACAAGTATATCTAATACATAATTATACTTGTACCTATAGTATTAGTGGCTTAGTATTTAGTACTTTTCAAACCGGCAATGTACGGCGTCACGCTAAACATTGCCATTATGCACTTAAAGTTGTTGTACCGCGGTCAGTCAGCGAACGTTGGGTAAATATCTAAAGATGTCATCTTTAGATATTTACCCAACGTTCGCTGACTGATTATATTTATTTATTACAAGTGGAAACCCTCGACTTCGTTCGCGTGGATATTGATTTTTAAACATCGCATGGGAATCATTTTGTCTTTCCTAAGCTCCTTTGAGCTCATGCTAAAACCTGTTAAAAGTTCACTGGCGGATGTTTAGGTAGATCAAATGTAAACATCCACCAGTGAAAGTCCCATCAAAATCGATCCAGCCTTTTGAGAGATTAGCCAGTAATCTTTATTTATTATATATTTAATATTTATTTCCTTTCTAACAAAAAAAGAATGAATGAAATCGGACCACGCGTTAATGAATTACAGCTAAGTACACATTTTGACTTTTATCCCCTCTCCCAAGGGAACCATGCTGAATTTCGGGATAAAAAGTATCCTATATGTTACTCCGTAGTATGAACTTAAATCATGCCAAGTTTCATTTTAATCCATTCAGTAGTTTTTGCGTGATGCGCGCACAAACATACAGACAAACAGACAAACAGATAAACAGACAAACAGACAAAAATTTCAAAAATAGCTTTCTTACTTTCTATTACTTATCCCTAACATCCCCCACAAATCTTTAATGTACAGATACGGCAAGTTATTATGTAAAACTGGTAAGACTCGTGAACACCCTGTTATGTTCCATATTTCTATTCAGCTCCGAGATCCGGCGCTGAAAGAGGATGCTCGAGCCACCCTCGACTGTATTCAGGACCAAAAGTCGTGCTGCCAAGGGCGCCAAGCGATTTAGCGTTCCGGTACATTGGCGCGTAGAAACCGATCAGGGGCCATGTCAACAGCGCTCTAGGTAGCAATCGGCAATTTGGCAACAATGACAATGTGGCCGATTCTGTTGTACACAATTTCTAAACCTAAACTAAAATAAATAATAGTTTAAAAAAACTAAAAAACACGCTTTTTATAGAAAACCAAACTAAAAAATAGAAAATAAATTTTAATAAATATAAATTAATAATAGTGTGCATATGAAAAAAATGTATTTTATTTAAAACTAGATGATGCCCACGGCTTCGCCCGTGTGGATTTAGGTTACAGCATACTTACAGCATCAGGGTTGAGGAGTTGGATATGTACCTACTCGAGTTCATTCAACGATAAAGTCTTTAATTGGTACCCCCAATATCAATTTAAATAACCGAAAGTTTCTAAAACCCATTAGTTTTGGGGATCAGGTCCCCTACAGCATCAGAATTGAGGAGTTGGAATCCAAATTTTTTATAGAACAGAGTCGCAATGTTTCTCTATCGATTAAAAAAAAATTACGCAAATCGGTTCAGAAATCTCGGAGATATCGGTGTACATAGGTAGAAAAACACAACTCCTCCTTTTTTGAAAGTCGGTTAAAAAAGTAGCCTATGTTACTCCCTGGTTAATTCTCTACTTGTATGTGAAGGTCCCGTCAAAATCGGTTCAGCCGTTCCGAAGATTAGCCCGTTCAAACAGACAGACAGACAGACAGACAGACAGACAGACAGACAGACAGACAGACAGACAGACAAAAATTTTAAAAACGTGTGATTCGGTTATGGTAGCGTACAAATAACCATATGAGCTTAATATGAGGTAGTTATTTCGATATTACAGACAGACACTTCAATTTTATTTATTAGTATAGACTAGCTGACCCCCACGACTTCGTTCGCGTGTTTATAGGTTTTATATAGGATCGGATCGGATCCCATAATTCTTTTATGTACCTAAAGTAAATGGGTAGCCCAAGTTACTCCTTATAACTTCACCTATCTGCCATTGAAAGTTCCATCAAAATCGATCCAGCCGTTTCGGAAATTAGCTGTAACAAATAGACAGATCGACAAACATAAATTTAAACGCACACCAGTTTAAAATAAGCCGTACGTTCAAAGATCCGGGTCCCAAGTTATTTGAACCCAATAAATGTCTGTCATTCCTGAACTAAAAAACCTATGACCTTGAAATATTTACCAGACAATACTTAAAGTACTATCTTTCTAACAAAAAAAGAATAAGTTAAATCGAACTACGCGTTAATGAATTACAGCTAAATACACGTTTTAACTTTCTTCCCCTCTCCCATAGGAACCGTGCTGAATTTCGGGATAAAAAGTATCCTATGTCCTACCTCGGAGTATAAACTCAAATCGTACCAAGTTTCATTCGAATCCATTCAGTAGTTTCGGCGTGATGCGCGGCCATGATACAGACAGACAGACAGACAGACAGACAGACAGACAGACAGACAGACAGACAGACAGACAGACAAAAATGAAAAAAATTACAGTTTTGGCTTCAGTATCGATTATAGAGTGCCCTCCAATAAAAATTTTCAAAATATCTTCAATGTACAGAATTGGATCTGTTACAGTTTTATTATATTATAGAAGACAAGCGTGGGGTGCATGGGTGTATAGAGGATTATCATTTCGATTATATCTTAAAAGCACCCCACGCTTGTTTTAAATGAAATACATTTTTTTCATATGCATATTATTATTAATTTATATTTATTAAAATTTATTTTCTATTTTTTAGTTTGGTTTTCTATAAAAAGCGTGTTTTTTAGTTTTTTTAAACTATTATTTATTTTCTACTTTTTAGTTTGGTTTATTTATAAACACTAAAAAATCATGTCACTTAAAATACAACAGATATAAATTATTAATAAATTATTTTATTTGTTTTTTATTGTAAATCGTACAATATGATTAAAGTAAATAACTAAGTACTAATTAATAATATTATTATTTTGTTTTAATATTGTTTTATCTTCGCATTCGTGCGTTTTGTGCTTAGATTTTAGTTGTGTGTGACATCTATTCTGTTTACCTTAGTTACAGTTAGTTACCGTGCGATTTTGAATGTTTATTGTTTTTCCTTACCGACAACTTTTGATAAATGAACACAAAATCTTATTTCCCAAATTGAATAATGGAATAATCTTATCAAATTAGTGTATTGTCATCGGTCCTCGATAAATCTACAAAGTTTGAATGAAATCTGACCGTTTAAAGTGGGTCAAAATCGCTCTCAAAGAAGTCGGTTACAAACATACATACAGGTGAAGCTAATATAAAGCGTGTAATGACAGGTCTAAATTTATTCCTATCTCTTTCACAGTGCTCATTGCGGAAAAGGATAGCAATAGATTTAGACCTGTCATTTTAGTTTAGATTTAGAGATTGTGTACAACAGAATCGGCCACAATGTTTGGGTAAATTGTTTCTAATTCTTTATTCCTTAGAACCTTTGGGTGTTCCTTGGTAGAAATAAGGATTCCTGGCGCCCCTTTGTAACCTCGCGCCCCTAGGTAGGTATGTGCCTAGTTTGCCTAAAGGATAATCCGCCACTGAATTTAGGGGTGTATGAGTTTAACAAAAAAAAACTGCCATATCTCTCCAAGTTAGCCCGCCTCCACCCTAGACTGCATTTTCACTTACCATCAGGTGAGATCGCTGTCAAGATCTAGCTTTTAGATAAATAAAAAAAAGATAAACAACCAGGCTAATCAGTCAAGGATCAGATTTCGAACAGAAAGTAGCAAGTTTTAAGTTACAAATCGTAAGTCGTATATTACTAGAATGTACGAAGAGTTTGGTGTTTCCACACTGATTGTAGTGCAAGGCCGAACATTTTATTACCCAAAAACGCCATAGTTATGAAACCTTTGCGGTCCGATTGCACTAAGGGACTCCCAATTTACCAACCTATGATCGGCCAGTTGAGCCAAACGAATATACGAGCGGAAAAAATATTAATTTAACCTCCAGTGAAATAAGGCAAATAAAGAACCAAACCTTGGAATTTCAGACAGTAAGTAAGCTTACATCTTAGTTTTGAGAGAGGCGTAGTAAAGTTCGAAGAGTGGGAAGCGGAATCTATACTAACTAATATAATAAAGCGGAAGAGTTTGTTTGTTTAAACGCGCTAATCTCAGGAACTAAGTACTGGACCGATTTCAAAAAGATTCGATTCTTAAAAAAGGAGTGCGCCAAATTCTAGTAGAGTCCCTCGTTCTCTCCGCGCTCAATAATTGCGATTCCGTTTATGGACCTAGGTTGTTAATAAAACGCAGAACGCGACACAAAGCCTATTTACGATAGCCTACCTGTTACCTAGGAGAAGCCACGTAACACCAGTGATTAACAAACATAAAATATTAAATATGACGTCCCGTAGAAACCTTCATCTCGCCATGATGATTCATAGAGTTCTATCTAATAAGAAACCTTCGTACCTATTCGAACGGTTGCAATGGCGCAAAGAACGTAGTGCGATTAGGGTCATAAATAAATAGAAACTAAGCTTTCCAAGCTGTAATAGCCTAGTGGTTAGGACGACCGACTTCTAATCGGAGGTCGTGGGTTCAATCCCGGTGCACGCACCTCTAACTTTTCGGAGTTATGTGCGTTTTAAGTATTTAAATATCACTTGCTTTAACGGTGAAGGAAAACATCGTGAGGAAACCTGCATGCCTGAGAGTTCTCCATAACATTCTCAAAGGTGTGTGAAGTCTGCCAATCCGCTTGGCCAGCGTGGTAGACTATGGCCAAAACCCTTCTCACTCTGAGAGGAGACCCGTGCTCTGTAGTGAGCCGGTAATGGGTTGATCATGATGAAGCTTTCCAATACACAAGAAAGTAAGCTTCAGAGGGTGTTTTCGATTCGCTGCGGCCAAAATCTGGAACGATCTTCCTCCTCCCCTTCGAGACAGACAAGTGAGTGATATTTGCTTTAAGGTAAAACTTAAAAGGTTTTTTCTTACAAAACAGCTAGAGGCAGCAGGATGATAATAATGTAATCTCATATAATTTTTAATTATTAATCCTAATTTATTTAAATCTTTTAATTCTATTTTATAAGCCATTTTGTATTTTTATTTTATAGTATACTAGCGGACCCGGCAGACGTCGTCCTGCCCGCTATTAGCGCCACCTACCGGGTTCAATTTTTCTACTTATAAACCTTCCTCTTGAATCACTCTATCTATTAAAAAAAACCGCATCAAAATCCGTTGCGTAGTTTTAAAGATTTAAGCATACATAGGGACATAGGGACATAGGGATATAGGGACAGAGAAAGCGACTTTGTTTTATACTATGTAGTGACTAGCGGACCCGGCAGACGTCGTCCTGCCCGCTATTAGCGCCACCTACCGGGTCCAATTTTTCTACTTATAAACCTTCCTCTTGAATCACTCTATCTATTAAAAAAACCGCAACAAAATCCGTTGCGTAGTTTTAAAGATTTAAGCATACATAGGGACATAGGGACATAGGGATATAGGGACAGAGAAAGCGACTTTGTTTTATACTATGTAGTGATTATATTTTTAAATATTTTTTTTTCTCTTTTGTACAGTGCGTGTGCTATTATAATATAGGTATTTATCAATCTGGAAGTAGAGGATCTGTTTTTAATTTGTTACTTTACTTTATTTGATTGTTATTTTAGTGAAACGGGAAGGGCGATGTGTTACATTGTAGGTATTAAACTAGTTATCGAAATGGAGCAAACTGAAAATCAGCGCTGGGCACGTCCGATGCCCAGCATAAGAGTTTGCGGCCATTTGCTTTATTGTTAGATAATTTAAGTTTTTCGTTTGCTTGTGTGGTTTCTTATTCTATACTTAGGTATGTAACAATAATGAAAGCAATAAAAAATATTTATTATTATTATTAAAATTCTTTCACCGTTGGATATGTACGTGATCCCTGAGTGATATAGGCTATATATTATGTACCACGGGCGAAGCCGGGACGGACCGCTAGTATATTATAGAATCCCAGAACCAAGCTTTATACCTACCTACCTAGCTTAGGTAATTACATATGTATATTTTCTCTGAATTTTATTGGTGTATTTACAGGCAATCTATCATGTTTGGTGTCAAATTAAAGCTTCTGGAATCAAAGAAACACTGGTAAGATGTATTCTCTCTCTTGCAACTAGTAAAATATACCTATTTTGACAGCCACACAAGTATTTTGTTCTTCACTGAACATTGTCGACTGATTTTTCTTAGTCTTACACAATTTTATTACAATGCATCGGTTATTAATTAGGTAGGTATAGATCGACCAGAATCTCATGAAAAATAGGGAAATTAAATTTTGTAGTAAGCAACACTAGGTTAACTCGGCTGCCCTAGTGATAAACAAAGTAATCACATTCAGAACACCTTACCTGGGATCGTTTCACGAAACGAAAAATCAAGCAACTGCATTTTAAATACAAAAACAAAGTAATCAACATCCAATTACTTTGTTTTTGTGTTGTGCTTGTTGTTTACTTGGTTTTTGAAATATTAAACTGTGGTAAAAAACTACTCGACATAAAACTTTTGTTAATGCAAAAAGTCAATTTCACAAAAAATGTCAGTTACTTTGTTTATCGCTAGGGCAGCCGTAGTGTTGCTAAGCTTGGAATTTCATTTCCCTATTTTTCATGAGATTCTGGTCGATCTTTAGGTACATGTTTTGTGTTGCTGTAACAAAAGCCTAAAAGAATATCTCAGAACAGAAGTCATGTTTACGTTTATGAACTTCCTGTAGTGCATCCATAAACTTACTTGCTAGTGTAGTAACTATCTATTATACTACCTACTAATATAAAGAAGTCCTGACTGACTGATCATCAACGCACAGCCTAAACTACTGAAGCTAGAAACTTGAAATTTTCACAGTAACTTCCTTTTGTGACGTAGGCGCACACTAAGAAAGGATTATTGCGAATTCCACCCCTAAGGGGGTTAAATTGGAGATAAAAGTTTGTATGAAAGTCCGTCATTTTTCAAGTTATATCCATGAAAATTGGTATTTAAATTTTAGGTTAAAAATAAAGAGTTACGAGTTTAAAGAATTTTGGAAAAACTACTCCCAAGTGGGTTAAATGGGAGTTGAAAGTTTGTATGAAAGTCCGTCATTTTTAAAGTTTTATCAATGAAAATCGGTATTTGTATTGTCGGTTAAAAATAAAGAATTAAGTACGTGTTTCAGGAATTTTAGAAATTCCACCCCCAAGTGAGATTTATAAGAATACAAGCGGACGAAGTCGCTGGCATATGCTAGTATAGTATAAGTTTATAAATTCGTCTCGGTTTATTCCACTTTGTTGTAGGTGTTATAACAACCGAGAAGAACAAAGTGGAGTGAACCGTCGACTCACCGGTGAACGTTGCATGTCGTCGAACCGTTGATTGATCGACTTTCCCCTTTTGGGTCTCATTATCACATACACATTTCCCAGGTCCGGTATGCTGTAGAGCAATTTCTCCAAAAGGACTTTGCCCATAAAACCCGTTCCCCCTGTCACTAAAACATTCCTGCCCTTGTAGAATTCCCTTATTGATATCTTCGACGACATTTCTGTAACAAATGAAACATTTTGTAAAACTTATCATCGGACAGAAAAGTTAGGATCACTGAATCGAGAACAAGCAAGTGGTCAAGGAGCATGGAGTAATCTTTTACTACGCCACAGATGTAGTAAAAGATTAGTGAGCGTCATCGTAAAACATACGTATTTGCATGGCGTTATAATTTAGTTTATGTTGCCTTGGATACTAAGGATTAAAACCGCGTTTAGGTATAATACCAAGGCAATGCGCTGGCAAAAATAGACGAGTGCTCTATTCCAAGCCAGCGCTGGCTTGAAAATCAGTGGATGGTTGCCAGATGAGACTGACACCCAATGCTGGCTTCCTGTAAACCCGGCTAAAGTCTACCGTCGTCAAACGATATATGTCCACCATTGGACGCCTCTTGTAAGGATTTCCACGTGGAACTGTGCCGCTTGATGAAGCTCCCAGCGACTCGTCTGATGTCGTCGGTCCATCTAGTGGGGGGTCGGCAAACGATGCAATTTCCGTGCTCGATACTTTGATAGCTTCTTCCGTGCGGATGTAAAATGCTTTCGGTTTATCATTTCTGTATGTGTATGTGTGTGTATGTATGTGTGTAATGCGCATGTGTGCTGCACTCGAGACAGTTTTCCGAATAATGGATTGGGAAGATTACTTTAATGGTCTTAATATTAATTGCAGACGTCTAAATAACCTTCGATTCGCAGATGATATATGTTGTTCTGTTCTGTATATAAGAAGCTGTGATAGCCTAGTGGTTAGGACGACCGACTTCTAATCGGAGGTCGTGGGTTCGATCCCGGGGCACTCACCTCTAACTTTTCGGAGTTATGTGCGTTTTAAGTATTTAAATATCAGTTGCTTTAACGGTGAAGGAAAAACATCATGAGGAAACCTGCATGCCTGAGAGTTCTCCATAACGTTCTCAAAGGTGTGTGAAGTCTGCCAATCCGCTTGGCCAGCGTGGTAGACTATGGCCAAAACACTTCTCACTCTGAGAGGAGACCCGTGCTGTGTAGTCAGCCGGTAATGGGTTGATCATGATGATGATGATGATGATGATGATATGTTGTTCTACTGGAAGAAGACCCCAAAAAACTCGAATTGATGGTCCAAAATTTAAAGAAAGACTTGTGGGACTGGAAATGAATGCAGACAAGAAAAAATTGATAACCAACTCAGTAAAGGTGGACATATAAATAGATGGCATCAATTTTGAGTTTGTCGATGAATATGTGTATTTGGGTCAAATTGTATCTCCCCGAGATCAAGTGACCAAAGAGGTAGACAAAAGAATATGGATATGTAGACAAGAGCATATGGATGGAGTAAATATTGGTCTCTTCGAGAAATAATGAAGAGCAAAGAGTTAGAAACGCAAATAAAGAAAAAAACATTTGATACAAGCATTCTCCTATGCATAACATAATATGGATGTGAGACCAGGGGGGTTATTCTGTAACTTAGTTAGCAACTGAAAATAGTTGCCAACGAATTAGTTCGACATACATTGCTGTTTTAATGTGTGAAATGAAATCACTGTTTATATTTCACACAGTAAAGCAGCAATGTGTAATGTACTAGCGGTCCGCCCCGGCTTCGCCCGTGATACATATATAGCCTATAGCACTCAGGGATCACGTACATATCCAACGGTGAAAGAATTTTTGAAATCGGTCCAATAGTTCCTGAGATTAGCGCGTTCAAACAAACAAACTCTTCCGCTTTATTAATCATCATCATCATCATGATCAACCCATTACCGGCTCACTACAGAGCACGGGTCTCCTCTCAGAGTGAGAAGGGTTTTGGCCATAGTCTACCACGCTGGCCAAGCGGATTGGCAGACTTCACACACCTTTGAGAACGTTATGGAGAACTCTCAGGCATGCAGGTTTCCTCACGATGTTTTCCTTCACCGTTTTAGCAAGTGATATTTAAATACTTAAAACGCACATAACTCCGAAAAGTTAGAGGTGCGTGCCCGGGATCGAACCCACGACCTCCGATTAGAAGTCGGTCGTCCTAACCACTAGGCTATCACAGCTTTATTAATAGTTAATCCGAATTTGTGCCTGTTGCTTTGTGCATTTACTTAACGGAATTCAACGAAAATTATAAAGCTTTAAGGGATATCCCTTTTTCAAGCTTGGTACATTTGTTTTGTTACCCCGTGGAAACAAAGACGGACCAACTCTGACAGAGTAGGATCAAAGCGGACTTTAATTGGGAGAAAAAGCTTTGGTATAAGTATAAACACCCTCATATGCCTGTCTCATTATTGGTTGTTTGAAAGCGCTAGTCTCAAAAAGTGCTGACCAGTTTTTTTCACATTTTCATTGCCAGCTATTAAGTATATTTTGCTGCTGAGGCGGACTCAGTATATTATTTTATAAGTAAGTCATTTTCTACATAGACAGATCTAAAATCAATAGGTATTCTAATTTTGCAGTACGGCTCTAGAAACTAATAATAATAACACGGACATAATGATTGGTTTTTACGACAATTCATCATGATCTGCATGATCAGTCCCCTCTCAGAGTGAGAAAGGTTAGGCCGTAGCACACGAGTAATAAATCTAGAGAGGAAGCTTCCACAAGCGGCCCGCTGTAGGTATACTCACACAAACACACTCACCAACGGTTCACGCACGCCGCGCCCGCTCGTTCCACTAACCGGTACAGTTGGTGACAAACGTGCGCATATGTGTGAGTGTACCTACAGCGGGCCGCTTGTAGAAGCTTCCCCTCTGTAGGTACTCTGTGGACGTAGTCCACCATGTTGGCCAAGTGTGGATCGGTAGACTTCACACACCTTTGAAAACATTATGGAGAGCTCTCAGGCGTGCAGATTTCCTCACGATGTTTTCCTTCGCCGTTAAAGCAAGTGATATTTAGTTACTTAGAACATAACTCCGAAAAGTTAGAGGTTAAGAGGGCAGGGGATCAAACTTGGACCTTGGTTACCCCGTAAAGGAATCTGAAATCTTAACTACTGGGCTATCACGGACAGACTCTATAACTTAAACTAGTATTGCGCGTGGCTGCGCGGCCCGCTAAAGCGGACCGCGGGGTTTCGAGTAGTCTGGTTTGAACACTCCCCACCTATCTTCAATAACCTGGTCGCGGCCGTGGTCCTCACCCATCTCTGAAATCCTCAATCATCAGCTCTCCTCTCCATATTTTTCCTCCGGATGAATTTTTGTCTTCTATAAGAAAACATCAGTGAAAAAAAAAATATGTATGGAAAAATAAATTCCGCAATCATGTTTTTTTTTTGTTCATCAAATAGACCTTTGAGGTCTTGATCATCTTTTGCCAAAAAAACCACTCTTCCATCTTTTATACTCAGTGAGATAGTCATCGACGAAATTTGTATGGCCGCCATCTTGAATCCAGAATTTTTGACTTTTTTTTCAGCACATTGTCAATTGGATGAGGTTTCGAGTGAATTATATTTCTCCATATTTTTCCTCTGCATGAATTTTTGTCTTCTATACGAAACCATCATTAAAAAAAACTTTTTGTGTGAAAACATAAATTCCGTCATCTTGTTTTTTTTCTGTTCATCGAGTAGATTTTTAGTTTTTGATCATATTTTTCTAAGAAACTACTTTTCCATCTTTTATACTTGGTGAGATAGACACCGACGAAATTTGTATAGCCGCCATCTTGAATCCGCCATTTTGTTTTTTTTTTCAACTCAGTGCCAATTGGATGAGATTCTGAGTAATTTTTTTTGAGCACCTCCCATCTATCTGCAATACCCTGCCCGGGCTCCTCATCCATCTTCCAAACCCTCAATCATCATGTCTTCCCATATTTTTCTTTGAGAGTTCTCCAAAGAACCGCATCAAAGCCTTGCATAGTTTACAACTTGTAGTCTCTTCAATATTCGCCATACATTTTCTATGGAAAAATAAATTCCGCCATTTTGAATTTTTTTTCTATTCATCGAGTAGACCTTTGGATTTTGATCATCTTTTGCGAAGAAACCACTCTTCCATCTTTTATACCCTCCGAGATGGAGACCGACGAAAGTTGTATGGCGGCCATCTTTTTTTCGCCATTTTGAATTTTTTTTCAGCTCACTGCCAATTGGATGATGTTTCGAGTGACATTTGCTCGAGCACCCCCCACCTATCTTCAATACCTTAAGCGTGCCATTCGCTCGTCTCTGAAATCCTCAATCATCAGCTCTCTCCATATTTTTGTTCCGAATGAATTTTTGTCGTCTATACGAAACCATTAGTGAAAAAAAAATTTTTCATACAAAATTTTACAGGAGGGGTGATCAATCAGTGAGTCAGTCAATGAATCAGCACGAGCAGCTATATATATATTAACTAGTAGGGCGCTTGGCTGCGCGGCCCGCTAAAGCGGACCGCGGGGATTTCAGTATTATTTTTGTTTTAGCAGCCTCCACTTTCTTCTATCATTTTCAGCATCTTTAACCCTGGCCGTGCTCCTCATCCATCTTCCAAACCCTCGATCATCATCACTCTCCAAATTTTTTTCTCCGAATCATTTGCCAGAAGGAGAGTTCTTCCATAAAAACAAATTTTGGAAAGGAACCGTATTAAAGTCTTGTATAGTTTCCCAACTTATAGTCCCTTCAATATTCGCCCATATATTTTGTGTGAAAAAAAAAATCCGCCATCTTGATTTTTTTCTGTTCATCAAATTTAGTTCTTGATCATATTTTTCTAAGAAACCACTCTTCGATCTTTTAGACTTGGTGAGATCTACACCAACGAAATTTGAATAGCCGCCATCTTGAATCCGCCATTTTGATGTTTTCTTCAGCTCAGTGCCAATTGGATGAGGTTCTGAGTATTTTTTGTTTGAGCAGCCCCCATCCATCTACAATACCCTTCCCGGGCTCCTCATCCATCTTCCAAACCCTCAATCATCATGTCTTCCCATATTTTTCTTTGAGAGTTCTTCAAAGAACTGCGGTAAAGCCTTGCATAGTTTACAACTTGTAGTCTGTACAATATTCGCCATACATTTTCTATGGAAAAATAAATTCCGCCATTTTGAATTTTTTTTCAATTCGTCAAGTAGACCTTTGGGTCCTCATCATCTTTTGCGAAGAAACCACTCTTCCATCTTTTATACCCTCCGAGATGGAGACCGACGAAATTTGTATGGCGGCCATCTTTTTTTCGCCATTTTGAATTTTTTTTCAGCTCACTGCCAATTGGATGACGTTTCGAGTGACATTTGCTCGAGCACCCCCCACCTATCTTCAATACCTTAAGCGTGCCATTCGCTCGTCTCTGAAATCCTCAATCATCAGCTTTCTCCATATTTTTGTTCCGAATGAATTTTTGTCCTCTATACGAAACCATTTGTGAAAAAAAAAGTTTTCATACAAAATTTTACAGGAGGGGTGATCAATCAGTGAGTCAGTCAATGAATCAGCACGAGCAGCTATATATATATTAACTAGTATGGCGCGTGGGTGCGCGGCCCGCAAGCGGACCGCGAGGATTCGAGTAGTTTTTGTTTGAGCACGTCCCACCTATCTTCAATACCCTCGCCGTGCTCTTCATCCGTCTCCAAAATCTTCGATCATCAGCTCTTTCCGTATTTTTCCATCAATAATTTTTTTTTTGTGTAGAAAAATAAATTCCGCCATCTTGTTTTTTTCTGTTCATCAAGTAGACTTTTAGGTCTTGATCATCTTTTGCCAAGAAACCACTATTCCATCTTTTATACTTGGTGAGATAGACACCGACGAAATTTGTATAGCCGCCATCTTGAATCCGCCATTTTGGACTTTTTTTCAGCTCACTGCCAATTGGATGATGTTTCGAGTAATTTTTGTTTGAGCACCTCCTACCTATCTTCAATACCCTGCCCGGGCTCCTCAACCAACTTCCAAACCCTCAATCATCATGTCTTCCCATATTTTTCTTTGAGAGTTCTCCAAAAAACCGCATTAAAGCCTTGCATAGTTACCAACTTGTAGTCTCTTCAATATTCGCCATACATTTTCTATGGAAAAATAAATTCCGCCATTTTGAATTTTTTTTCAATTCATCAAGTAGACCTTTGGATGCTCATCATCTTTTGCGAAGAAACCACTCTTCCATCTTTTATACCCTCCGAGATGGAGACCGACGAAATTTGTATGGCGGCCATCTTTTTTTCGCCATTTTGAATTTTTTTTCAGCGGACTGCCAATCGGATGACGTTTCGAGTGACATTTGCTCGAGCACCCCCCACCTATCTTCAATACCTTAAGCGTGCCCGTCGCTCGTCTCTGAAATCCTCAATCATCAGCTCTCTCCATATTTTTGTTCCGAATGAATTTTTGTCCTTTATACGAAATCATTAGTAAAAAAAAATTTTTTCATACAAAATTTTACAGGAGGGGTGATCAATCAGTGAGTCAGTCAATGAATCAGCACGAGCAGCTATATATATATTAATGATTAAAAAAAATTTAGAAAAACCACAAACAGATAAATTATAATACTATCAGTTTGTTTAGTAAGTAGTTATATGTAGAAAATTGCGCGTTTTACGGCCCATAACAAGAGGAAAGAATTTAAATGGCCGTCGTTTTAGTGTTTTTCCATCTAAAGCGTGCCATTTAAATGTTCGTTAAGAATGACCATAACGGTGTTACATAAGGTATGGTCTTGCACTATGGCAGTACCATGAAATCTGTGATTGTCGGTGTTGAGTAAGTTTCTCACATTATGGAGCCTCAGTTTAAATAAAAGTTTAAAAAAGCCCTCCCCGTAGGTGGCGCTGATGTTGATATGTCACCGGGCAGGACGACGTCTACCGGGTCCGCTAGTAGGTATTATTAAATATTAGATTTTGCCCCCGGCTTCGCCCGCGTGAATTTCGGGTTTTCACAAATCCCGAGGGAATCATAGATTTCCCATTCCCGTTTAAGGTCCCTTTTCCAACCTTTATGCCTACTTTCAAGGAAGTTTGCTACAGTAATCTACTTATAGCTGTAGGTAAGTAGCTGTAGATTGCTATAGCAAATTTCGGTTTTTCCAAAATCAAGATTTTCAGGATTTATTTCCAGGATAAAAAGTAGCCTATGTGTTAGCCACACATACACACACAAACTTTCGCCTTTATAATATTAGTGTGATTCATTATCTATAATCCGTTTAACGCTCATGCGTTACACTGCTCAAATAGCCTCTATAGACTAATAGAATCTAAAATGCTTTGATGCGGCAGATGTGATGCGATGCTGCGTTGGCTCTATGTATTAATTAGCATAAAGAATATATAGAGGTCCGCCGCGGATGTAATTTGTGAGAGCTTTTTAGTTACTACTTCTCCTCGATCCTGCGTTATATTTGTTTATCCACCTCTATAACTCTTCAACGTCCCACTGCTGGGCACAAGCCTCCTCTCTCACAGGAGAGAGAGATTTAGACCTGCCACGCTGCTCCAATGCACGTTGGTGGATTTTAACGACTATTGCCACGTTATAACTTATATGATAATATTATGCAATACCTAAAAACCGGGACCGACTACCTACTTATCGTGCTCTCCGAGGCACGGGTGACACACTAGCAACTACCAACTCCGAGGCCGGCACTGAGATACTTTTTCTTGAGAGAAAACCCCAATAAGTACCTAACAATTATTTTCCCCACCCGGGAATCGAAACCTCATGATCCGCAGTCGAACCTGCTAACCACTAAATCAACGAGGGAGATTTATTTGTTTATTTACAAGCACACATTTTAAAAATGATTGTATGTCTCTTACGCCAGTCAAATTTGACATTAAAATCGCAAACGAACGGCTAGTTCTGATTTTTTAATATGTTGTTAGGACCACTACCAGTAGTCTAAATTCAATTTTGCAGCTTCGAAAGACCTGTGCTAATTTTGTAGCACTCGAAAAACCGCGAAATTTTTGCACTTTTTTTGGGTTTTTCAATATAAGTCCTAAAATATGCGTTTCTAAAAAAATATTTTTCTATACTTTTTTAAAGAAGACTAAAATTGCTACAATTTAAGACCAAAACTAGCTCTTTAAATTCAATATTTATTGAGATACAGCTCTCCAAAAATTGACAATTAATTCCAAAAAAGTGAAATTTTAAGATTCGGTCAATTTTAAACCCCGATATCGGGGAAAATACTCATTTTACGAGTAAAGTTAATTGAAAAGATGTTGTAGTAAATATAATTAGCTTTAATTTAAATACTAAACAACGTCTGTAGCCCATATAGTTTACTTACAAATCCTAAAAGTTTAAAAAATGCGAAAATTGCAGTTTTCTCTTTAGTTTGTTTTGAATGTAATTTGAAAGAAAAAACCATGTACATCCACAAGAAATATGTATTAAAACTATTACTAAGTATTTAAATTAAGTATTTATAATGTTATTTATTCAAGAAAAAAATTATTTATATTATTATTGATATTTATTGATTTTTATGAAACATATTAATCTGTATTAAAATGACATTATGAGTTCCGAGCAATATAAGTCGTAAACTACGCATTTTTGTTTAATATTTTCTACACATTTTTAAAGTAGACTAAAATTGCTACAGTTTGACATCAGAACCAGTTCTGTAGCTTCAATAATTGCCGAGATACAGCTCTCCTAAAATTATGTGAGTAAACTATATGGCCTAGAGACGTCGTTCTACCCTTAAATTAAAGCTAATTAGATTTACTACAACATTTTGACTATAATTTTACCCTTATAATGAGTATTATCCTCAAGATGGCGGTCGAAAATTGACCAAATCTTAAATTTTCACTTTTTTTGGAAAAAGTTCTTTTTTAGGAGAGCTGTATCTCGGCAAGTATTGAAGTTACAGAACTGGTTCTGGTGTCAAATTGTAGCAATTTTAGTTTACTTTAAAAATGTATAGAAAATATTTAAAAAAATGCGTAGTTTACGACTTATATTGCTCGGAACTCATAATGTCCTTTTAATACAGGTTAATATGTTTCATAAAAATCAATAAATATCAATAATAATATAAATAATTTTTTTCTTGAATAAATAACATTATAAATACTAAATATAAATACTTAGTAATAGTTTTAATACATATTTCTTGTGGGTGTACATGGTTTTTTCTTTCAAACTACATTCAAAACAAACTGAAGAGAAAACTGCAATTTTCCCATTTTTTAAACTTTTAGAATTTATAAGTAAACTATATGGGCTACAGACGTCGTTTAGTGTTTAAATTAAAGCTAATTATATTTACTACAACATCTTTTCAATTAACTTTATCTGTAAAATGAGTATTTTCCCCGATAGCGGGGTTTAAAATTGACCAAATCTTAAAATTTCACTTTTTCGGAATTAATTGTCAATTTTTGGAGAGCTGTATCTCAGCAAATATTGAATTTAAAGAGCTAGTTTTGGTCTTAAATTGTAGCAATTTTAATCTTCTTTAAAAACGTATAGAAAATATTTTTTTTTAAACCCATAGTTTAGGACTTATATTGAAAAAACCAAAAGTAGTGCGAAAATTTCGCGGTTTTTCGAGTGCTGAAAAGTTAGCACAGGACTTTCGAAGCTGCAAAATTGGATTTACACTACTGGTAGTGGTCCTAACAACATATTAAAAAATCAGAACTAGCCGTTCGTTTGCGATTTTAGCCACTTTTGGAGTCAAATTTGACTGCACTATCTCCGTCTGGGTCCGAGATAAACATTGGAAAGTCTTCGCCGATTTTGACGGGATTTCATAGGCCGGAAGAGTGGACGAGGCTACTTTTCATTCAGAAAGATCGATGAGTATTTTTAACCTGAATTCACGCAGGAATAGTCACAGGTTAAAACTAGTTATTATTAGGCAAACGATTCTGGGCTATTATAGAAAAAGCATTACGTTATCTCTTGCCTATTAAAATTGATTTTCCATATTATTATCACATTATGTAAATTTAATTTATATGATGGCAGATGTCGCCTTGCAAAAAACTATGGTCTGTGATGTAACACGAATATCTGCCTAATATTATTCGTATGGGAAAAGTACCATTACTCAACGCGACACGAAATCTACCCATAAATCAAACTCCCTACAAAATCAATATCGAGTTACACGTTTTGTTATAATTATACGCTTGACTGAATCAAACATTTGGCAATCGATTGAAAGTTGCTATGCGTATAATGAATAGAATAGAATAGAATAGAATAGAATAGAATAGAATAGAATAGAAAAGTTTTTTATTCAAATAAACTTTTACAAGTACTTTTGAATCGTCAATTTGAATCTACCACAGGTTCGGAATGCAGTTCCAGCCGAGAAGAACCTGTAAGAAACTCGGCGGTTGCTCTTTTTTAAATATAACAATTATTTATGTATACATGATTGAAATGCCGTCTCGCGCATTGCTGGAACGAGCTAAGTCCATGCTTTTTTATCGTTTATATAATGTTCAATTATATAATAAGCTTTTTTTATGAGCATACTTTTAACAGAGTTCTTAAACTTGTGTAAAGGCAAGTCTAAGATTGCTTGTGGAATTTTCTTATAGAACATTACCTACGCCCATTCCCACAAACGACTTTCGGACCTTTACAAGTGCTTACGAATCGACAAATGAATCTACCACTGGTTCGGAATAGCTAAATAACTATATAATATACCTAATATAAAACAATTCTCTGACTATATACTACTTTGGACTGCCTCATAGGTCTAAACAAGCTCTTGTTTGGCTGTTGGTCTTCCGTCTTGGGTCTTGGGTGGATGAGGTCTTAGGGCGCGCGGCGCGGCGGACCAAAAAAAATTTATTGAGCTTCCTCGCATATAGAATAGAATAGATAGTAGGTAGTGCTGAAACTGTACAAGCTAAAAATCAGAAGAGCTAGAAACTTAAAGAGCTAGGTATAAAATATGTGTGAAGTGTAAATGGGCATGGTCACGAAAACGGACCGTTTGCTTCAAGTGTTGAAGTGGAAAATAAAATGGATTTAACTTTCGAGAACGCTAAGAAAAATAAAATATTCGAGATAGGTAAAGAGTACCTACTAACCTCTAAAAATCATAAATAAATAAATAATAAATAAATATTAGTTTATATCTGTTAAAAAACGTCGTAGGTAGGTACCTATGATATACGCTAGCGTTGAGGTTAGTAGGTACCTACTTAGTACAAACTCGTGGCGATGTCATAAAACCTCGCTTTCGGCTTGGGCTAGTACTCGTTTGTTTAAATACCTACTACTTTCTGCCCTTGTATCACAATATAGGTACAATATACAATATACATATATCTATTGCAACACCCAAACGTGTCTCTAATGACATTTTATTAATGTCTTCGATATTATTAATTTATTATCAACCCAAATAAAACTTGGGTGATGTAATTTCGGCATGAGTGTTTCCACATTACCAAAGAATTTAATAAAGAACTTGAAATATAATATTTTAAGGCAGGTAGGTACCTACCTACGTACCTACTATCGTTGGCTCACGTCTTCCGCATGGATTAACGATTCAAAAAATGCATGTAGGTACTTATCGATCTATACTTTATAGTTCTATAATTTCCAGCTAATTAATAAAATTCCAGTTAATCTCCGAAACGGCTGGATCGATTTTAATGGAACTTTCAATGTTATAAGGAGTAACTTAGGCTACATTTATATTAGGTACATAAAATAATTATGGGATCCGATCCGATCCTATATTTAAAAAAAAACCTATATTTACGCGAACGAATTTGCGGGGATCAGCCAGTCATACATAAAAATATTAATTATTATAGTAGGTAACTTTGACCAAGTTCCATATTCATAAGTACCCTGGAAACCTAATCTGTTGGGCTATTCTCTAAAATACCATCTCGATATCGAAGCTCACTCAAGTGAGATAACTCGCTTCGAAAGCAAACTCACTTCACCTTGGTTTGATATTCTGTTAACATCTGCTACGCACTTGCGAAGTGAAGTGAGTTTGAGTGAGAAGACCAGCAGGGCTATTCTGTAAAGCCATTTTCGAATTATAGAGAGTGAATTCGAGATGAGTTTGCTAATTTGTACTCTGTAAAACTCGATAGTACAGGTCTTCTCACTCAAACTCACTTCACTTCGCAAGTGCGTGGCAGATGTTAACAGAATATCAAACCAAGGTGAAGTGAGTTTGCTTTCGAAGCGAGTTATTTCACTTGAGTGAGCTTCGATATCGAGATGGTATTTTAGAGAATAGCCCTACTGTAGGCTGTACTATCGAGTTTTACAGAGTACAAATTAGTAAACTCATCTCGAATTCACTCTCTATAATTCGAAAATGGCTTTACAGACTTTGATCTCTTTGTTTACAGAATAGCCCTGCTGAACCGAGTGGCTCGGCCGAGTCGGCCGAGTTTGGCGAAAATAAAACCGAGTAAAACTGTGTAATCGGTTACTCAGTATAATATAATATTGTGGTCTGTACATCTTTTATTTTGCACCAAGGCCGAATTGGAAATAATAGCGCTGATATAATATAATAATAATACATTACAAGTTTACGGCTCTTGTTACGACACAATAAAGTGCAATTCAGGTCGCAGTAGCGCTAACTGTCTACCTAGACTTCGCTCTACACCTATTAATCTAGAACTATTGACCTAGGCTTTGCTTCTTTTTCTATTGACTTGTCTGATATCTTCAGTCAACCAAGTGGGGTCAACCGTGATTTAGTCTAATTTGCACAGACTACGGACACAACTTTAGTTTGCGTCCAGTTTGCAGTTCGGAGTCAGCTTACCGTCAAATTGCAGCAAACTATTTGCCAAGGTTTAGGGCCGGCCGATACTAAATCCTCTAGTAGTGATAAGGCATCTGAAAAAGTCGGACAGCACTTATTGCCACTCAAAGTTAGTTCAATAGACGCGGCGAACAAAATGTATTAAAATTTACGATCGTGAGATTCGGTGGTTTGAACCGCTTTCAAAAATAATGGTACGGCAGCCCTGGAACAAAATGTTTAGTGATTAATAACAAGCTGAATTTTTGTGAGCAGGTTCGTTTCGACGAGACGAACAACTTTTTTATCTATGAAAATTTTCGATGGAGGTAGCTACTCGAGTAAGGTGTTAAAATTTTCGATTCACTCGGGTGGGAAATCGTTCCACAAAATTTGTAGGACTAACTATATGGCCATTTCATTATACAAGTATTTATTAGGCTGCATACAAAAAATCTGCTGGTTATTAATAATATTCTACAGCGTCCTCCACTCCGAATATTTCCAAATAATGAGGTTATAAAAATGATGAAACATTATTAATAACTAGCTGATTTTTTGTATGCAGCTTAGTAAATACTTGTATAGTGAAATGGCTACATAGTACTACAAATTTAGTGGAACGATTTCCCACCCGAGCGAATCGAAAATTTTAACACCTCCCCACTGGATTAGCTACCTCCATCGAGAATTTTCATAAATAAAAAAGTTGTTCGTCTCGTCGAAACGAACCTGCTCACGAAAATTCAGCTTGTTATTAATCACTAAAAAATTTGTTCCTCGGCTGCCGGACTATAAGTTCCTATCTCAAACGTGCACGACCACGTGTTTGACGGTAAAGCAGTTAGGGTTGTCTGTTACACGCGTATTTCCGAACTTTAAAATTTTTATTGTATTTTTTTTTTTTTTTTTTACTTAAAGATTTACAGTACAGTACAGACATATTACATAACTTCAGAGCCAATTTTTTAATATGATAAAGAGGGACTTGTCAATAATGCCATGTTATAGATATGCTTTAAGAATGCCGTGAGCATTTATCCATGTAGATATAGATTTAGAATTACTGGTAGTACCATACGAATATTTCATAGGTTTCACTTCTACATGATAACCCTTGACTGGCATCTCACCTGGTGAAAAGTGGTGATGCAGTCTAAATTTTTATAAAATCCATATAGGATCTACTCGGTTTCTAGGCGTGATCGTACCGGAAATCTTAATGGCTTGGGGACACAGATCCACTGGTAGAGTAGCCACGGCCAAAGCCAGCCACAGTACCAGATCAGAAATAATTTATAAATTACAATTCTAATCAAAGATCTAGAACAAAACAAAGAATTCACCGGTGACAACCCTAACCTGAATCTCAATAAAACCTTTTGCATAACCGTCTGTACATCGACCCAGTTGGACTACATAGTTTTCGTCATTTTTGGTAGTTACGTTCCGTAATGAAAAACCCTGCTGGGAATAAAATAGATACACACTCAAAAGTGTATGTCTGCCTGTGATACGTTTGATAAGTTGAGCCTAGAGGAGAGTGTGTTGAAAACCGAAAGGTTGTGCGTTCTAAGCCCACCCGTTGCAAGTTGTAAGCTGTCCTACGAAACACTGTCCTACGAGAAAGTAACTAAGTACTTTAGGACAGAGTTTGTGCTTAGGCCGATGCTATACTTACGTTGTGTTGTGCTCGAATTGCATACCATATGGCTGGTGCAGCAATGTGCGCTTAAAATGAACAAACAGGATTTTTTACAGGCGATGTCACCTGATGGTAAGTGACGATGCAGTCTAAGGTGGTTAGCGGGTTAACTTGGAAGAGGTATGGCAGTTTCAAATCCATATCCCTGATCGGTTTCTACGCGACACCGTACCGGAATGCTGAATCGCTTGGCGGCACGGCTTTGCCGGTGGTAACTAGCCAAGGCGGAAGCCTCCCATCAGCTAGGTCAGAGACAAATTAGAAATTATAAAATTCCAAATTGCCACTGCCGGGGATCGAACCTGGAGCCTCCCACTTATTAGACCACAGCGCTCACCACTGCGCCACAGATGTTGTCGGATTCGTATAAAATTGAGAGTCTGCCCCCTTCGTGGTGCCGCTTTGTCCGTCTGTCCGTCGGCCCGTCTGTGGTATGTCGCAACTTCTTATTTTTATTGATGTGGAGGTAATTAGATATGGTAATATATTATTGCACACTATTATTACTGTGAATATGTGTTCACGCGTTGCATTAAATTAGTGAATGGAGCCTATTTCGACAATCATGAAGGACTAAATAGTTGGAATCTAAAAGTAAAGCGGGTCTTACACTGTGGATTATTTTTATGCAACATTGCTGGCGGTGGTCTCGCAAGTGACAGTTCTATGATATAATCGTTATATTTTAGCAGCACACCGTGTTATATACGTAACTTCTACGAATTTTTAATGTAGGGCGCCGCATCAGTGTCCCAAAGCAACGTTGTGCTGGTAAAAGTGGTGACATATTTTTGAAATTTTTGACAATCAAACGAAGAAAATATACATAGTTATCTAAGACATGTTCTCAGATAAGATCAGTAACTTCCCCTGCAGAATTCAGATCATCATGATGCGCAAAATTAAGAGCGAAAGAAGTCCTAAAATGAAGAAAGTCTTGGATTAGAAACATCCGAGATTGGAGTGCCATAGTCAATTTTCCCGTTTGCTTTCAGTATTGGTACGTAGTACTATTATATATTCTGTGGTATTGGAGACTCAGTTAAAGAAAAAGTATGCCTAAACTGTTTACTAACTACATAGTACAAGGTACATGCCATTGTCGTAAAAATCTATTAAAACATTTTTATGCCTTTTAGCAGTGTAAACTCAACTACGATCATCAATAATAGCTAAGTGTTTTCGAAATTTTTCATTGATTTAACTGGGCCTTCAAGGCCCAGTTAAATCAACTAGCATCACTGCTTACTAGGTCGGGATTACCATGAGAATTGTAAAGCAGAACGGAACGATAAATTGTTGGAATATTCCAGTGAGGTGCGGGTAATATGGTATAAGTACCTATAATAACGGCATTATGGAAAACGACGACGAAATGACACCGACTTCCGACGCAGCAGAGCGTGATACAATCTAATGTAAGAAAGAGGATTCGGGTTCAATTCCAAGATGGCTGACTTACCTATGTTGACCCATCTTTAAGTCAGTACGATGAGTACCTACCTCGACAAGAAATCGATTACGGGCTAGGCATGACTCCATTAAGAATTTTCCGTAAGCTCGAGTAAACCCGAGCTTCCATATACAAAGGTTGTTTTGCTTTTATTTAAAAACAATGTTGATACCAAGCTTTGCAAATGTAATGGGATGGGAAATTATCGAGGTTTGACTTGTTTTATTTGTTAGACACTTTTCGTAGCGTTCAACTACTTACATAAATGGAGTTCGACATAACCTTGAAGCAGCCAAAATTAAGTAGTAGATATATGTATTAAGATCTCTGAGATCGCGGTCAAATCTTTTATGTTTGTATAAAGATGGAGTTCAGCATAACCTTGAAGTAACCACGATTAGTATGTTAAGATCTCTTAAATATCAGCTGATGGATACAATGACCTTTAAGCGCTAGCTACGAATGAGGTGAATGGTCGGTTTAATATGACCGTATAACGGCCAGGCATAATTATTCTCATGTGTAATTTCGTAGTAAGGCACGTGAGTATAGTACGTGAACGTGATAACATGAATGGATTTTTACGACATCTCTTGTATGGAGTAGTAGCTGATCCCCGCGACTTTGTCCGCTGGGATTTAGGATCATAAATAGCCTGGGTCCGTATTCTGTAAAGTCCGTTCGGTAACATAGTGTCACACAGGCGCAGGTACTTGTATTATTCTGCTTTTATTTTTATAATTTTTTACACTTTGTAATTTTTTTTTGTACCTATTCTAAGAATAAAACAGAATCTCCAAATAGTCTGCCAATCCGCATTTGGCCAGCGTGGTAAGCAAACGAACGTGGTAAGTAAACGAACGTTGACCGTAAGTAAACGAACAGACTTTATACAGGCTATCTCTGTGCCAAGTTCTGTTCAGGTCCGTTTAGAGCAGGGGTTCCCAACCTTTTTTTGTCTACTGCCCACTTTAAGAATAAATTTTTTTTAACGCCCCCCTTTTTAAACATACTTAAAAACCGCTAAGTACTTATAACTGATTATTGAAACCCAAATTTATAGTATTCGGACAGAGTATCTTTTATTGAAAATAAAACAAACATAATCAATTCTTATATAAAAACTAATGCGAAGGTTGAATCTGATGCTGTTCAATAAGTTTGTTGATATCAGGTTCCAATTTACTCAAAAACAGCCGCAAGTCGCCACGTTCGGTAACACGCAAACGATTTCTCTTTTTATTATAGTAAGCAGCGTTGCCACAGCACTAAATCCACGTTCACACAAATATGACGATGGGAATGCTATCAAAAATCGTTGAACAATTGACCACAATCCAGGGTACAATTGCGGGATCGGTTTTTGTAGCCAAAATTCTTGATATCCATTTTTGAACTTGATTTTTATTTCTTCGTTTGTTGTCAATTCTATGAGTTCTTCTTCCAGCTGAGGTGACATTGTTGTGTTGCCATTTGAAAACGGTCTTTTATATCGAACCGAGTTTGAGCTATATCTTAATTAATATTAGTTGATGTTCACAAGATGTAGTCGAGAGTCGAGAGCTCAGTCGGTGTCTAAGAGTCTTCCTAGCTAGGTAGATGAAATTATAAATCGAACCCAAAGCCCTACACAATGCCCCCTTTTTTTTCTGGGTCTCTTACCGCCCCCCTTTAGGCCTGCAGCGCCCACAAGGGGGCGTTATCGCCCACGTTGGGAAAGACTGGTTTAGAGTATGAAAAGGTAACAGACAGCTGATGGAGCTGGCTGGAGTGAAGACTTCAAAGCAAGAGGCACATCACGCACAACAGACCTCTATGGTTTATGTGCGGACACCTGCCCAGTATGAAGATGAAGGTAACAGACAGATAGACAAAGTTACCTACTTTCGCATTTGTAATATTAATATGGAAGCTTGGTTCCATATCGGGAGATCAATAGTTACGTATAGTTCGCGATAAGCTAAGTGATCGATGACTGGCCCGTTGGCGCGGTTGGCAGTAACCCTGCCTACCTCTCCCGGGTCGCGGGTTCGATTCCCGTCCCGAGTTTGGGTGTATTTATGTAAGTATATAAGTATGTATTATGTATTTATACATTTATTAAATATTTATATTTATGTGTAATATATGTAAATATGTATATCAGTCGGTCGTTACCTATAACACAGGCATTAAGTTGCCTACTTTAGGAACAGCCGACCGTGTGTGTATGTGTGTATATTTAAAAAAAAAGTGTGCGAACGACGTGCGAGGGACTGCCGGGGCTCGCGCCAATTAGCCAGTCAAAAAGAAGCATGCGGGGAACGCGATTGCCCCTCGCGCCTCATATATCACACGCACTCCTACGAGTACCTTAGGGCTCTTTTTAACCCCCGACGGGGTGTTATAAGTTTGACGTGTCTGTGTGTGTGTGTGTCTGTCTGTTCCCCTGTGGCGCTCAAACGGGTGGACCGATTTGAATGCGGTTTTTTTTGTTTAAAAGGTAAATTAGTCGAGAGTGTTGTTAGCTATGTTTGATAAAAATCGATCCAAGATGGCCGCCGCTACAAAATGACGGATTACATATTTTTTCTCAACTCCCTTAATATGGGTATCAAATGAAAGGGCTTGGCTAGTAGAATAGCACTATAGCAAATCAAAGATGGCCGCCGCACAAAATGGCGAATGTCGGGGGTTTTTTAAATTTTCAATTTATACTTGTATGGATAAGAGGCGCGTTGCGCGTTTCGTGGTGCATCGTGTGCAAAGCTATAATATAATATGAAGCTAAACGATTCTGCAAGAATGGCCATAATAATAAGTTGATAGCGTCGCTACGCACCACACCAAGCGCACTGCGCATGTGCCCTTAATATGGCGTAAGCATAATCCCAAACAAAAACATTTCATATGAATAATAAGGGCAAGTTCCTATTAAAAAAGTTTTGGCCAACCCATAAAAGTACTGATATCAAAAATTATGGCCAATTTCTTTACTAGGCTCGATAAATGGAACCATACAGTTTTAGAAGGTGTAACTATATTCGACCATCTTCAAGCTGTCATCGCATTCCTAAATATCTTAAATTCCTAAATCCTACTAATATTATAAATGTGAAAGTGTGGATGTTTGGATGTTTGGATGTTTGGATGTTTGGATGTTTAGATGTTTGTATGTTTGGATGTTTGTTACTCAATCACGCCGCAACTACTGAACCGATTTGGCTGAAATTTTGAATGGAGATAGCTTATGCCCTGACTTAAAACATAGGCTATTCCTGTGGGACTAAAATAGATATAGACTTCCAAAAACGCGATAGATGGCGTTGACTGTTCTTAGGTAAATCACGCTCACATAGCAAATTATTACAATAGTTGCATGCATCTGTATGCGTATGCACTTTTAATCCTGGAAAAATCCACAGTTCCCACGGGATTTTGATAAAAACGAAATATATATCTACAGCTATAGGTAGATTACTATAGCAAACTTCCTTGAAAGTAGGTATAAAGTTTGGAAAAGGGAGCGGGAACGGGAGCCGGAAATCCACGATTCCCTTGGGATTTGTGAAAAACCGAAATTCACGCGGGCGAAGCCGCGGGCAGAATCTAGTATCTTAAATAATTTAATGGTCTTAAAAATAACACCGCAATTTGAAGCTCATTTGGGATTGTCAATAGTTTTCTTATTTTCAGCTTGACATCATTTTTTTACTCCTTTTGTTTAATTTAAAAAATGTTGCTAATCTGCCAAAAACGCATCTGCACTCACTGCGTGCGTCTAGATATAAGTACTATAAAGATTCTTTACAGATAAAAACTTTGGATGTCCCGCTTTCGATAATGTGATGTGAAAGGGTATTTTACTTAGTTAAGTACCTAATAGGTATATCGTTATCATTTCTAGGATTCAGAACTGGTTTTTCCAGAAGGACGCGTTGTAACTTATAGTACCTACCTAGTTACCCGTACATTTTAACCTGTGGTGTCTATGTACTAAAATTCAATCTTATGTCTATAATCTATATAGACACAGTTTTACATACGCCATACAAAGTAATAAAACTGAAGTGTCTGTCATGTGATTCCGAAATAACCTGTCTGTTATTAAGCTCATACCTATCACATTATGATTATTATTTGAACGACATCTGAAAACATGTTATATTATTATTATTGTCTGTCGGAACGAGTGAACTTATTTTGACGGGACTTACATATACGGTAGGTACTTGTGTACTATGCAAGTAGAGGATTACATAGGGAGTGATCTACTTCTTCTAGTGATGAAAGAATAAAACTTGTTGATACAAGAGATAACATATTATTATAGGGCTAAAACACTTTCACGCCCTCAACTGTGAACTGCTCCCGACTTTTGTCACAAAGGTCAAAGATACATACCTACATGGTACACCTAGCTTGCAACGAGGGGACACACAATATATTATAATTAGTTATGTGCTATAATATAAAGTCGCGGGCGTCATCTAGTCCAACAAGTGTAAATTAAAAATTTAAAAAACCCCCGACATTCGCAATTTTTTGCGGCGGCCATCTTGGATTTGCAATAATGCTATTCTACTAGTCAAACCCTTTCATTTGATAGCCATATTAAGGGAGTTGTGATAAAATATGTAATCCGCCATTTTGTAGCGGCGGCCATCTTGGATCGATTTTCATCAAACATAGCTAACAACACTCTCGACTAATTCACCTTTCAAATAAAAAAAACCGCATTCAAATCGGTCCACCCGTTTGAGCGCTACAGGGGAACAGACAGACACACACACACACACACAGACACGTCAAACTTATAACATCCCGTCGTTTTTGCGTCGGGGGTTAAAAATAGAAATTATAAGGTACGCGTTACGACAAACATATTCGTAATACCATCATTACTGTTATGTAGAACTGTTACAGAGGTGATGTAAGTATTCTGCGGCTAGTATCTTAAAATTGGTCCGCTTAGTGCATTTGTGGTATACCGAGTCTGTATAATTGCTTGATTGGTGAGCTGCAATCATACTCAAAACAGTCGCCTTTGAGCGCTAGACGTGTATAACAATTATATGATTGTTAAAAAACCTTTACGATATGTATAAAAATTTACTTATCTCCTAGTAAATTGAATATCTTTGCCTATCTCGAAGCAATCATCGTCGCCTCGGTACGCACAAAGTTTCAACATGCGAGAGAACATCGCTCTACCGTGGAGATATTGCTGCATCTCTTCTTGTTCACACCTTTGTGTTTATTTTAATCTACAATTTTAGAGACCTACTTACACCAAATTGCTTATATAATTTTATTTTGATAGCTAGAAAATTACAGAACGTACCCACTCATGATGCCTATCTAGTATATAAATAGGTACCTACCTATAGCTTAAAATCTATCCTAACGGCTCCTAATTGTGTGAATGAAATTGTATATTAAAGTGTTTACTCGTGAGTCGTGACGCATACCTAGGTAGGTATCTCTAGAAGCTGCAAGGAGTTGCAAGCGTGCTCGAAATTTTTTTCAACTAGGTAGGTAGGTATTTACTACTCTGATTTGAGTTAGGTCGACAACTATTTTCCAATTTTCGTTCGTTGCCCGCCTCGTACAACTTACCTAAGTACCTATGTACCTTCAAGGCAAGAATGAATAGGCATTTTCTAGGTAAGCGTGTTCCAACTTAGACCTTATAATTGCTTTCCATCAGCCATGATTGTCATCAGCGTAAGCCTATCTATAAAATAAAAAAAAATTGGAGCATGAATGATTGGTGCGTGATTGACTAAGGCCACAGATTAATAAAGAAAATCGTATATCTAAGGCCGGGCGCACACCGAGCGCAGCGCAGCGCGGCGTGCGCGCGTATATTTATTCGTATGTTAATTATTCAGTTTTCTCAGAAAATGCTCTGCACTCGGTGTGCGCCGGGCCTTACTCTCCTTTATATTCTTTGCTAAGGGTGCCTGTTTGCTCCGTTCTGTTGCTCTTCGCTCTTTATAGACAGGCACGCTAAGGCGTTGACCTAATACAACGCGAATGCGCGATCATCGCGCGAATTGACGATGCGAGCGGCCGCGGGTTCCCGCTTCGCTCCGCAGTTTGCGCGTGCCATTGGCGCTAAGCATGGACGTATGTCAGTCAGTCAGTCACTGTCAGTCAGTCAGTCACTGTCAGTCAGTCAGTCAGTCACTGCCCGACGACGTGACGCGATTGTCGCGCGAATGTCAATTAGGACACCTATTCGACAGCAATATGTTTGATCGCGAGTTCGTACGAACTAAGTTCGCGCGAATAGATTTTCAAACATTTCATTCGCGCGAATCCATCGCGCGAATGCCTATTAGGACACCTATTCGAGATCAGTATGTTTGATCGCGAGTTCGTACGAGTAAAATTCGCGCGAACTTGCGATGATCGCGCATTCGCGTTGTATTAGGTCAACGCCTGGGTCAACCTGTGAAGTAATCAAGATTATTGCGAGCTAGGAGGGCAGGCACGATCAATTGTGGTTGCACTCTCTCAATTTATTCACCCTCTAAACATTACGAGTATATGTGAATTGCATTCTGCATTGTATTAAATTATTGGTGACTACGATCGTTTTCAAAATCTGATTTCGACCGCGTCAAAGAAACAATATTGTGCAAGGCAACTTTGCCTCAGAAATCTGTTAGTGGCAAAATATAGGTATTAAAATCTATTCTAATATGTACTATCTATATCTATCTATACTCTTATTAATATATATATAGCTGCTCGTGCTGATTCATTGACTGACTCACTGATTGATCACCCCTCCTGTAAAATTTTCTATGAAAATTTCTTTTTTCACTAATGGTTTCGTATAGAGGACAAAAATTCATTAAGAGGAAAAATATGGAGTGAGCTGATGATTGAGGATTTCAGAGACGAGCGACGGGCACGCTTAAGGTATTGAAGATAGGTGGGGGGTGCTCGAGCAAATGTCACTCGAAACGTCATCCAATTGGCAGTCAGCTGAAAAAAAATTCAAAATGGCGAAAAAAAGATGGCCGCCATACAAATTTCGTCGGTGTCCATCTCGGAGGGTATAAAAGATGGAAGAGTGGTTTCTTCACAAAAGATGATCAGGGTCCGAAGGTTTAATTGATGAATAGAAAAAAAATTCAAAATGGCGGAGTTTATTTTTCCATAGAAAATGTATGGCGAATATTGAAGAGACTACAAGTTGTGAACTATGCAAGGCTTTAATGCGGTTTTTTTGAGAACTCTCAAAGAACAATATGGGAAGACATGATGATTGAGGGTTTGGAAGTTGGTTGAGGAGCCCGGGCAGGGTATTGAAGATAGGTAGGAGGTGCTCAAACAAAAAATACTCGAAACATCATCCAATTGGCAGTGAGCTGAAAAAAAGTCCAAATGGTGGCCATACAAACATCGGTGTCTTATCTCACCAAGTATAAAAGATGGAAGAGTGGTTTTTGCCAAAAGATGATTAAGACCTTAAGTTCTACTTGATGAGCAGAACGATTCGAAGAAAAAATATGGAGAGTGATAATGATCGAGGATTAGAAATAGGGGAGAGATAGACGGAGGCTGCTCAAACCAAAATACCCGAAAGCGAAACCTCGCGGTCCGCTTGCGGGCCGCGCACCCACGCGCCCTACTAGTTAATATATATATAGCTGCTCGTGCTGATTCATTGACTGACTCACTGATTGATCACCCCTCCTGTAAAATTTTGTATGAAAAATTTTTTTTTCACGCATGGTTTCGTATAGAAGACAAAAATTCATTCAGAACAAAAATATGGAGAGAGCTGATGATTGAGGATTTCGGAGACGGGTGAGGGGCACGCTTAAGGTATTGAAGATAGGTGGGGGGTGCTCGAGCAAATGTCACACGAAATGTCATCCAATTGGCAGTGAGTTGAAAAAAAATTCAAAATGGCGAAAAAAAGATGGCCGCCATACAAATTTCGTCGGTCTCCATGTCGGAGGGTATAAAAGATGGAAGAGTGATTTCTTCGCAAAAGATGATCAGGATCCAAAGGTCTACTTGATGAATACAAAAAAAATTCAAAATGGCGGACTTTATTTTTCCATAGAAAATGTATGGCGAATATTGAAGAGACTACAAGTTGTGAACTATGCAAGGCTTTGATGCGGTTCTTTGGGGATGTCTCAAAGAAAAATATTCAAAGACATGATGATTGAGGGTTTGGAAGATGGTTGAGGAGCCCGGGCAGGGTATGTTAGATAGATGGGAGGTGCTCAAACAAAAATTACTCAAAACCTCATCCAATTGGCACTGAGCTGAAAAAAAAACAAAATGGCGGATTCAAGATGGCGGCTATACAAATTTCGTCAGAGTCTATCTCACCAAGCATAAAAGATGGAAGAGTGGTTTCTGGGAAAAAGATGATCAAGACCTAAAAGTCTACTTGATGAACAGAAAAAAACAAGATGGCGGAATTTATTTTTCTACACAAAAAGTTTTTTTTTTGTGATGGTTTCGTATAGAAGACAAAAATTCATGCGGAGGAAAAATATGGAGAGAGCTGATGATTGAAAATTTCAGAGGCGGGTGAAGGGCACAGCGAGGATATTGAATATAGGTGGAAGGTGCTCAAACAAAAGTTATTCGAAACCTAATCCAATTGGCAGTGAGCTTAAAAAAATTCCTAAATGGCGGTTTCAAGATAGTGGCCATACTTTCTTCGGTGTCTATGTCACTGAGTATGAAAGATGGAAGAGTGGTTTTTTGGCAAAAGATGATCAAGACGTGGTTTACTTGATGAACAGAAAAAAACAAGATGGCGAAATTTATTATTCCATACAAAATATATGGCGAATATTGAAGAGAATGTAAGTTGGGAACTATGCAATACTTTGACGCCGTTCCTTTTAAATTTTTTTTTATGGAAGAACTCTCATTCTGACAAATTATTCGGAGAAAAAATATGGAGAGTGATAATGATCGAGGGTTAGGAATATGGGGTAGATAGGTGGAGGCTGCTCTAACAAAAAAAAACCTGAAAACAAAACCTCGCGGTCCGCTTGCGGGCCGCGCACCCACGCGCCATACTAGTTAATATATATATAGCTGCTCGTGCTGATTCATTGACTGACTCACTGATTGATCACCCCTCCTGTAAAATTTTGTATGAAAAATTTTTTTTTCATAAATGGTTTCGTATAGAGGATGAAAATTCATTCAGAACAAAAATATGGACAGAGCTGATGATTGAGGATTTCAGAGACGAGCGAATGGCACGCTTAAGGTATTGAAGATAGGTGGGGGGTGCTCGAGCAAATGTCACTCGAAACGTCACCCAATTGGCAGTGAGCTGAAAAAAAATTCAAAATGGCGAAAAAAAAGATGGCCGCCATACAAATTTCGTCGGTGTCCATCTCGGAGGGTATAAAAGATGGAAGAGTGGTTTCTTCGCAAAAGATGATCAGGATCCAAAGATCTACCCGATGAATAGAAAAAAAATTCAAAATGGCGGAATTTATTTTTCCATAGAAAATGTATGGCGAATATTGAAGAGACTAACAAGTTGTAAACTATGCAAGGCTTTGATGCGGTTCTTTGGAGAACTCTCAATGAAGAATATGGGAAGACATGATGATTGAGGGTTTGGAAGATGGTTGAGGAGCCTGGGCAAGGTATGGCAGATAGATGGGAGGTGCTCAAACAAAAATTACTCAAAACCTCATCCAATTGGCACTGAGCTGAAAAAAATAATAAAAAATGGCGGATTCAAGATGGCGGCTATACAAATTTCGTCGGTGTCTATCTTACCAAGTATACAAGATGTAAGAGTGGTTTCGTGGCAAAAGATGATCAATACTAAAGATCTACTTGAAGAGCAGAATGATTCGAAGAAAAAATATGGAAAGTGATAATGATCGAGGATTAGGAATAGGGGAGAGATAGGTGGAGGCTGCTCAAACCAAAATACCCGAAAGCGAAACCTCGCGGTCCGCTTGCGGGCCGCGCACCCACGCGCCCTACTAGTTAATATATATATAGCTACTCGTGCTGATTCATTGACTGACTCACTGATTGATCACCCCTCCTGTAAAATTTTGTATGAAAAATTTTTTTTTCACTAATGGTATCGTATAGAGGACAAAAATTCATTCGGAACAAAAATATGAAGAGAGCTGATGATTGAGGATTTCAGAGACAAGCGAATGGCACGCTTAAGGTATTGAAGATAGGTGGGGGGTGCTCGAACAAATGTCACTCGAAACGTCATCCAATTAGCAGTGAGCTGAAAAAAAATTCAAAATGGCGAAAAAAAGATGGCCGCCATACAAATTTCGTCGCTCTCCATCTCGGAGGGTATAAAAGATGGAAGAGTGGTTTCTTCGCAAAAGATGATGAGAATCCAAAGGTCTACTTGATGAATTGAAAAAAAATTCAAAATGGCGGAATTTATTTTTCCATAGAAAATGTATGGCGAATATTGAAGAGACTAACAAGTTGTAAACTATGCAAGGCTTTGATGCGGTTCTTTGGAGAACTCTCAAAGAAAAATATGGGAAGACATGATGATTGAGGGTTTGGAAGATGGATGAGGAGCCCGGGCAGGGTATTGTAGATAGATGGGGGCTGCTCAAACAAAAATTACTCAAAACTTCATCCAATTGGCACTGAGCTGAAAAAAAAACAAAATGGCGGATTCAAGATGGCGGCTATACTTTCGTCGGTGTCTATCTCACCAAGCATAAAAGATGGAAAAGTGGTTTATGGGAAAAAGATGATCAAGACCTAAAGATCTACTTGATGAACAGAAAAAAAATCAAGATGGCGGAATTTATTGTTTCACACAAAAAAGTTTTTTTCACTGACGGTTTCGTATAGAAGACAAAAATTTATGCGGAGGAAAAATATGGAGAGAGCTGATGATTGAAGATTTTGGACACAGGTGAGGAGCACGCTCAGAGTATTAAAGATGGGTGAGAGGTGCTCAATCAAAAATTACTCGAAACTTCATACAATTGGCAGTGATCTAAAAAAAAAGGACCAAAATGGCGGATTCAAGATGGCGGCCATAAAAATTTCGTCGGTGTCCATCTCGGAGGGTATAAAAGATGGAAGAGTGGTTTCTTCACAAAAGATGATCAGGATCGGAAGGTCTACTCGATGAATAGAACAAAAATTCAAAATGGCGGAATTTATTTTTCCATAGAAAATGTATGGCGAATATTGAAGAGACTACAAGTTGTGAACTATACAAGGCTTTGATGCGATTCTTTGGAGAAATCTCAAAGAAAAATATGGGAAGACAATACGATGGTTGAGGGTTTGGAAGATGGTTGATGAGCCCGTGCAGGGTATTGTAGATAGACGGGGGCTGCTCAAACAAAAAATACTCAGAACCTCATCCAATTGGCAATGAGCGAAAAAAACCCAAATTGTCGGATTCAAGATGGCGGCTATACAAATTTCGTCGGTGTCTATCGCACCAAGTATAAAAGATGGAAGAATCGTTTCTTGGAAAAAGATGATCAAGACCTAAAAATCTACTTGATGAACAGAAAAAATCAAGAAGGCGGAATTTATTTTTTTCACATAAAATCTTTTCCACTGATGGTTTCGTATAGAAGACAAAATTCCATGCGGAGGAAAAATATGGAAAAAGCTGATGATTGAAGGTTTTGGAGACGTATGAGGAGCACGGTCAGAGTATTAAAGATAGGTGGGAGGTGCTCAAACAAAAATTACTTGAAACCTCATCTAATTGTCAGTGAGTGAGAGAGTCAGCTGAAAAAAAGGCCAAAATGGCGGATTAAAGACGGGGGCCATACAAATTTCGTCGGTGTCTCCAGTTCCTTTTCAAAATTTGTTTTTATTGAAAAACTCTCATTCTGACAAATGATTCGGAGAAAAATATGGAGAGTGATAATTATCGAGGGTTAGGAATATGGGAGAGATAGGTGGAGGCTGCTCTCACCAAAATACCCGAAAGCGAAACCTCGCGGTCCGCTTTAGCGGGCCGCGCACCCACGCGCCATACTAGTTAATATATATATAGCTGCTCGTGCTGATTCACTCACTCACTCATTGATCACCTCTCCTGAACAATTTTGTATGAAAAATTTTTTTTCCAATAATGGTGTCGTATAGAGGACAAAAATTCATTAAGAGGAAAAATATGGAGAGAGCTGATGATTGAGGATTTCAGAGACGAGCGACGGGCGCGCTTAAGGTATTGAAGATAGGTGGGGGGTGCTCGAGCAAATGTCACTCGAAACGTCATCCAATTGGCAGTGAGCTGAAAAAAAATTCAAAATGGCGAAAAAAGATGGCCGCCATACAAATTTCGTCGGTGTCCATCTCGAAGGGTATAAAAGATGGAAGAGTGGTTTCTTATCAACAGATGATCAGAATCCAAAGGTCTACCCGATGAATAGAAAAAAATTCAAAATGGCGGAATTTAATTTTCCATAGAAAATGTATGGCGAATATTGAAGAGACTACAAGTTGTAAACTATGCAAGGCTTTGATGCGGTTTTTTGGAGAACTCTCAATGAAAAATATGGGAAGACATGATGATTGAGGGTTTGGAAGATGGTTGAGGAGCCCGGGCAGGGTATGGCAGATAGATGGGAGGTGCTCAAACAAAAATTACTCAAAACCTCATCCAATTGGCACTGAGCTGAAAAGAAAAACAAAATGGCGGATTCAAGATGGCGGCCATACAAACATCGGTGTCTATCTCACCAAGTATAAAAGATGGAAGAGTGGTTTTTGCCAAAAGATGATTAAGACCTTAAGTTCTACTTGATGAGCAGAATGATTCGAAGAAAAAATATGGAGAGTGATAATGATCGAGGATTAGGAATATGGGAGAGATAGGTGGAGGCTGCTCAAACCAAAATACCCGAAAGCGAAACCTCGCGGTCCGCTTGCGGGCCGCGCACCCACGCGCCCTACTAGTTAATATATATATAGCTGCTCGTGCTGATTCACTGACTGATTGATCACCCCTCCTGTAAAATTTTGTATGAAAAATTTTTTTTTCAATAATGGTTTCGTATAGAGGACAAAAATTTATTCGGAACAAAAATATGGAGAGAGCTGATGATTGAGGATTTGGGAGACGGGTGAAGAGCACGCTTAAGGTATTGAAGATAGGTGGGGGGTGCTCGAGCAAATGTCACTCAAAACGTCATCCAATTGGCAGTGAGCCGAAACAAAATTCAAAATGGCGAAAAAAAGATGGCCGCCATACAAATTTTGTCCGTGTCCATCTCGGAGGGTATAAAAGATGGAAGAGTGGTTTCTTCGGAAAAGATGATCAGGAGCCAAAGGTCTACTCGATGAGTAGAAAAAAAAATCAAAATGGCGGAATTTATTTTTCCAAAGAAAATGTATGGCGAATATTGAGAGAGAGAAGTTGTGAATTATGCAAGGCATTCAATTAGGCAAGGCAAGGATGCGGTTTTTTGGAGAAATCTCAAAGAAAAATATGGGAAGACATGATGATTGAGGGTTTGGAAAATGGTTGATGAGCCCGGGCAGGGTATTGTAGATAGATGGGACTGGGAGGTGCTCAAACAAAAATTGCTCAAAACCTTATCCAATTAGCACTGAGCTGAAAAAAAACAAAATGGCGGATTCAAGATGGCAGCTATACAAATTTCGTTGGTGTCTATCTCACTAAGTATAAAAGATGGAAAAGTGGTTTCTTGGCAAAAGATGATCAAGACCTAAAGATCTACTTGATGAACAGAATAAAAATCAAGATGACGAAATTTATATTTTCACACAAAAAGTTTTTTCCCTGATAGTTTCGTATAGAAGAAATTCATGCGGAGCAAAAATATGGAGAGAGCTGATGATTGAAGATTTTGGAGACGTAAGGAGCACGGTCAGGGTATTGAAGATAGGTGCGAGGTGATCAAACAAAATTACTCGAAACCTCATCTAATTGGCAGTGAGCTGAAAAAAAGTCCAAAATGGCGGATTCAAGATGGCGGCCAAACAAATTTCGTCGGTGTCTATCTCACTGAGTATAAAAGATAGAAGAGTGGTTTTTTTGGCAAAAGATGATCAAGACGTGGTTTACTTGATTAAGAGAAAAGAAACAAGATGTTGGAATTTTTTTTCCATACAAAATATATGGCGAATATTGAAGAGACTACACGTTGGGAACTATGCAAAATTTGATACAGTTGCTTTTCAAAAAATTTTTTTTATGGAAGAACTCTCATTCTGACAAATTATTCGGAGAAAAATATGGAGAGTGATAATGATCGAGGGTTAGAAATATGGCAGAGATAGGCTGCTCAAACCAAAATACCCGAAAGCAAAACCTCGCGGTCCGCTTTAGCGGGCCGCGCACCCACGCGCCATACTAGTACTTATAATATGTTTGTAAGTAGTAGGTACTTACCTACCTACCAGGTATCGTTAATTTGTCATAAGAAATTTTTTGTGAATGATAATGAATAATTCATTAAAAATGAATATTAAATAAGTAAAAGTGGTAGAGGGAGTTATAATTGATTGAAATTCCATATTGAAAACCGGAAATCTATGATACATTACATCTGGCCTACATAAAGTATAATATGCTTATGGGTTATGGCTTATAGGGTTCAGTTCCACAGATACAACAAGTGTAAATTGAAAATTTAAAAAACCCCCGACATTCGCCATTTAGTGGCGGCGGCCATCTTGAATTTGCAATAGTGCTATTCTACTAGTCAAGCCCTTTCATTTGATACCCATATCAAGGGAGTTGTGAAAAAATATATCATCCGCCATTTTGTAGCGGCGGCCATCTTGGACCGATTTTCATCAAACATAGCTAAGAACACTCTCGACTAATTCACCTTTCAAACAAAAAAAACCGCATTCAAATCGGTCCACCCGTTTGAGCGCCACAGGGGAACAGACAGACACACACACACACACACACACACACACACACACACACACACACACACACACACACACACACAGACACGTCAAACTTATAACACCCCGTCGTTTTTGCGTCGGGGGTTAAAAACCAAATGTTTATAATTTACGACCATTTTGGAATTACACGGTTAGAGTAATTTTACTTAAGATGGGACCCTCAGCGAAAATATATTGGAACAAAGAAATCTGCGGCTTCCTACATGAATATAATATAATAGGAGTACATATGTAATACCTATATTATAATACTTTGTGGCCAATTATAGTAGGTAGGTACCCGCTAATAGCTAGGGGTTAACTTAATCTTCTGACTTCGTGTAAACAGTAGCTAGTTAAGAAAAAATACATTTGCCTGTTTGACGCAATTAGCCTATAGTCATTTATGATAATAGACGTTGTTAAGTAATCTAACTAATTGTTAGCGAGCATAAAAGAAGCATTTACCTTGATCTAGGTAGGTTATGTATGTACCTATCTATCTGTTATAATACGGAAAAATACATAACCGGTTCACAACTTTGTTGATGTTTTGTTTATCTACTTTTTTATGTATATTTATCTTTTATTTATTTTTAATTGCATTATATTATAAGTTACATAATAATTAATTAGGAATAAATTAGGTACATGAGCAATGAGCACGGAACATTCGAACCTAGTTTAGGGCAAGAGTTAAGTAAGTAGGTATATAAATTATTTTAGATGATGCTAGTAAAAATCACTCAACTCATTGTGAAAAAAAAAAACTGGTTAATTTTATTATTAGATTTACTTTTCCGCTGACCTGAGCTATAGCCGATTTCAAACTAATTTATATGCAAGAAAAGGTGTAGACATTTTATGTGTATATATTACATAACTTTTACCGTTTAAGTCAAGTAGAAGTCAGTTGGATTCTTGAGATATATTTAAAGTCCGATTATTTAGAAACTTCCACATTTGCAACTCTTATCGGTCTTCCTATTACACTTGAATGAGAAAGTGTATATCTGTTTGTTGTCATTTCACGGGACATATGGGAACATACTAGAGCCGCTATACTGCGGGAAATATGTTAAAATTAAAATAAACTGTGAAAATATCATAAAATTAAGGAAAATGTAATTTACCTGGCTATTTATTTACATTTTTGTGTCTGTGTGGTAGGTATAAATTACATTTTCCTTTTACAATTTTATGATAATTGACTACCTACCTATATCACGCAGCACATCTAGGATGTAAATAACGCGACTTCATGGCTTAATTTTTTTGTTTGTAATATTATGCGTAGGTACATGCAATAAATATTGAGATTAATTCTAATCATAATCATAATATTATTTCCTATTTAATAAAACAATAGATACAAAATTCGCAAATGCATAAAACTTTTAATATTCATGTTAGTAAAACAAATAAGTACCTATTTCAGTTATTATTGAATTTTTGAACGTACAGTTTTTTTAATGTAATATTTAAAAAAATATTAAACATTATCCAAATTTTAAGGCACTGGCCCGGCCAGTGCCAAAGGATAAGGTTTTCCTAGTTCAGGGGTCAGGATTCTAATGAATATAAATATTACACCATAATGAGTTTAATTAATAAAGATTTATTTATATTTATTTATTTATAAAATACTAGCGGTCCGCCCCGGCTTCGCCCGTGGTACATTACATAATATATTAGCCTATAGCACTCAGGGATCACGTACATATCCAACGGTGAAAGAATTTTTGAAATCGGTCCAGTAGTTCCTGAGATTAGCGCATTCAAACAAACAAACTCTTCCGCTTTACTAGATGATGCCCACGGCTTCGCCCGTGTGGATTTAGGTTTTTAAAAATCCCGTGGGAACTTTTGATTTTCCAGAACAAAAAGTAGCTTATCTGTAGAAACCCGTCCCCAAAACGGAAAAATCCCGTGGGATCCCCACGATTTCGGAATACAATTCCTTACAGCATCAGGGTTGAGGAGTTGGATATGTACCTACTCGGTACCCCCAATATCAATTTAAATCACCGAAAGTTTCTAAAACCCATTAGTTTTGGGGATTAGGTCCCCTACAGCATCAGGATTGAGGAGTTGGAATCCAAATTTTTTATAGAACAGGGTCGCAATGTTTAATGATTAAAAAAAAATTTACGCAAATCGGTTCAGAAATCTCGGAGATATCGGTGTACATAGGTAGAAAAACACAACTCCTCCTTTTTTGAAAGTCGGTTAAAAAGTAGCCTATGTTACTCCCTGGTTAATTCTCTACTTGTATGTGAAGGTCCCGTCAAAATCGGTTCAGCCGTTCCGAAGATTAGCCCATTCAAACAGACTGACAGACAGACAGACAGACAGACAGACAGACAGACAAAATTTTTTAAAACGTGTGATTCGGTTATGGTAGCGTTCAAATAACCATATGAGCTTAATATGAGGTAGTTATTTCGATATTACAGACAGACACTTCAATTTTATTTATTAGTATAGATAAGTATAAAAACTAAATTCACGCAGGCACCAACCAATTTTATAATATATCTATCAATCTATCAATAACATGTGTTGATATGCTGATTATGAGGAATAAGAGCATAGTTAGTCATATAATTGAGTAGATATAAAAGTTCGCAATGCATAAAAATCTTATTGGATGAATTTATAGGCAAATGCAAATTGGAATAAGTAACACATAGGTACCTTAAGAGAAAGCACCCGACCTATCGCATCGGGTCAAAGATCACATCTACTTAGAAGGTTTTATGTGTATTATTTATGTATATTATGCCCATATAATATCTATATATTATAATCTCTTTGTATATGTAATGAAATTATAAGCAAGTTGACAAAGAGATTCAAGTCCCTCATGCATCACTCACGAGGCAACGGCAAGAAAGAAGAAGAATAATCGTATTATATTATTATAATATGTCTTTTTATTTTTTAAATACAATCTTACTACGGAATCTTATTATAGGGTATTATATCCGCAGTTATTGAAAAAAAAAATATGTTACAAAAAGGATAATCCACGCAATTTATAATTTAAAACCACGTGATTACCTTTGAAAGAAATTTAAAGAAATAGGTATAAGTAGCTGCTCCAATATATTTAGTATTTACAACAATATAATCTTTGTTAAGCAAATAGTCTTATATTTATAATCACATAAAAAGGGTTATTTACACGACACAAATAAACAATAGAAATTGGTTCGTGAATCTTCAACTACGCGTCAATAAATTCCGAAAGTTGTTTGTGGGAATGGGCATGACGTTCTATTATAATGAAATTCACAGTCAAATTTATTAAAAGTAGGCTCATTAAAAATTACAAACATACTTATATAATTTAAGACTAACATAATATAAATTATATATTTAATTATGTACACAACATAAAATTGTTATTTAAATTTATTTATTTTAATAAGAGCAACCGCCGAGTAAGGGAATTCTTTTCGGTAGAAATGGCATTCCAAACCAGTGGAAAACCATTCCCTTGACGATTTGAAAGCACTTGTAATAGTTGATTTTAATAAAAAAATTGATTGTCTATCAAGTCAGTTTACGGTCGATAATTTTACGTGATAACGTCAGAAAACATTGCCTCTATATCGCTTCTTCCGCGCTCTCGCTTACACGCTCGGCTAGGCGGTATGTGACATCGGCCGGCATTCATCGATTTATAAGACGTTATCACCTCAAAAATTCTGTTACAGATTCTGTTCCATAGATAGAATTATGACGTATATTGCAGATCTTGCACTTTGGTGCATGTCAGGCATTGTTTTAATTACCTAGGTACGACTTGTTACTGATTTTATGTCTTAAATTATGACTTTTTAACTATATATAATAAATAATATGTTTTACTCCAATTTTTTACAAAATATCTGTGATTCCGAAATAACTGTCTTATTAGGCTATAATATGATTAATATTTAACTCTTCCGGAGCGTAGCCAGTGCAGATAAACCAATATTTTATAGTTCAAATAATCCTATTTGAGGCAGTTATTTCCAAATCAATTTTATATATGCTCCCAAATATTAACTGGCGTTTCAGTAAGGCTATTGCTAGGTACCTTCATTCTATCCCTCTTATTTTGTTAACAGTATTAAAATTTTTGGGAATTACAATAAATCTACAAATTATGTATTTTGCAATTACAAAAAAGGATGAGACTTTCACAAAACAGTTGCACCAGAATAAAGAACCAGAACAGCCTATGACTTTGAGACTAAGCTGGTCAAGGCGGCAAAACATAATGCAAAATTCAAGTTAATATTTGTTTACTGTATGTTTGCCAATATTATATTAGCAATAAAGGCTATCTGATTTACCAGTAGATATATTGCGTAAACGTTAAAATCGTCACTTAAAAATTATGATGTCTTGAGGGTCTAGTGTACCTATTTGAAGTTAACATTAAATAAAAATTAACATTTAACTAATCATTTAATATATTCATTTGATATACCTAACGACTATAAAGCTCTAATGTACTTAGAAGTTTACTTAAGTAAAAAAAACTTTTCTTTTTCTATTTCAGTTTCTATGGATGTGTCAATATTAACTTATACCAAGAGTATGAATTGAATGACATGTTAATATTAGTATTAGTTTTGGGTAATTTCGGAAAAATTTTCTTCAAAGTGGTGAAAATTGGGAGAATATTTTTTCAAGTTTTTCCATGTTAATGAAAATTTTTCCGATATAATCAACACACGCCACAGTCAATCAATGGTGACTTGATAAATTGAAAACACTAAGCCTTTGATAAATCTTTTTTTTTGGAACTTTGGTTAGTCGGCGAGTAATTGATAAAATCATCAATTCTTGAGTACTTATCAACATATTCTTCGCTCACCTGTTCGCTCGTCAACTCCTATAAAGCCTTCACGAGATGCCCGGACCAACTGTGACGCGCACACGCAGCCGACTGGCAGCGGCGCCGGCGCGGCCTCTGATTAAAATACGCCGATCCAATTATGTTAATGCTTTATTGCGAATTATCACGGGGAATTAATCCTAACCATGCGTGCATGCAAATAAACGAATTTAAAGTGTCCGTCCGTGATTTCGAACACATGGAAGTTTATTTTCTGCCAAATTTTGATTTGCCCCCACTACTGTTTAGTATGTACATTGTAATATTTGTTCCTGGGTACAAAGTTATGTATCTTTCAGTTCATGCACACTTCAATAAATTCATGATCACTATAAATTACTTACGAATGCACTTGGTAACATTTCCAAAAAATCATTCCATAAAAATCAAATTTTTGTCGGTCTACGACTTGAACCATACCATAAGCCAAATATTGCGTTTTTTTTTAATTTTAATATTCTTCAGAACTCAGAAGGGCTGGTTCGTTTTTGCGCAAAGAATCAGCATGGCTCTTCGGCGCGGATATGCAGCTAGTAGGTACTTGGCACCACTCCTCGCAGGCATGATTAAACTTATTAAAGTTGCCTGTTTGGTTTTCCATTTCCAAATCTAAAAATCTATCTCTTGATTATTTGAGGGATTGCATAATTCAACAACAGACGTCAAATGATTGCCTGTTTGTCTGTATATTTGTACGAACATAATATCTTATAAGATCTGAACCTTTGGCGGAACTTTCACAGGAAGGTTAAGATATTCAATCAAATCAAAGAGTTCCTACGGGATTTAAAAATAACCTGAATCCATTCCAAATCCACAGCGTACAAGCTGCGTGCAACAGCTAGTAAGTATATTAAAAAATTGTGTGTTTGTCCTTTTTAATCACTACATAGTATAAAACAAAGTCGTTTTCTCTGTCCCTATATCCCTTTGTACGCTTAAATCTTTAAAACTACGCAACGGATTTTGATGCGGTTTTTTTTAATAGATAGAGTGATTCAAGAGGAAGGTTTATATGTATAATAACATCCATTAAATTGTGGAGAAATACTGTTATTTTTGAGGTTTCTAATGTGATGTCGTAAATAATTACATTTTTTCCGCTTACATTGCAAACGCAGGCTGAACCCTACGAGATTTATCAAAATAATGTACTAAGTATTGTACACATTGAAAAGGTCTACAGAAAAGTCCGCGATGGTATATGTCTATCTCTTATGGATATCCCACAATAACATTTTTTTGTCATTTACTATTTACGACAAATAATGGCTAATTTTCGAAGCGATTTCAACCAATACAGCATTAATCCTTATCTAATTAAATACCTTAAATGCATTGTTGATTTTATATAAATCCATATGGTCCTTTACAGCATATGATTTAAATGAATACTTTCGAAGATATTACAGATTTAAAAATTGCGGCGGCGCGGGAGCGTGCCTATAAGCGCGTCGGCGGCCGCGGTTCTCCCTATAGCCCATTGTCGATAATTTTTGAAACCAAAAAAAAATCACAGTACGTAGGATGAAACCCATTGGAAAAGGAGGAGAATATTATAAAATACAAGGAAAAATAATTTACGGGCGATCTGAGCTCGGGAAAAAAGGGGGGGAGTTTTAAGGGTAAAAAACGGTTTATCTCGATTTCCGGCAAAACTAGAAGTCCTATGGAAAAAAATTAAATGGCAAAGTTGTAGGTAATAAAAAGATCTACAACTTTTATATTTACACTTTTTTCACATAACCTCAAAATTTATGTGAAAAGTTCAAAAAACCAAGTTTTTGGTTCTTTATTTTTATCTTTTAAAATAATTTTTTTTTTCACGGAATCTGGTGAAAACTTACTTTCTTATGTCCCAAATACACTAATTTATTTGATTTGAAATATTTAGTTTTTCTCCTTATTTTTGACTTAATATCGACTTAATTCTGACAGCTGTCATTTTCATTTACAGATGAGTTATTTATATGGAGAACAGGGTTAACATCTACGAAGTACGATTTTACCCCAAACTACTTTAATTCCCTGTCAACATATAAAGCTCTAAGCCGCTTAATAATATTAATTGTTTCGCCCTAAAATAGAAATTGCTAAGAATGGAAACTAGAAAGTCATATCTACATGCAGCAGTTGATTTGTATTTGCATAAGTTTTGAATTTTTCATCTTTTTTGTGGGAATTGTTTTATCTCTGGTAACATTATGAAACGTCAGAATTCCACGGAATTAGTAATTCGGGTATAAGGTGAGATATAGTAAGTTCATTGTGGAAAATATCGTAAAAAGTCGTAAAAGCCGCCTGGGAGCTTTCATCGAAAACGCTGCCTAATCCCTGAGCGGGTAGTACCTACCAGGGTTGTTACGGATGCAAAAATTTAGACATCCGCGGATGCAGATGCGGATGCGGATTATTAGAAGTTCACATCCGCGGATGCGGATTTGATGCGGATGCGGATTTTGGGATTAAAAAAAATACAACTATTTAAATTTTAAGTGCATAAATAAATGGAAATCAATTTAAAATTAACTTTTTATTTACATATGTAATCATATTTCTAGAATAAAATCACACAAGTTTGTTTTATTTATGCCACAACAAAATTTAAAGCTTCAAGTTTCATAATAAAAAATCTTTGTTGATGTGAATCTGCATCCGTAAAAACTCCGCATTGATTGATGCGGACGTGGATGCGGATGCAGATGTCTGAATTAATGCGAATATTCCGCATTTGCGGATGCGGATGCGAATATTCGTAACAACCCTAGTACCTACGCATAAAATGCTCTACTACCCGTGCGAAGCCGGGGCGGGTCGCTAGTAGTTTTATAAAGTAGGCAGGTATATAAATTCATTGGGTATATTTTGTATGTATTTATTTATTTATTCATATAACTCCTTTTATTTTACAATTGAATAATAGTTTTGACATACCTACTTATTTTTATTATAACTTAATTAAAATATAGGTAGGTACTTAGATATTACCATAATAAATAAATCTTAATCCTAATATATATCACATTTTAGCCACAGGTTAAATTAGGGCTGCCACCAGCATTATAACTTTATAATATAAGTATTCTGCTCATAATATTATTTTAAACAGTTGACAAAAATATACTATGAAATATGTTTACATATATATCTATATACTAATAAATAAAATTGAAGTGTCTGTCTGTAATATCGAAATAACTACCTCATATTAAGCTCATATGGTTATTTGAACGGTACCATAACCGAATCACACGTTTTTAAAATTTTTGTCTGTCTGTCTGTCTGTCTGTCTGTCTGTCTGTTTGAACGGGCTAATCTTCGGAACGGCCGAACCGATTTTGACGGGACTTTCACATACAAGTAGAGAATTAACCAGGGAGTAACACTACTTTTTAACCGACTTTCAAAAAAGGAGGAGTTGTGTTTTTCTACCTATTTACACCGATATCTCCGAGATTTCTGAATCGATTTGCGTATTTTTTTTGAATCGATAGAGAAACATTGCGACACTGTCCTACAAAAAATTTGGATACCAACTCCTCAATCCTTATGCTGTAGGGGAACTGATCCCCAAAACTAATGGGATTTAGGAACTGTCGGTTATTTAAATTGATATTGGGGGTACCAATTAAAGACTTTATCGTTGAATGAACTCGAGTAGGTACATATTCAACTCCTCAACCCTGATGCTGTAAGGAATTGCATTCCAAAATCGTAGGGATCCCACGGAATTTTTCCGTTTTGGTGACGGGTTACTACAGATAGGCTACTATTTGTTCTGGAAAATCAAAAGTTCCCACGGGATTTTTAAAAACCTATATCCACACGGGCGAAGCCGTGGGCATCATCTAGTACATAAATATAATTGAAGTGGCTATCTGTAATTTTAAATAACTGCGTCTTATTAACTACCTCGTTAGTTTCGTGGTTAGCATATTCGATTGCAGATCACAAGATCCCGGGTTCGATTCCTGAGTCGGGAAAATAATTGTTAGGTTATTGGGTTTTTCTGTAAAGAAATTCTCAGTGCTAACCAGGAGTTACCGGTAAGTTGGCGGTGTTTCATCCCCCTGCCTCGGAAAGCACGTTAAGCAGTCGGTCTCGGTTATTTTATAATTAATTTTACTGGATATTTATCCGTTCTTATTAAATTAAAATAAATAAAATATCAGTATAATGTGAAGTCGTTAAAGTCCGCCAATCATTGAAGCAGGGTGGTACAGCTCTAAATCTCTCCTATGAGAGAGCAGGTCAGTGCCCAGCAGTGGGACGTTAAAAGGCTGTAGTGGTGGGGGTGGCGTCGTATCATGTTCATGTTATTTTATAACTTGAATACATGTTTTTGATGCTGCATCGCTTGCTGAGTACATCACGTCAGTGCTTGTTGCTAAAAGTTGTGGCCTATGGTAAAACGTATAACTTTAAAGAATAGTTTATTTCGAGTGTGCCCCATACAAACAAAGTTTGAGTCTTAATTGAATTAATTGACCAATCGAACTAAATGAAATTTTGTAATTACGCTCCAGAAGATTAATACATATACAAATCTTTGAACCCGTGTAAATTCGGATGTATTTTTTCTAAAATCTGATAAATTATTCAGATACATTACATTTCAGTTCCCAGAGTTTTAGGTCAATATTCAAACAATAATAATCAAACTTCGTTTGTATAGACGCGCTTGGGAGCGCTCTAGAGATACTTCTGGCAAGAATTAATCCGTACACTTTCATATTATAATTCTTTCCCTGCGCCGCTTGACTAAGATAAATCGTTAAACTGTAACATTAGATATACAGGGTATAAGGAGACCGCTACCGAAAACTTAGCGCTATTGTTATACTACCTAAACACAATCTTATAGGGTAGGTATAGGCGTCGGCGCGACCTCGGTTTCGTAGGTATCTAACGATACGTAAATAGGTCACATCAAGTTCGTTGACCTCCAGCGTCAGCTGATTTTATTTTAATCACGCAAGAATTACGTAACAAACTTTTACAAATAACAGCAAATAAGTTTTTTGCAATTACAGGGCTGTTTAACCCTCCAAAACAGGTATTGCATAAAAAGTGCAATTTTTTTTTTGTAAAAAAAATTTTTTTTTTTTCACGTTTTTTTAGTGATATCTTATCAGTAATCACCTGTCTTCGTTTCCGAGAGCGGTCTCCTAACACCCTGTATTTTGTAGTTGATGTTTTCACAGGTGGCAACCCTAGGTAAAATTATCCTACTGTAAAAATCGATCTCATGGCCGGACGTATAAATAAGACGCGATTGCTCCGAACTTATGCACAGGCCACATGCACTCGCATCCAGCAGGTATCACCAGGGTCTTGGTTTCCCAGCACTCACTGTAACATATCCATAACAGTATTATAACTTTGATGATGAAAAAAAAAATGAAAAATATATTTATTAAAAACTACATTACAAAGATATGATACGTATCCGTTGAGACCCACACTAGGTAGGTATTCCTGTATTTTGCCAATTCACCACTATTAACGATTTTAAATGCCTATAGCGATGCTCAGGGACATAAAATATAAATGCGTAATCTACTTATATGAATACATATTCAATGCTGTACGATTAGTTGGCAAGAACAGCTGCACCGATTTGGCAATTTTTTTCTTCTAATTATTATTCATAAAAGTCCGAATGAGGTTTTTAAGGTAAGCTACTTAGTTATCAATTTGGAAAAGTTGCATAGAAGATTGTAAAATCGGGGAAAAACTGAAAGTGCTTTTTTGTATGGGATTCTTGTATGAATTCAAAACCATAAATTAATGATTCATGAGCTGTGATAGCCTAGTGGCTAGGACGACCGACTTCTAATCGGAGGTCGTGGGTTCGATCCCGGGCACGCACCTCTAACTTTTCGGAGTTATGTGCGTTTTAAGTATTTAAATATCACTTGCTTTAACGTTGAAGGAAAACATCGTGAGGAAACCTGCATGCCTGAGAGTTCTCCATGACGTTATCAAAGGTGTGTGAAGTCTGCCAATCCGCTTGGCCAGCGTGGTAGACTATGGCCAAAACCCTTCTCACTCTGAGAGGAGACCCGTGCTCTGTAGTGAGCCGGTAATGGGTTGATCATGATGATGATGATGATGATGATGAATGATTCATGAAGTACTCGTATATATATATCATAAGAATAATACCTTGTGTATCGCCTTCTAGTCAAGTGAATAGTTTTGTTCCACTGTACACATGATAAACCAATACTGGAGCATAACTGTAACAGAGAAGGGCATGCATTTAAATGCTTACCAGAATAATTAATGTGCTTACTCAAAAAATACTTTGTCTGTATGATAAAAAAGACGCAGGTATAGGTATAGTGGAGGGGGGTAATAATGGTATAAACAGCATTGCTCAATGTTTGTCCACACATTCAGATTACCTTGAATAATCGTCCAGCATAGTATAAACGAGTAGACTTGCATAGACAAAGATTAAATAAAATACGTATATCTATACTAATAAATAATCGTGGGCATCATCTAGTTAATAATATATTTTGCTGGAAATTAGAAAGGCCTTCAAAAAGATACAGGTTTTCAAATACCTCACTGGCGCAGTGGTGAGCGCTTGATCTTATAAGTTTGGAGGTCCCGGGTTTGATTCCCGGTAGAGTCAATGTAGGAGTTTACAATTTCTAAATTGTTTCTGGTCTGGTCTGGAATGCTTTGTCCGTGACCAGCCTACCAGCAAAGACGTCACGCCAAGTGATTTAGTGATCTGGTATGACGCCGCCATAGATAAATGAATAAGATTTATCTATGGACGCCGCATACGACCCGATTAGAAAGAAAGAAAGAAAGAAGAAATGAATAGAAAAGAATAGGGGTATGGGTCTGATTAAATTGCATACCCCTACCGGCATGGTCGTTGCCAAGAGGGAGCAGGTTGGGGCAGCTGCCTCCCCTAGAGATTTGAAAACATATAATTATAGCTCTAAATGCAACCAAAGTTCAAAATTCATTACCTAACTGTACCTGTATTGTGTGGCTAATTCTGTTGTACACAATCTCTAAACTAAAATGACAGATCTAAATCTATTGCTATCTCAGTCACAATGCTCCCTGCGGGAAAGGATAGCACTATTTTTAAACCTGTCATTTAGAGATGCTGTACAATAGAATTAGCCACTTCAAATTACCTACCTAAAATTCATATTTTTTTCTATCCTCCATACCTAACTATATCAACTTGCCCCTCCTTGCCCATCAGCTGGCGACGCTTGTGCCTTCCTTCATCATCACTTACCACCGGATAAGATAGCAGAAAAAGGGTAAGTAACTTGTCAACATCGAATGCTTGTCAATAAGTAAATTAACAAAAAATCACAAAAGTCGTTTACCTGATTTTTGTGTCCAATCTCATCCTCAGAAGAAATATTGCAACGAACCTCTTCATAGTAAGCCGGCCTGTATTCATATTCCTTTGTGTTCAATCTGTGGATGGTTCTGTTCACTTGGCAGATCCACTCGTGTTTCTGAAAGGCAATCTTATAAGTATACTAGCGGTCCGCCCCGGCTTCGCCCGTGGTACTTACTATATAGCTTATAGCACTCAAGGATCACTTACATATCCAACGGTAAAATAATTTTTGAAATCGGTTCAGTAGGTACGTAGTTCCTGAGATTAGCGCGTTTAAACAAACAAACTCTTCCGCTTTATTATATTAGTATACTTACATAGATTTAGTGTCTAGACTATAGACTAATTAAGTTTCAAATACAGCTCGTATTTTGAACCAGGACCGGGAAACTGGAGAAAACCGTCAAACTATTATTATAAATGATATCGTTCCGGTTCAAATGAGCTTAAACAAGTATAAATTAAAAATTAAAAAAAACCCCGACATTCGCCATTTTGTGGTGGCGGCCACCTTAGGTTTGCATACAGCTATTCTAATAGTCAAGCCCTTTCATTTGATGCCCATATTGAGGGAGTTGTGCAAAAATATGGAATCCGCCATTTTGTGGCGGCGGCCATCTTGAACCGATTTTCATCAAACATAGCTCGACTAATTCCACCTTTAAAACAAACAAGTATAAATTAAAAATTTAAAAAACCCCCGACATTCGCCATTTTGTGGTGGCGGCCATCTTGGATTTACATAGTGCTATTCTACTAGTCAAGCCCTTTCATTTGATACCCATATTGAGGGAATTGTGATAAAATATGTAATCCGCCATTTTGTAGCGGCGGCCATCTTGGATTGATTTTCATCAAACATAGCTAACAACACTCTCGACTAATTCACCTTTCAAACAAAAAAAACCGCATTCAAATCGGTCCACCCGTTTGAGCGCCACAGAGGAACAGACAGACACACACACACACACACACACACACACACACACACACACACACACACACACACACACACACACACACACACACACACAGACACACAGACATGTCAAACTTATAACACCCCGTCGTTTTTGCGTCGGGGGTTAAAAAAAACCGCATTCAACAAAAAAAAAGCGCTACTTTCTAGATTACGATCGATACGATCTAGATTCATTGTAATTAAGTTCAAATACAGCCCGTATTTAGAACCAGTGCCGGGAAACTGGAGAAAAGTTCCAAACTATTGTCGGTGATGAATCCCGCTGTCGGATATTCGGTGACGGTTATTTCGGTAAGAATGAAACCACTTTTGATTCAATTGCGTTCAGTTTGCCGAAATTCTCTGGGCGGGATAATATAGTTTTTGTATGGCAATATACGCCAAACGCAGGCGCGGCAATTGACTTTTAATTATTTTCCATGTCACCATTTACGTGAATGACTGACGTGAATGGGCCGCCGATTATTGCGTTTATTTTTTGCACTACACACGTTTTTTTTGTACGGGTAGTAATTACCGCTATTATCCCACCATATATTGTTTTGTTATATACAAAGGGATTAGGCAGCGTTGTTGATGAAAGCTCCCAGGCGGCTTTACTTTTTCAGACATTTTCAACAAACTTTCCCCTTTATAATATTAGTGTGATGTAGTACAGTAGTGATTATACACAAGTAGGTACCACTAAGAGGCGGTACAAGGTTATAGGCTACCAGGGAACGCATCACTTTGAGAGGCTTAACGCACCTGCACTTCTATGTGTCTCATGCCTCGTTCGCGAGAGCTCTCCACGGATTCAGTATATTCCGGCAGAACCTGTAACAGATGAGAGAAAATCTTATTAAAACATGATAAAGGATGCAATTATAAACATAATTCCCCTTTGACCAACTGGTTGGTCAGGCCGGTTGGTCAACGGGGCATACACCAATGTAACAAGTATAAAGTTCGTAAACTGAAACCCGACTACGCAAGCGAAACCCGAAATCGCGGGGCAAGCAGCTAGTGGCGCCATCTGTTATGTCTATCAGAAACTAATAATTAATAATCTAAAAGCCGCGCGAAGGTCACTTCTCGATTTTTTCGTAAATAAAATGTAGCCTATATCACCCGGACCATAACAACGAATCAATAGACACCTCATTCATCAAAATCGGTCCAGTAGTTTAGGCGCTACGGTGCTTCACACAGAATCTCATACAAAAATCGGCCACAAACATACATACATACATAGACTGCTAAAATCATAACCCTTCCTTTTGACTTTGCCGTAGTCGGGTAAAAAACAACCAAGTGACAGTTGGGTGAGGCCGCCAATTTTGCCACTTTTTGCACAGCTGTTAATAATCGTTCCATAACGTAAAAAGTTTATCCTTTAAACCAGCTAGGGTATTTTTATGTGGTAGAATTGTGTTTAAGGTAAAAAGTATTTTTATAAAATAGCTGTAACTAGAGCCATTTTTTTTAAATGAATTTTAATGTGTAAATGACATCGAACTTTCATACAAAAATATTTTGTCCCCAAAATATGTTACGAAAACAATCAACAATATGACGGATATTTTTCGAATTTAGACTCATGGTGTTAAACATAAGGAAAAGAACGATAGTGAGCTACGTAATGCAATATATATCAATATGTTTAAACAGCGTACAATTATTTTTTATCGTAGTTTTAATACTTGTCTCCAGTTTTTTGACCTTCATGTTACTTTTTTTGTTATTAATATTGTGAATAAAGTACTGCTTCAAATCATAAATGCGTAATTGGATAATGAGGCGGGCAACACCTAGCAGTGAAGTCTATAGTTAAAAACAAAAAAGATGCCATAATGTTTCCTTGGATTGTGTCACAAGTTGGTCACGAGTGCAGTTTGTGAATTTTGTCAGCTGAAGTAAAAAATTTAATTTGTGTTTTTCCAAGGTAAATAGAGATTTGTTTATATTAATAATATTTTTAATTTATGCGTCAACTATTATATTAACTCAGAAAATATGTTTTAGCACGAACATCTATTAGTTTTCGAAATTATCGCCTAATTACTTCAACAAAATCTCAATTTTATGATACGTTATGTTACTTTTATGTTGGTCGTATGTAACCGGTAACATGAGTTTTTATGTTACGTATCATAAGCATCTATAAGGGCTTATGCACAAGGGCAAAATAACATAGCAGATAAAATTATTTGAATTAAATAAATAAAAGAGTGATTCCAAAATTTTTATTTTTTACCTGACTACGGCAAAGCCACGGGTTATAATTTTAGCAGTTTATGTATGTACCTATATATGGCCGCCGCTACAAAATGACGAGTTACATATTTTTTCACAACTCCCTTAATATGGGTATCAAATGAAAGGGCTTGACTAGTAGAATAGCATTATGCAAATCCAAGATGGCCGCCGCCACAAATGGCAAATGTCGGGGGTTTTTAAATTTTTAATTTATACTTGTGATGAATGAGGTATTTATTGATTCGTTGTTATGGTTCGGGTGACATATGCTACATTTTATTTATGAAAAAAATCGAGAAGTGACCTTCGCGCGGCTTTCTAGATTATTAAATTAGTTTCGGTAGGATACAATTATTGTATTCTTCGGCATTCTTTATTGGATTCAAGCTAAATTAGGCAAGGCGATGTAATCATAAAGTTTAAATTAAATTAATGTTTTCTTCTGTGATCTCCTCAATCATTGGTTTTGTGATAATTGATGAATTATTTTAACGGCGTTTTCGCATTTGTACAAGAAAGAATAAATCAATGGCTTATCAGCTGTACTTTATTTTATTCTGAGACAAGTTAGCCCTTGACTGCGGTCTTATTTGAGTTTGGTAAGTGATGATGCAGTCTAAGATGGAAGCGTGCTAACTTGGAAAGGTTATGGCAGCTTTGTTTATTTAACCCTTCATACCTGTAATTGCCTATATAAATGTGAAAGTAACTCTGTCTGTCTGTATATTTGTTACTTCATTATCGTTTAAGCGCACCTTACATAAAGTTAGTTTGCATGCTAGAGATAGAAATATGCTTATTTTCATTTTGTTCCCACTCACTCTTCCCTTTTAGTGTCATTGATGGACAAGCATACAGGGTATAAGGAGACCGTTTCGGAAAACTTAGCGCTATTATTAAATACTACCTCAACACAATCCAATACCAATAACCATTTACCTTATAGCGTAGGTATCGCGCGCAACGGTAGGTATCTAACGCACGCTGGAGGTCAAGGTAACGCAACATTCGTTGACCTTCAGCGTCAGTTGATTTTATTTGAATTACGTAACGAACTTTAAAAATACAGAATGTTTTTTTGCAAAATTACAGACCCCCTAAATTTTTTATTGCACAAAAATAAAAAACCGTTAAAAAAAATCGATTTTTAAAAAAATGCATTTTTTTAAATCGATTTTTTAACGTTTTTTATAGTGATCATCAGTACTATCACCTCTCTTCGTTTACGAGAGTGTTCTTTTGATACCCTGTAAAAAGAAACAAACATACATAATTCTCCACATTTATTAAATTGTTATCAAATAAAGTTCTAATAAATACCTCGTTATGGTCTCAGCTTTACTATGAATTTATGTTACTTTCATGTTACTTTATGCTATCGCAACATAAAAGTATCTATGTTACTGTATGTTACAAAGTGGAAAAATTGGCGGCCTCACCCAGTTACAGAGGGCTGGACCCATGCACGTCCTTCTGATTGATTCGTACGATCTTAGAATAAATAGGTAAAGAAAGGCAGTCGTCGACGCGGCGATAAGCCGTTTTTAACGGGCCTTAAAAGGCTCGATACGTCTATCGTCGCGTCAGTGCTCAAGGTACTCATGCGCTTGTGTGCGTGTCGGCAAATGTAATTACAGGGCACACATGGGTTGGTTTATAGCTTACGTTTCGAGCGGAAATTTGTTAGAAACTTCCATTCTAAGCGTAATAGTTCGATGCGTACGATCATACGATGCAATTTGTCGTACCAAATACAACCACTACCGTGAATTTTTTATCTTTTTTGTGGGAATTGTTTTATCTCTGGTAACATTACGAAACGTTAGAATTCCAGGGAATTAGTAATACGGGTATAGTCTACACTCTTTGAATATCAAACAATTTTATAAGTCAGGCTCACTGATTAACACAAACCTCGGGATCGTTACAATCAGCGTCTCCATTCGACCTCGACCTCTGTAGGACTCCGTGGCGATTCCGCTCCAGCTTTCCCAGGACTGAGTTGAGGACTTTATCAGAGTTTGGGATTCCGAGGACACGTTCGATGAAATCTTCTGCGACCTCCTCGCGGGTAGTTGCTTGCGCTAATGTGAACCATACCATCCACAGGCAGATAACCTAAGGGGAAATCAATAGTAGAATAACAAGTATAAAGTTCGTAAACTAAAACCCGACTACGCTTAATAATTTAACAATAATTTAGTGTGCAAAATCGCGGGGCAAGCAGCTAGGGTTGCCATCTGTTATATGATTGCCGATACTAATTCTAAATCTACAAAGCCGCGTGCAGCGTGAAGGTCACTTCTCGATTTTTTTCGTAAATAAAATGTAGCCTATGTCACCCGGAAGATTACAACGAATCAATAGACACCTCATTCATCAAAATCGTTCCAGTAGTTTAGGCGCTACGGTGGTACACACAGAATCTCATACAAAAATCGGTCACAAACATACATACATACCTACTTACACACATACATACATAGACTGCTAAAATCATAACCCTTCCTTTTGGCTTTGCCGTAGTCGGGTAAAAAACAACCAAGTGAGAGTTACAGAGGGCTGGGCACTTGCACGTCCTCCTAATTGATTAACGTACGATCATACGATGCGATTTCGTCGTACGATCGAATCAAACATATCGTAGTCTCAACCAATAGACGTCCACTGCCGGATATAGGTCTCTTGCAAGGATCGCCACAGAACATGATCTTGCGCCGCTTGTTTCCAGCGGTTGCCAGCAATTCGCTTGAGATCGTCCGTCCATCTAGTGGGGGGTCTTCCCACTCTTCGTTTGCTGTTGCGAGGTCGCCATTCAAGCACCTTGGGACCCCAACGTCCATCGGTTCTTCGAGCAATGTGCCCCGCCCATTGCCACTTCAGCTTCGCGACCCGATATACTATGTCGGTGACTTTGGTTCTCCTGCGGATCACCTCATTTCTGAATTTGGTCCCGCAGGGATACTCCGAGCATAACTCTCTCCATCGCCCGCTGAGTGACCCTGAGCCTTTTTCTTATCAAACATATATATGAATCCCATCAAACATATTATATGAGTGTCCCAATTGAGGTTCGCGCGATCGCAGTACTAATTTTCATCGTACGACAAAATCGCATTATTTGATCGTACGACTGGCCAATTAGGACGAGTGTCTGAGTCTGAACAATTCTTTTTGACGTGATAACGTCTTATAAATCGATGAACGCCGGATACACACACGAAAAAGGATGACTCATCGTCACATTCCGCGTGCAAGCGAGAGCGCGGAACAAGCGATAGACAAGGCAAGATAGGCCTAAGCTTTGGCTTGTGACGCATCTATCTCTCTTTGCTTTCTTACGACGCTATCACGTAAAATTATCGTCCTTAAATCGACTTTACCGACAGCCATTTTTAGGGTTCCGTAGTAAACAAGGAACCCTTATAGTTTCGCCATGTCCGTCCATCTGTCTGTCTGTCTGTCCGTCCGTCCGTCCGTCCTCGGTTAATCTCAGAGACTATTAGTGTTAGAAATATGTAATTTGGCATGGGTATGAATATTAATCACGCCGACAAAGTGGTGAAATAAAATTTTGATAAATATTTTTTTAGGGTAGCTCCCCTACATGTAAAGTGGGGATGAATATTTTTTTCTCGTCTACCCCATAGTGGGGGGTATCGTTGAATACTTAGGTCTTTTAAAAATACTCTGGGTGTGGGAACAACATTTTTCGATTTCTAGATCCGTTTGTAAAATATGATGTTTTAAAGTGCTAATTTTTATTAGAGTCAATTGTCCCCCCCTCTATCAGCAAAATGGCAGTATATAGGAACTTGAAAAAATTCACAGCAGTAGGATATACATATAATCAATTTTAAAGGAAAACTATCATGGCTAAGTAGGGTTCACAGGTTAGGGAGTTATATCTGTTTTTCGAGGATTGTGACTACGGAACCCTACACTGCGCGTGGCCCGCCACGCACTTGGCCGGTTTTATTTTTTTGTTAGAAAGAAGATACTTTAATTAAGATTGTTCCATAATATTTTGAGATCATCGGTTTTGTTATTGTAATTAAATGCGTCTCAGTTTCAGTTGAATCAGCGTGCGTTGCACTGACGGACGGTGAGGCGTAATCTAGTAGGTAGGTAAGTAGTAAGCAACTACGTTGGTGTCCAGATGGAATTAACTAACGCCTTGCTTTACAGTGTGTCTAGGATAGTAGGTAAAGTCCGTTCGGTAACATAGTGTCACACAGGCGCAGGTGTTCTTATTATTCTGCTTTTATTTTTATTATTTTTTACACTTTGTAATTTTTTTTCTATTCTAAGAATAAAACAGAATTTCCAAATAGTCTGTCAATCCGCACTGGGCCAGCGCGGTAAGTAAACGAACGTGGTAAGTAAACGAACGTTGACCGTAAGTAAACGATCAGACTTTACTTCCTAGGGAAAAGGACCGTGTACTACAATTCCTACAACTCATTATAGGCATAATGAGTTGATGAATTAAATCACCCTCTAACGGAGAGCGCTCACGGAGCGGTTTGGAATCGCGCCCGCCGCGGCTGCGGGAGAGAGGTTAGAGAGAGCGCGCTCACGAGCCCGCTTGTTTTTGCGGGACCGCAGCCGCCGCGGCTGCGGGCGTCGCCCGCCGAGTTGGCGGGCGACGCCCGCAAGACCGGCGGTTATATTTATATATGAAGAGCTGGCGAACAAAATGTTATATGTTTTAATCCGATGGTCTTTGGCTTGCTGAATAAGAATATCTGAATTGCTGAATAATAAGAATAATTTTTAAACAATTTATGTTGAAATTGGCCTAAACTAACTTACAAATGTCAGACTGACTTACAAATGATAGATTATTGTTGAAAATTAATTAGAATTTTTAGAAATGGTTTACGAATTATTAATTTCATAATTGAAATAGGTTAGAATTAACTGAAATTTGATTCATTCAGTGGCGCCGAACCGCCATCTTGAATTATTGGTATAAATACGGGTACTTCGAAGCCATGAATTGAGTCTCCTCTAAAGACTCAACCGACTATTAGATGCTTCAGCGTCTAGGTCGTGATATTTGATTGAGGGCTGCGATAGCAATCACACCCTCATCAAATAAATGCTGCCATTTTGGACTTGGCTGAGTGTAATTAATTAATTAGTATATAAATCACAAGTGTAAATTGAAAATTTAAAAAACCCCCGACATTCGCCATTTAGTGGCGGCGGCCATCTTGAATTTGCAATAGTGCTATTCTACTAGTCAAGCCCTTTCATTTGATACCCATATCAAGGGAGTTGTGAAAAAATATATCATCCGCCATTTTGTAGCGGCGGCCATCTTGGACCGATTTTCATCAAACATAGCTAAGAACACTCTCGACTAATTCACCTTTCAAACAAAAAAACCGCATTCAAATCGGTCCACCCGTTTGAGCGCCACAGGGGAACAGACAGACACACACACACACACACACACACACACACACACACACACACACACACACACACAGACACGTCAAACTTATAACACCCCGTCGTTTTTGCGTCGGGGGTTAAAAATATATTTGAAAATAGATCTCAGTTAAACTAATCTCTGAGTTGATATAAATTGAGTTATGTGCGGGTGATAAACGTAGATATTTTAATAATAGTTTGATTTAGTTTTAATATTAATTGATAGTCTGCTTCTGGAGTTATGTGTTTACACAAACAAGTTATTGCTTGCAATATTAATTAATTATTGATTCCGTTAACTTATATGAGATAGCAAACTGAATTTAATATATTATTATGTTCAATAAAGTCACTAACTACATATGGGTAAATAAAAATCCACGCCAAAAGCTCACTGTAAGTATGTCATTCAGTTTAATATTAATATTTAATAATTAATATTTAATAGGTTACCTGAATCAATACAGGCCATGTCTCTCCAAACTTTTAAAGTAAAACTAAAGAACTGGCTCATGGAGAAATGTTTTTACAATTTAAAAGAATATATGACATAAATTCTATTTATTGCAATTAATTTTATATTTGTATCTTTAGAACGGTGACATGTATACTTACGTCATTTTGTTTAGTCTTAAAATCAATAATTCAATTTGCACACTAATTTATTAGTTAAATGTGTTGGAAGACAATAAGCTTTAAGATCCATAATATTTGTACCACATTTTTGCAAATAAAGACTCTTACTCTTACTCTTTAGTTTGATGCAACTATACCGTTTTGTTCGCCAGCTCCTCCTATAAGAAAAATGCGATCGCGCCCGCCAAAAAACCGCAGAGCTTGCGGGCGACGCCCGCAAAGCTCGCGGGCGCCCGCTGCCCGCCGGTTCTGCGGGAGCCGCGAGCAACCGCCAACTCTGCGGGAGTAAATCGCGTCGTGAGTTTTGCACTCGACATTTGTATGAATTTCGAGTATTGCGGGCCCGCAACCGCGGCGGGCGCGGGTGCGAACCGCTCCGTGAGCGCTCTCTCTTATACAGCCATTTCATTTTCATGTGCGCCTTTTTGCGTACATGCGCAAAAAGTAATAACTTGAAAGTCTTTACAGCTCCAATATTCTCTATCGCTAAATTATGTAAAACTTTAAAATAATTTGATCAAAAATATTTCAAAAAAAAATATTTGAAAAGACTATAAAAAAGACTATAACTATCTCATTGTTCCGTGGTAGGTAAACTTTGTCCAAATGTTTAATTGCTTTTTGGCAGATGTCAAAAAAAACGAATTTAGTGACGCTCTCACACGTTAACGATTCGATTTGAAATAATAATCGATTTTATTTAAAAAGAACTTTCAATTGATTTAATTAAATATTTTTATTTTTAACCCCCGACGCAAAAACGACGGGGTGTTATAAGTTTGATGTGTCTGTGTGTGTCTGTCTGTTCCACCGTAGCGCTCAAACGGGTGAACCGATTTGAATGCAATCTTTTTTGTTTGAAAGGTGAATTAGTCGGGAGTGTTCTCAGATATGTTTGATGAAAATCGGTCCAAGATGGCTGCCGCCACAAAATGGCGGATTACATATTTTTTCCCAACTTCCTCAATATGGGTGTCAAATGAAAGGGCTGGACTAGTAAAATAGCACTATGCAAATCAAAGATGGCTCAAAATGGCGAATGACGGGGATTTTTTTAAATTTTAATTTACACCTGTGCATATTTCATTGAAATATTAATTATTATTATTCGTTTATTAGTTTTTTTTTAATTATATATGAAATAAATGAATGTATTAACGTTGAACCTTGTTAACGACACGGCGCGACCATGGTTCCATACAAAATTGCAACCGTGTAACCACATGAGTAGATATACGTACAGAGAGGAAGCTTTATATAAGCGGCCCGCTGTAGTTACACTCACACCTAGCGCACGTTTGTCATCCAACAGAGCCGGTAGGAGGTCAGATGCGGGCGTCCGTGAACCGTTGATTAAAGCTCATGTGTGAGTGCACCTACAGCGGGCCGTTTGTATGAAGCTTCCTCTTTGTACATATATCTACTCATGTGGTAAAACGTAGCACTTGGCCTTGATTCACAAGGCTACGTTTTATATTTTACGGTTGCAGTCTTGTATGGAACCGTGGACGCGCCATGTCGTTAACAAGGTTCCACGTTTCGCCATACCGAAAAAAAAACGTGTGTTAACAAGAGACCTTATATTTTGTGACTCCTTTATGATTTGTGTAATTTCACGTTGAAATTAAAAACTTAAACAATAACAATAACTTATGTAATTATTACTGATGGTATGTGATCCCAGTATCTTTTATATTACTTGCAGTATTGTTGTTACATAGTTTCACTACGCAAACCGGCATTTTAAGTTGATTATGAGCAAAATTTAAGACAACACGCAGCACGTCAACGTCACTCATTGGTTGCATCGAGACTGACCCGCGTACGCCACATAATATGTAATATGGCGTACATTTTGTTGCCACACTTTACTTGTACACGCTGCTCCTTCTAGGTCGGAACGCAGCGGAAACCAATAATTCTATGAAATGAACAGAGTTATTATTCTTTACTCTTGGTATGAACTTAAATTCCAAGATTTCGACTTAATTCCTTGCAAATAATCAATCTTGGAGTCATATATTTTATTTTTATTTCCTTTTTTTTTAATTTACGGAAACAATATTTACATGAAGTAAAATTATTTTTATCATAAGATCGATTTATCGTATTTCAAGAACAGTTTTACTGTCTGTGGTTGTTTGTTATGTACATGGCACTTCACTAAATGTCAATAAAGTACGACATTACTGTAGTACATTATTCCGAAAAAAAAGGTAATTCATAGGCGTGAGCTGCCAAATATCAACAAAAGGAGTGGACACAGTATAGTTGACACCATAGCTGATCTGTCAGCAGAGCAAGGGTGGTCGAACCTAGATAAAGTAATAATATGTGTTGAGAACATACATTTGACTTAAGTTAGCAATCTTACTTAATATAATATATGTGAAAGTGTGGATGTTTGTATGTTTGGGATGTGTGGATGTTTGTTACTCAATCACGCAAAAACTACTAGATGGATTTGGCTGAAATTTGGAATGGAGACAGATGACAGACAGACAATTCAAAAACCGATTTTCATGGATATAACTTGAAAAACGACGGACTTACAAAGTTTCATCCCCTATTTAACCCTCTTAAGGGTGAAGTTTGCAATAATCATTTCTTTGTGTGTGCCTACGTTATAAAAGGAAGCTACTGAGAAAATTTCAAGTTTCTAGCTTCAGTGGTTTAGGCTGTGCGTTGATGATCAGTCAGTCAGTCAGGACAAGCTTCTTTATATTACCTATTATAGATAGGCTACACTTGCGTTTTAGAATACAAGTTGTGACAAGTATAAATTAAAAATTTAAAAAACCCCTGACATTAGCCATTTTGTAGCGGCGGCCATCTTGGATCGATTTTCATCAAACATAGCTAACAACATTCTCGACTAATTCACCTTTTAAACAAAAAAAACGCATTCAAATCGGCTCACCCGTTTGAACGCTACAGAGGAACAGACAGACAAACACACACACACACACACACACACACACACACACACACACTCACACACAGACACGTCAAACTTATAACACCCCGTCGTTTTTGCGTCGGGGGTTAAAAATACATATAAATTCCATTAGTAAATACACACAATACCTACCTACCTACCGAGTAAAAACATTTTAACGTCTACTCCAAATTTTACAGTGTGTCCGGGATCGAATTACCGATATTTTAGGGACATATTCTACACCTCATTACCTCTCTGAAAATACCACTTATTAGGGCCTGCCCCCCTCCCCCTCCCAGGGACAGCCATTTCAATTTGGTGTGCGTTTTTGTGGGTATGTGCGCACAAAAAATGTAATAACTCAAAAGTCTGCTGATGCACAGGTCTTCAAATGACCTTATTCGATTGGATACAATATTTTCCATCATTAAATACCAAACAATAGAATAAAATGTTAAAATAACTTGATCAAAAATGCTTTGGAAAAAAATTATTTTTTCAAAAATATTGAAAACTAGAAGTTTTTGCTGCATTTTGCAAAAACGAGGTCGTTAAGATTACATTGTTAAGTATTAAATCGACAGTTTTTGAGATAAATAACAAAACGACATAAAAATTTTGACTGTAAGTTACTTACTTCTGGAGATATTGGTAATTGTAAGTACTTCGTACGTGTTTTAAATATTTTTGACCAATTTCTTTTTATTCCAAACTATTTTTAATCGAGTTATTTTAACATTTTACACTATTGTTTGGTATTTAGTGATGGAGAATATTGTATCCAATCGAATAAAGTCATTTGAAGACCTGTGCACCGACAGATTTTTGAGTTATTACATTTTTTGTGCGCACATACCCACAAAAACGGACACCAAATTGAAATGGCTGTCCCTGGGAGGGGGAGGGGGGCAGGCCCTATTAAGTGGTATTTTCAGAGAGGTAATGAGTTGTAAAATATGTCCCTAAAATATCGTTAGTTCGATCCCGGACACACTGTATAATTCAGTGTTTTGGGTAGATATATAATATATATTATTTTATAGCCCAATAAATAAAAATTAAATATATTTTTTGTAAATATTACTTAATTATTTTGAAATAGGTAATTTAATTTGTTATTAGATATATTTTTAGGTTAATGTGTAAATTTTATTATTTAATAATTTCATTTCAATTGACTTAACGCGACCGAATTGCATGTGTTTATTTTAAATCGCAAGAAACAAAACTAGTACAAAATATAAAATGTAATAAAACAGTGCAGGTTTCCACACTAGGATTCCATGCGTAGTGGAAATCACTTCCTTCCTTAACTTAAAAACAAATAAATAATACATATATACATGAAAAACATGTCCCGAAGGAAGCTATTGGTAGTGGTACATTTAATTTAATAACACAGTGCTTTTGTGAATCATGACGACACGGGCTCTCATCGGTCAGTTGATTAGTCGCGATCGGCTTGCGCTCCTGCTCTGATTGCTATCCGGACGCGACGCGGCGAGCGCAGGATACCAGTAACCAGAGGTTGTCACGGCCCGGTACGCATTTTGAACATTGTTTTTGTTAGAATAAAAAACCCTGAGCCCCGGGTCTGCAGATCGAGTCAGATAGATATGTTATAGTCAGAGGTCGGTCAGTGTCGGTCACAATTTTGTTTTAACTCGTTACTCGTAAGTAAGTAGTCATTTATCGTTTTATTTTGGAAAACTAGGCAGGCGCGTTTTGCTATTATTGTGTTCTGAAGCAAGATTCTACCGGAACATCTATGTCCAGAGACAAAAAGAAACAAATTAAACAAATCTAGGTATACAATATTATAAATAATAAAATCGTAGACTTGCCGTATCTGTAAATTAAAGATTTTTGCAAAATAATAAATGGGGGATGTTAGGGATAAGTAATAGAACGTAAAAGAGCTATTTTTGAAATTTTTGTCTATTTATGTGTTTGTCTGTTTGTCTGTATGTTTGTGCGCGCATCACGCAAAAACTACTGAATGGATTAAAATGAAACTTGGCATGATTTAAGTTCACTATACAGAGTAAGATATAGGATACTTTTTATCCCGTAATTTAGCATGGTTCCCTTGGGAGAGGGGAATAAATTTAAAATGTGTACTTAGATGTAATTCATTAACGCGTGGTCCGATTTCATTCATTCTTTTTTTGTTAGAAAGGAGATTCTTTAAAGCTTAACGGCTAATCTCTGAAAGGCTGGATTGATTTTGATGAGACTTTCACTGGCGGATGTTTACTGTTTAATTTTGATCTACCTAAATATCCGCTAGTAAACTTTTAACAGTTTTTAGCAAAGTATGAGCTCAAAGGAGCTTAGGAAAACAAAATGATTCCCACGGGATTTTTAAAAACCAATATCAACGTGAACGAAGTCGTGGGTATCCGCTTGTACAAAATAAATTTAAATGTGTATCTATGATAACACATTCAAATTTATTATAAATCTTTCATGTGGAATATTCTCAATAATGGTGAAAACCGCATTGAAATCCACTAAAGGCCACACACTAAGTAAAAGTACATTAATTTGTTAAGTTTAATTTGATTGAACACCAAATAAAAAAGCAAAGTAGATTGCGCAGGTCAGTATTAATTGTACTTCGAAAACTTTTGGCTTGGCTTTTATTCAATGAATTCTAACATGCGTTGCGTCATTTTTCGTAAAGGGTAATTTTTCGGTGATTTAATTTAATTTTAGCCGTAACTTTAGCTTAACCGCGTAATCTGCATTAACGATTGCAGATAAACACGCATTGTTACTATTTGCCCATGAGTGCCTAAAATATAATTTAAAAGGCCATTTTTTGTTGTATTTATTATTTTTATTTTAAATATATATTAACAAGCGAGACGTAATCTGAATACCTATGTTACAAAACATTATTTATTTATTAAATACTAATCAAAGGAAAAATTGCATTAATTTCCATTCCTTCTAATAACCTTAAGCCTGAAGCCTTTAGGTACTGAACCCAAAAAATAAAAGCAATACAGTAATATCAAGAAATTTATTACGTGGGCCTTTAAAATATATCGTGTAAAATTAAGTAGAGTAGGTATATCGCGTTTCGTGTATAAATATTGTTTAGAATTTTGAAGGCAAACCAGTTTTCATGTTCTGCGAATCGCAGACGCTTAGTAGGTACACCCGGAGTGAGTTATAGAGGCAACTTCAAGTGAATAAATTCTATGTCTTGCTCCAAGGTACCAATCTACATTTATACTTACAATTCATCAAAATTGGTTCAGCATTTTAGAAGTAAAAATACAACCAACAAATAACAGACAGACTTATTTATTTAAATTTATTCAGTAATACAGCTAAAAGTAGGTACCTATTTCATAAAATACGATGTAATGGTCCGGCAGCTTACGAACAAATTTAGTGATTAATAACAGGCTGAATCTTCGTGAGTAGGTTACTCCTAGGTTAGGTTCGTCAGCTGCCAGACTATAACGCTTTCTAGCAAACCTCAGCAATACCTATATACGTTAGCTATTTTGAAGTTGCATGCCATCATATCATGCCATAGCATATTAATATATATATAGCTGCTCGTGCTGATTCATTGACTGACTCACTGATTGATCACCCCTCCTGTAAAATTTTGTATGAAAAAATTTTTTTTTACTAATGGTTTCGTATAAAGGACAAAAATTCATTCGGAACAAAAATATGGAGAGAGCTGATGATTGAGGATTTCAGAGACGAGCGACGGGCACGCTTAAGGTATTGAAGATAGGTGGGGGGTGCTCGAGCAAATGTCATTCGAAACGTCATCCGATTGGCAGTCCGCTGAAAAAAAATTCAAAATGGCGAAAAAAAGATGGCCGCCATACAAATTTCGTCGGTCTCCATCTCGGAGGGTATAAAAGATGGAAGAGTGGTTTCTTCGCAAAAGATGATGAGCATCCAAAGGTCTACTTGATGAATTGAAAAAAAATTCAAAATGGCGGAATTTATTTTTCCATAGAAAATGTATGGCGAATATTGAAGAGACTACAAGTTGGTAACTATGCAAGGCTTTAATGCGGTTTTTTGGAGAACTCTCAAAGAAAAATATGGGAAGACATGATGATTGAGGGTTTGGAAGTTGGTTGAGGAGCCCGGGCAGGGTATTGAAGATAGGTAGGAGGTGCTCAAACAAAAATTACTCGAAACATCATCCAATTGGCAGTGAGCTGAAAAAAAGTCCAAAATGGCGGATTCAAGATGGCGGCTATACAAATTTCGTCGGTGTCTATCTCACCAAGTATAAAAGATGGAATAGTGGTTTCTTGGCAAAAGATGATCAAGACCTAAAAGTCTACTTGATGAACAGAAAAAAACAAGATGGCGGAATTTATTTTTCTACACAAAAAAAAAATTATTGATGGAAAAATACGGAAAGAGCTGATGATCGAAGATTTTGGAGACGGATGAAGAGCACGGCGAGGGTATTGAAGATAGGTGGGACGTGCTCAAACAAAAACTACTCGAATCCTCGCGGTCCGCTTGCGGGCCGCGCACCCACGCGCCATACTAGTTAATATATATATAGCTGCTCGTGCTGATTCATTGACTGACTCACTGATTGATCACCCCTCCTGTAAAATTTTGTATGAAAAATTTTTTTTTCACTAATGGTTTCGTATAGAGGACAAAAATTCATTCGGAACAAAAATATGGAGAGAGCTGATGATTGAGGATTTCGGAGACAGGTGAGCAGCACGCTTAAGGTATTGAAGATAGGTGGGGGGTGCTCGAACAAATGTCACTCGAAACGTCATCCAATTGGCAGATAGCTGAAAAAAAATTCAAAATGGCGAAAAAAAGATGGCCGCCATACAAATTTCATCGGTCTCCATCTCGGAGGGTATAAAAGATGGAAGAGTGGTTTCTTCGCAAAAGATGATGAGGATCCAAAGGTCTACTTGATGAATTGAAAAAATCAAAATGGCGGAATTTATTTTTCCATAGAAAATGTATGGCGAATATTGAAGAGACTACAAGTTGTAAACTATGCAAGGCTTTGATGCGATTCTTTGGAGAACTCTCAAAGAAAAATATGGAAAGACATGATGATTGAGGGTTTGGAAGATGGATGAGGAGCCCGGGCAGGGTATGTTAGATAGATGGGAGGTGCTCAAACAAAAATTACTCAAAACCTCATCCAATTGGCACTGAGCTGAAAAAAAACAAAATGGCGGATTCAAGATGGCGGCTATACAAATTTCGTCAGAGTCTATCTCACCAAGCATAAAAGATGGAAGAGTGGTTTCTGGGAAAAAGATGATCAAGACCTAAAAGTCTACTTGATGAACAGAAAAAAACAAGATGGCGGAATTTATTTTTCTACACAAAAAAAAAATTATTGATGGAAAAATACGGAAAGAGCTGATGATCGAAGATTTTGGAGACGGATGAAGAGCACGGCGAGGGTATTGAAGATAGGTGGGACGTGCTCAAACAAAAACTACTCGAATCCTCGCGGTCCGCTTGCGGGCCGCGCACCCACGCGCCATACTAGTTATATATATAAAGCTACTTGAAGTTACGTATTGATCACCTCTCCTGAACAATTTTGTATGGGACTTTTTCACCATACTTTCCGTGTGTGTAGAATTCAAAAAATTTAGGTCTACAAAATTATAGAGAGAGCTGGACGTGGAAAACTGACTAGAGTACCCTAAGGGATCTCGAAAACTATCAGTCGGAGAGGTATTATCCCCAAACAAAAAATGTTCAACACCTTGGGCAATTGGGTGAACTGGTGAAAAAAATATGGCCACCAAACAAAAAAAATTTTTGTCTCCATACAAAAATTTCTTAATTTTCAAGAGGCTCTCCAGAACAATTTTGTATGGAACTTTTTTCCCCTCACTATTTATGTGCGTAGAACTTATGGGTCTTCCTTCAGGAAAATTATGAAACGTCATGAACGTGGAAAATTTACCAGAGTACCCCAACGGCTCTCAAAAACTATCAATCATAGAGGCATGGTTCTGAAACTGAAAATGTTCAAGACCTTGGGCCCTTTGGTGAGCCAGTAAAAAAAAGATAGGTACCAAACAAAAAAAATTTTCGTGTCCATACAAATTTTGTTTTAAATTTTCAAAAGGCTCTCCAGAACATTTTTGTATAGAACTTTTTCCTCTTACTATTCATATACGTAGAACTTATGGGTCTTCCTTCAGGAAAATTATGAAACTTCATGAATGTGGAAAATTTATTAGGGTATCTCATGGGTCCTCTAAAACTACCAGTCATACAGGCATGGTCCCAAACAAATGTTATTAAGGACCTTGGGCCATTGGGTGAACCGGTAAAAAAAAGATGGCCGCCGAACAAAAAAAATTTTTCTCCATACAAATTTTTTGGGTTCTTTTCAAGAGGCTCTCCTGGACATTTTTGTATGAAAATTTTTCCCCCCACTACACGTATACATAAAACTTAAAGGTTTTTTTCACAAAAAATACAAAACGTAGTGAATGTGGAAAAATTACCAGGGTACCTCATGGGTCCTCTAAAACTACCAGTTATACAGGAATGGTCTCAAACAAATGTTGTTAAAGACCTTGGGCAATTTGGTGAACCGGCAAAAAAAAGATGGCCGCCCAACAAAAATTTTTTTTTGTTTTTTCAAAAGGCTCTCCTGAACATTTTTGTATAGAACTTTTTTCTCCTCACTATTTATATGCGTAGAACTTATGGGTCTTCCTTCAGGAAAAATATGAAACGTCATGAATGTGGAAAATTTACCAGAGTACCCCAAAGGCTTTCAAAAACTATCCGTCATAGAGACATTGCCCTGAAACTGAAAATGTTCAAAACCTTGGGCCCTTTGGTGAGCCAGTAAAAAAAAGATAGGCACCGAACAAAAAAAAATTTCGCGTCCATACAATTTTTTTTTTTAATTTTCAAGAGGCTCTCCAGAACATTTTTGTATAGAACTTTTTTTACCTCACTAAACGCATGCATAGAGCTCATAAATGTCCTTTCAGGAAAAATACGAAACGTTATGAATGTGGAATATTTACCAGAGTACCTCATGGGTCCTCCAAAACTACCAGTCATACAGACATGGTCCCAAACAAATATTATTAAGGACCTTGGGCCATTGGGTGAACCGGTAAAAAAAAGGTGGCCGCCGAACAAAAAAAAATTTTCTCCATACAAATTTTTTGGGTTCTTTTCAAGAGGCTCTCCAGAACAATTTTGTATGGAACTTTTTTCCTTTCACTATTTATGTGCATAGAACTTATGGGTCTTCCTTCAGGAAAATTATTAAACGTCATGAATGTGGAAATTTTACCAGAGTACCCCATGGGTCCTCCAAAACTACCAATTATACAGACATGGTCCCAAACAAATGTTATTAAAGACCTTGGGCCATTGGGTGAACCGGTAAAAAAAAGATGGCCGCCGAACAAAAAAAAATTTCTCCATACAAATTTTTTGGGTTCTTTTCAAGAGGTTCTCCAGAACAATTTTGTATGGAACTTTTTCCCTTCACTATTTATGTGCGTAGAACTTATGGGTCTTCCTTCAGGAAAATTATGAAACGTCATGAATGTGGAAAATTTACCAGAGTACCTCATGGGTCCTCCAAAACTACCAGTCATACAGATATGGTCCCAAACAAATGTTATTAAAAACCTTGGGCCATTGGGTGAACCGGTTAAAAAAAGATAGCTACTGAACAAACAAAATTCGAGTCCATACAAAATTTCTTTTTAATTTTCAAGTGGCTCTCCAGAACATTTTTGTATAGATCCTTTTTTTCCACTAAACGCATGCATAGAACTGATTAGTGTCCTTTCAGAAAAGATACGAAACGTGATACCAATATTTCTTTCTATCTTTCAAGAGACTCTCCAGAATATTCTGGTATTTGGTATGGCCTCCCATTTCTTTATTTTACGAATATTGAAGAGACTACAAGGCACGCGAGCTGCTTGCAGCTCGCGCACCGAGCGCAACACTAGTACCTACTATAGCTAAATCACGATAAATTTGGCTTCCTTGATCGTTTGCGGGGCGCGGGGCGGGTGATGTACTTATTGAGAAATTAATAATTCAATGGATGTGGATGTGTGTAATTAATTCTTGTTCATTTATATTATCAATCGTAACGTCCCGATAAAAATATTAATATTAATATTTAACCTTTAAGTACCGACATCCTATTTTAGTTACATAAGTACCGACGTGAGGTCTGCTAGACCACCATAGTTTTCCAATCGAAAACTTTTGTGTTTCTTATTCTTCTTCTAAGAAAAATGTTTCTATGTATTATTATATACCTACTTATTGTATAAGTAAAACAAAATGTAGAAGTTTTCACATTTATTACTAATTATAAGCATTAATATAGCAATCATAAATTCTTCGTTTGAAAAAATTTACTTTTATCTTAATAATTCATATTTATCAGTAATACTATTATTTTTTCTTAAAAACAATTTTTTCTTAAAGATTAATAGCTAGATAAATAATAAAAAATAAAAAAATCTTAATAATCAACCGTTTCCTCAAAAATTACAAGGTATCGAATTGCAGGAACTATCAAAGTTTACAAACAGTCTTTGCATAGGCTTACTGCATTGTAGGCACACGTGTTTTATACAAGTATCACAGTCTGTTCAGGTGCTGAATTATGGTCACTCTACAGCAGTAAAATTTGGATAGATATTCTCAGATTCGGACTCTGAGCTCTCATTTAGCCATTTCACTAAAAGTTCTTGGTGGGCTTAATATTGAAGCAGTGTTTGATATCTTTTCTTACGTACAGGAACACTTTTATTTTTATTTATGGCTGCCCATTTCATGTCTGAAGAACCTGGCTGATCCATTGTTATAACTGACTGAAAGTAAAAGAGAAAACAATATAATCTGAAAAAAGTCGCATCCAAAAAAAGTTACATAAGTACCGACGAGTGGTCTGACAGACCACTCGCGATCTTATAAAAATCAAAACTTACCGAAATCGTACGCGCCGACGTTGCCACTCTGCAGAAACGCTGCTGGGCGACTTCTCGAGGGGTAGAGAGAAGCACAGGAAGATACTTTTTCGCTAACATAGGTAATCAGACTTTTCAACCTCACGAGGTGTCTGTCAGACCACACGTCGGTACTTAAAGGTTATATTAAAATATTTCATTAAATCGATTGAAATTTCTTCTTAAATAAAATGAATTATTATTTCAAATCGAATCGGTAACGTGCGAGAGTGTCACTAATTTCACAATTTCTTGAAATGTCAAAAAGAAAATAAAGGATTGGACAAAGTATACTGAATATTTTTTTGTAGTAGTTGGCGCTGATGTATAGTGAATATTTTTTTGTAGTAGTTGGCGCTGATGTCGGTACATATTATCTCTGTGTCGGTATGTCAACTGGCAGGACGACGTCTGCTGGGCCCGCTCTGTGGGTCCGCTATAGGCTGATTTTTAATTCGGTGGAATTCTGACAATTGTCATTTAAAAATAGAAATAGTATGAAAAACAGGGTTACTATAGATCGACCAGAATCTCATGAAAAATAGGGAAATTAAATTTTGTAGTAAGCAACACTAGGTTAACTCGGCTGCCCTAGTGATAAACAAAGTCGCCGTAGTGTTGCTAACCTTGGAATTTCATTTCCCTATTTTTCATGAGATTCTGGACGATCTATACCTGAAGTTTGATTTTACCCCAAATTAAAGTAAAGATCGACCAGAATCTCATGAAAAATAGGGAAATTAAATTTTGTAGTAAGCAACACTAGGTTAACTCGGCTGCCCTAGTGATAAACAAAGTAATTACATTCTGAACACCTTACCTGGGATCGTTTCACGAAACGAAAAATCAAGCAACTGCATTTTAAATACAAAAACAAAGTAATCAACATACAATTACTTTGTTTTTGTGTTGTGCTTGTTGTTTACTTGGTTTTTGCATTTATATTCCAGGTAAGTGAGTGCAGTTACTTTGTTTGGGCAATTTAAATTTCAGTAAACGGTTCAAGTTATTTGAAATATTAAACTGTGGTAAAAAACTACTCAACATAAAACTTCTGTTATTGCAAAAATTCAATTTCACAAAAAATGTCAGTTACTTTGTTTATCGCTAGGGCAGCCGTAGTGTTGCTAACCTTGGAATTTCATTTCCCTATTTTTCATGAGATTCTGGTCGATCTATACCTGTCAGGCATTTGTCATATCTACATGAGGCAAGTATTATCTCTGGCAACATTAAGAAACGTCAGAATTCGACGAAATTAAAAATCAGACTATAGTTTAAAATAAATACATTTTTAATTCATATAATTAAACATGAATATAAAATAAAATAAAAAACGATTTTTTTTCGCGCTATTTTCTTTGTATTTTGCGACTCGCTTTCTTTTGTTTTATCTATCCATTTTCAATTTATAAAATTACAAGTAGCTCTAAGGAACTCAAAGTAATACTTAGTGAATTTGATGACGCCGCCCAAGTTGGCCAAGCAGTTATTTTTATACTAAAAATCTCTTAACCAAGATATCTAGAAATAGATAGAAATAGATATAACAAAGCATATGAAGATTTTTTACATTTTTTACAATGGAAACCCGACGTCTTTTTCTGATTGATTTCCGGTAATAATTTTAATATTTTTGATTAATTTATTATTTTCCTCGTAGGTGTAGTATTAAAGCACTATGTATCCCTTCGGGAGAAAGTGCGATTCCTAACTCGGGCGTTTTGCGGCCCTACGGCCTAACGCCTCGGGCCGCAAACTACACCCTCGTAATAATCGGTCACTTTCTCCCGTCGGGAAACAATGTACTAGGTATTCTTTTATAAGAACCTTCTCCCAATAATAACAAACACAATAAAAATAGAATTAGCGCAATTAGCCCAGCCAGCCGTTCATGCGTGATGCCGTGACGAAGGAAAATAGGGATTCATTTTTATATTTAGTAGTAGATTAATTACTTAATGAAATCGTAGATCGTAGATGTTTGTGCGCGCATCACGCAAAAACTACTGAATGGAAATGAAACTTGGCATGATTTAAGTATATACTATGAAGTAACATCCTACTTAGGATACTTTTTATCCCGAAATTCAGCACGGTTCTCTTGGGAGAGGGGATGAAATTTAAAATGTGTAAAGCTGTAATTCATTAACGGGTAGGTACTTAGTTCGATTTCATTCATTCTTTTTTTGTTAGAAAGGAAATACTTTAAAGATTGTCCCGTAAATATTTCAAGATTATCAATTTTGTAGTTTAGACATCACAACCCTCAGTTTTCCAAATAACTTGGAACCTGGATTGTACAGGAACCTTTGAACGTCCGGATTATCATCTTAAGCTGGCTTGCATTAGAATTCGTGTTAATTTAATAAGTTTACTGCCGGTTTAAATATATACAGACCTACATACTTTAAATTCAAGTTTAACTTCCAAAAGTATTTGTACCAAATACCTAAAAAGCGCGTGAAAACTTAAGAGAAACACATTATTTTCATGAGTTTTACTTTTAGACACTTAGGTATAGGTAAAATCTAACTTTGGGGAATTAAATTGGTTAGGTGATTTTCCTTAATATTTTTTTTATTACCTAGTACCGGTAGATTGTGTAGTTGTATTGTAGGTATGTAACTATTTTATCCATTACAAATAATATAATATTTTATCCATATTATTTCCATATTTTTTATGATATTGCGTGGATCCTATGTGCACACATACAATATCAGGATTAAAGAGTTTAAAAAAGTCTCTACTGGGTACTGGGTACTGACAGCGGCATCGTCCTTATCGTAGGTCGAGGATCGACCAAACGATGCGATTTCATCGTACCTACTTACTTACTATGAAAATTTGTAACACGATCGCGCCAGTTACGAGACTTGCAAAGTTCTACAAAGTTAAATTTAAAAAATCCTCAAAGCATTTGCAACAAATATTCACAAGTGAAGCCAAATAAAATTATTGTTTCAAAGTTGGTGTTCCCTGCAGGACTCAACTCTGCCCTCTGAGTTACTCACAAAGTTAGTTGGAGCTAGTTGTTACCGCGTCCAGGACCCCGGAGTTTCGCAATTGTGATTGACTTTGAGGTCAAACTGCGCAACCATAGCTACGAATATATCTTAGATTGTGACATGAAAATGTACTTCCATAACGGTTCCGAGACTTTAACGCATCCGCCCAGTTCTTTGGAACGTTTGAAACGGTGAGATGTTTGTTTTGGATTTATGTTTACATGTATGTTGCGCAAGCAAAGGAGTGTACTAGCGTATCCAACGCTCGTTTTCACGGTCGATTCCATCCAAAAGCACTGCCGCTGTGATATACCAGTAGGTAGGTATGGTAGGTACAAGACGTATGGCTGCGGCGCGGCGTGGGATCTTCTTCTGCCTTCCCTGAATCCCATTAATTGGGGTCGGGTCTCCTCACTTTCCTGCGCCAAGTCGAACGATCTTGGGTTGTCGGTTCTGGCAATTGGGCTTTCTTGAGGTCTCGTTCTAGGTTAGACCACCAGGTCGATGGCGGGCGGCCTCTACCTCTTTTCTGTTCCAGTAGATTTAGAGCAATTTGCACTACGTGGTCTTCCTCTCGTCTTTTGACATGTCCATACCAACGAAGGCGGTTTTCGGTGATTTTGTCGACAATTGGTGCAACCTTAAAGCTACCCCGTATATATTCATTACGAATTTTGTCCAGCCGTGTTACACCTCCCGCCCACCTAAGCATCTTCATTTCGTTGGTATGTATCTTTTGTTCATGCGTCTTCTTTGTAGTCCAGCATTCGTGCGGCGCGGCGTGGGATAGATTCTATCTTTTTTTTTTTTACGTGGGGAAATCCGTCATGGATACCACCGTGCCCGGGGAAGCACGGTGGTTATGTTGGACTTGACCAACTAAAACGCCACGACGTTCCGTCTCTCTTTTTATTTGCTGGGTGCAGGAACACTTTCGTGCACTACTGCACCCAGCAAAAAGATTCTATCTATCTAGAATCTATCCATCCATCAATTATATGTTACGCAGGTACACTACTTACATATAATATTAGCTGATGCCCGCGAGTTCGTCCGCGTGGACTAGTTTCAACGCCTCAAATTTTCAACGCCTAAATAACTCTCTGAGGGGTAGAATTTTCAAAAATCCATTCTTAGCGGATACCTGTGTCTTATTAGCTATCTGCATGCCAAACAGCCAAATCAGTCTAGTGCTTTAAGCTGTACGATGATAGATCAGTCAGTCAGTGAGTTACCTTTTCCTTTTATATATTTATTAGATTATAGTAATGGCCCGTTTCCATTATTCCAGTAGCATTTGAGCCAAGTCATTGAAACCGTCGCTGGAATGCCCTGGATACAGTAAGAGATCGTAATCCAGCAACTGGTGGTCTACTTTTTAATTCAGCTCAACTGGAATATTAACGTTTTTGGTTTTGAAAATGTGTAGATTGCGTGTTAATTATGTGTGTTCGTTAAGAGTAGGTAGGTACTTATTGAAATGGTTTTGCTGGAGCTTACTTCTTTTGCCGAATGAAGTTTTTTTTTTAATATTTCAACAGTAGGTCCTATAGGCGAGCGCTTAACAATGGCAATCATTCCACAACAATTATGCAGCTTATAAAGTGCAGCGTGCCTACCTAGATGTAGTTACTATTACTCTTGTTTCGAAGGTATTAATGTATTCATCATGATCAACCCATTACGGCTCACTACAGAACACGGGTCTCCTCTCAGAGTGAGAAGGGTTTTGGCCATAGTCTACCACGCTGGCCAAGCGGATTGGCGGACTTCACACACCTTTGAGAATGTTATGGAGAACTCTCAGGCATGCAGGTTTCCTCACGATGTTTTCCTTCACCGTTAAAGCAAGTGATATTTAAATACTTAAAACGCACATAACTCCGAAAAGTTAGAGGTGCGTGCCCGGGATCGAACCCACGACCTCCGATTAGAAGTCGGTCGTCCTAACCACTAGGCTATCACAGCTTTTTTTTTAATGTATTAATGTATTAATACAATATTGTATTAATGTAGAATATTAATGGAGACAAGTATCAATCAAAAATTAAAAAAAACCCCGAGATTCGCCATTTTGTGGTGGCGGCCATGTTGAATTTGCATAGTACTATTCTACTAGTCAAGCCCTTTCATTTGATACCCATCATATTGAGGGAGTTGTGGAAAAATACGTTATCCGCCATTTTGTGGTGGCGGCGATCTTGGGCCGATTTTTATTAAACATAGCTAAGAACACTCCCGACAACCGCACGACAACGAAAAACCGCATTCAAATCGGTTCACCCGTTTGAACGGTACGGGGGAACAGACAGACACACATACACACACATACACACACACACACACACACACACACACACACGCACACACAGACATGTCAAACTTATAACACCCCGTCGTTTTTGCGTCGGGGATTAAAAACGGAAGCAATGAAATGCGTGAAATTGTTTTCTGAAAGATACCTACAGCTATTTCGTAAATAAGATAATAATAATATTCCAAGAGCGGTGGAACTTGAGCTTGGTAGTGGCCCAAACTGGAGATGGTCATAGGATACTTCTTATCCCGAATAAATAATCAGAGGGATTCTTGGGAAAAACCTGAATCCGCACGGCGAGCGTCACGTCGCGTCGGCTCGTGCTACATGAATTTACAGTTCTTGATGTGATAACGTCCTAAATCGATGAACGCCGGCTACACGCACGAAAAAGCATGACTCATTGTTACGCACCGCGTGCAAACGAGAGCGCGGAGCAAGCAATAGAGAAGGCACCGGCCTAAGCGTTCAGCTTGTGACGCATCTTACGCGTTATTACGTAAAATTATCATCCGTAAACCGACTTTACAGACAACCAATTTTTTTATTTTACAGAATCAAACTTCCTCGACGAAACTTTTTGAAAGTGGAATTTTGAAGAAGAGTAAACATGCGTCGCAGAAACTGCGGATATTTTAAGATGGAATCGGAGGAAGAATTTGGAAGTCCTCGTCCCATGAGGCGGAAGGATAGAAATTCGTAAGTTATCACTACATATATTTGATATTATAAAACAAAGTTCCCCACCCCGTCGGTCTGTCTGTCTGTTTGCGATAAACTCGAGAACTACTGATCGAATTTTCATGCCGTTTCCGCTATAGACAGAGTGATTCATGAGGAAGGTGTTGGTTCAAGTATAATTTGTAAAGGTTTTGTTTAAATTGGTGTGATGACATATATGACGATAATTGTTGAAAATGACGGAAAAAGTCAAGCCGCCTGGGAGCTTTCATCGAAAACGTTGCCTATCCCTTTGATATATAACAAAACAATATATGGTGGGACTAGCTGATGCCAGCGACTTCGTCCGCTTGGATTCTTATAAATTTCACTTGGGGGTGGAATTTTCAAAATTCCTGAAACACGTAATTCTTTATTTTTAACCGACAATACAAACACCGATTTTCATCGATATAACTTTAAAAATGACGGTTTTTCATACAAACTTTCATCTCCCATTTAACCCACCTGGGGATAGATTTTCCAAAATTCCTTAAGCTCATAACTCTTTATTTTTAACCGAAAACCTAAATACCAATTTTCATGGATATAACTTGAAAAATGACGGACTTTCATACAAACTTTTATCCCCTATTTAACCCCCTTAGGGGTGGAATTCGCAATAATCCTTTCTTAGTGTGCGCCTACGTCACAAAAGAAAGCTACTGTGAAAATTTCAAGTTTCTAGCTTCAGTGGTTTTGGCTGTGGTTTTGGCTTTTGTAACTTTTTTATGGCTCTACATAAGAATTTTACTATAAGAAAATAAGGAGTAAGCAGGAAGTGTACTTATATCTATATAAAATCCTATATGTTTTATTGATATACGAAAAAAATCTTACGAAAATAAAAAAGTTACGTTTTCTAAACAAAAGGTTTCTTCTCAAATTTTATTTTATCTATTTTGGTATACAGCCGAGCGGCTGCTCTTAATATTTCACACCGAGCGTATTGGGAGCATCCTCGAGCATCCTCTTATCATAAAACAGATAAAATGTAAAAATAAAGCTTATTTCAATGTCTTAAGATTCTATTTTAAATGCGATTAAAATTTGCTCTGCTCTCCGCGCCGGTCTATCTGAAAGGTCCCTTAGGCTATTATTGACAATAATTTATGTACAACACAATGATAAAAATTTTACAGGACGGAGCTTTGTTAAGTTGTTCTCATGTGGGTGCAGGAAATAAAGGTAGACAAGTCGCCGGATGGAAGACGAGCCATGAGTTAGCTAGATTACATTTCAGATGGTGGGTTGATGCCGGTAAGCCGGATAGTGGATATTTATCAAAATATGTTAAAGTTTCGAAAAATCTTTAAAAACAAACTGAAATGGTGCCAAAAGAATGAAGAAATGATAAAGATGAATATACTAGCGGTACATAGAGACAAAAAGAATTTTCCGAAATAAACTGGATTTGGAAGTAGACGCTGTGCTCAAGAAGGCCAAAATGGCCCTGGGAATCTGTGGTCGTCTGGCGGGGGCCAGCTGCGGACTAAAACCAAGAATATCCTTCTGGCTCTATACAGCCATTGTGACTCCCATAATCTCATACGCCTCCGTGGTCTGGTGTCGCAAGACGATGCAGCTTACTACCCGGAACAAGCTCAACAGTCTACAGAAGACTGCGTGCTTGTTCATTACGGGAGCAATGAGAACCTCACCTGGTGCAGCTCTGGAAGCTCTTCTCAATCTGAAGCAAGAATGAGCATGTAGAGACTGATCAGCCAACGAAAGGTGAGATGGTTATCTCAAGCACTGAGGAAACTCCAGGGCTCAGTTCTTGAGATCCCTATTATGGGGTGCCATCGGACACGATGACCCCCAAATACTACTTCCAGAGGTCCTATACTGTGAAAATTCCCGAAAGGGAAAAATGGCTTAACGGTCTAATAACTTGGGCATCTGGCAGCCTTAAGTGGTTTACAGATGGCTCTAAGACAGGAAAAAACGTAGGTTGTGGAGTATTTGGCGTGAAACCCAGGGTAAAAATCTGTCGCAACCTGGGTATTCATGCATCAATATTCCAAGCAGAGGTTTACGCCATAATAATTTGTGCGGAAACGATTCTGCAATACAACCACGTGAATAAAACAATATACCTACTTACATCCATTCGGACAGTCAAGCTGCTCTTTTGGCTTTGTCCTGTGAGGTAATAAACTCAAGGCTGGTCGAAAACTGCAGACAAGTTTTGAATACCCTGGCCCACCAAAACAGGGTAGTTCTCCACTGGATACCAGGGCACGCGGGAATTGCCGGCAACGAACAGGCCGACAACCTTGCGAAAACAGGTGCAGGGGAGCGACAGATAGGTCCAGAACCTGTCTGTGGCATACCCAAAAGTATGGTTCAATTAACCCTGCTAACCTACTGCTACTACGACACGCTAACGCGATGGCGTAATCTACCAGTTCTAAACCACTCAAAAGCGCTAATCAGATCCTTCAATAAGAAGGTTGCCTCTGGTATTACATTGGCGCTGAGTAGGAAAAACCTATGCATTCTAGTGAGAGCCTTAACGGAACACTGTGGACTGAATAGACACAGATATAACCTTAAGCTTCAGGGCACGGATGTGTGCAGACTCTGTCAAGAATCGGCGGAAACACCGCTGCACATAATCTGTCACTGCCCCCCTCTAATGCATACCCGAAGTCTCCAACTAGGGAAAGATTTCATACAACCTGTGGAGGCTATATTTTCCATTCCAGCCAAAAAAGTGCTGCTTTTCCTGGCGGCAACGAACATCGGCGAGGAATTATATAATGTGGCGAGCGCAATAGATCGGCGACGGTCAAAGTGTTACAGGGGCTCAAGAACCTGTATAGCCGCAACAAGAAAAAGAAGAAGAAGAAGGGGTAGGGGTAGGGGTACGCGTGTAGTAGGGGTAGGCGTGTGCACGCGCACACGCGCACACGCACACACGCACAAACACACACACACACACACGCACACACGCACACACACACACACACACACAGAGAGAGAGACAGACACGCCAAACTTATAACACCCCGTCGTTTTTGCGTCGGGGGTTAAGAAACATCGTTTTTTTTTAATTTTAGGGTTCTGTACCTCAAAAGGTAAACTAGTATAAATTAAAAATTAAATAAACCCCCGACATTCGCCATTTTGTGACCATTTAAGACAAACTAATGAAAAACAGATTGTACTTATACTTCTGGAGTACGGAACCCTCGGTGCGCGAGTCTGACTCGCACTTGACCAGTTTATTTAATAATTTATTTATGTCCATCATTAGGACTGCAAAAATTTCCATATCTACCTCTTATAGATTAAGACTGAACGATATAACAATGCCTAAACAATTACTTAGACATTATTATTGTAACACACCAAGTTAATACGCCAAGTTATATTGTCACGAAAAGTCGAGAACGAAACCGCGATTTGTAGTACATACAGCGCTATCTTGTGACGGCCGTTGTAACAAGATATAAAATAAATTTGTAAAACCCATGTAAACAAAGTAAGTATTTTTTAACAGTAGGTAGGTTGTCTCCTCCTTGCGTCGATTGCCCAATACTGAGGGTCGTGACCCATCAGAGAATTATCTTCTCCCGAAAAATGTTGCGCCATCTGCCGGGCTATTCTTAAGTTAGTTACCAACAGTAAATGAAAGCCACTGAATTAGTTCGGTACACATTGCTGGTTTACTGTGCGAAATGAAATCACTGTTTATATTTCACACAATAAAGCAGCAATGTATATCGAACTTATTCGGTGGCTATGATTTACTGTTGATAACTAAGTTAGCGAATAGCCCCACTTGTCCGGCTTTCAGCGACATGAACCGTTTCAGCGACATTTATGTTGAGAGCGGTAGTACATAGGTAGTACCTACCAATAATTATTGTTCCACCTATAGATGTAAGGCTGGAATAATACGAATAATACCAATCGGAATAATACGAAAAATCCGGTATAATTCTGTAAAATTCCAAAAATTCCGGTATAATACAGTTGGTTTTGATGACTATGTTTTTCATTTTCTTGATTTTACCGAGTACCGGATAAAGTATGTAAGGGTTTTTTAAATGTGTGATATATACTGATATTGATATATTTAGCGAGTAGATCAATTTAATATGTAAATAAACATTTTTTTTTTCATTGATTTCAAACAATATACCTACCTATATTAGTCCATTGAAATGTTACATGTATGAGCTTTGCATTTATTAGAGGACGCAATTTTATTTTTGGGACATTTGTGGGGTGTCAATAGAAGCTTAACCTCAAGTTTGTGGTGTCGCCACCCTTGTCCCGGCAAAATTTAAAAACCGTGTGGTTCAGTTAAGGTACAGTTCAAATAACCATATGAGCTTAATATGAGGTAGTTATTTCGAAATTACAGACAGACACTTCAATTTATTAGTTATTTATAATAGTTAGTTAATTTATTAGTAAGAATAGATAAGTATTGGTAGTTATAATACCTACATACTTAAGTTTCTGTGTAGTAGGTAATGTGGGTAGGTACTTTTTATTGATTTTCTATAAACTACCTAATTAAAACAAAATATGACGTCAGATGACCAAAAATTGCCCATAATGAAGATATGTAAAACACACTTCTTGCATTTTTGTAGGCGAGTATTATTCCGCATAATACGGTTTATTTGAGGAATAATACCGCAAAATTTGGAATAATACGTATTATTCCGGTATTTTTACATCTTCCACCGACTCGAAAATAAATTTCTTTTGTGTGGGAATTGGGATCGCATAACTTACTTTGTTTACTAAGGATTTTTGCTAGAAAAACTTGCTAGGTGGTAGGGACATCGTTTAATTTTCTTGTAATAATATTATGTTAACTTTCAATACTTAATTCAAATTATTATTTCAAATTCTTAAATTCGAAGATAAGGAGGTGTAAATTTTTTTTCGTAATTTTTCATGTTAATCATCATGTCAAGTGACTATTCTTGCTAGAGAACTGTATCCAGCAGTAGGGGTTATTAGACATCTTTATTTCTTTAATAAATAAAATGACTTGGTCATCGTATGGCAACATAATCGCATAAGAATAATGTACTATTTTAAATAGTCCTATTTGAACATAGTACTGCAGCTAGCAGGCCAAACTTTTGCATTCACAAACAAAACGCTCAGAGCGCTAATATTAGGGAAATTTTTGTTGAACGTAGATTCTATAGCCGTGTACGATTGCCAAGTCATTTTATTTATTAAAGAAATAAAGATTTTATCAAAATAGGTTGAGCCGTTGAATAATTACGAACGGACATAGGGAAACGGCCATTTTCTATGATTTATTACTTCAAATTGTTTCCAAATATATATAAATTCTAAAATTCTTTCAAAATAAAGGATTTTAAAAGGCGAGTACGAAAATATTTTCGTACTCGCCTTTGAAAATCCTTTATTTTGATAGCCCACTCGATGATTTTGGAGAAAAAAATTTTTTCAGCCCGCACATTAAAGCGCATAAAGTCCGTCATTTTGATTTTTGACAAAATGAAATTCTATGGTTTTAACTTATTTCGCAAAAATTCAACACTAATTAGGTACCTATTTTAAGTTATGAAAACCTTATATATAGGTACTAATATAAAAATATATTTTATATAAAAATATTATATACTGATATAAAATATTATATATATTATATATACTAAATATATTTTATGTAAAAATATTATATTATATACTTTTTATAATTATATAAAAATATTATATACTGAGGGAAAATAAAATTATGTTTGTACAGTCCAACTTATGTGTGTAACAACAGAAAAAAAATTAGTGAATGAATGATTAAAACGTAAGTGATAATTTAACGACAGGAAACAAACAACTTTGAACATACCTTGGGTAAAATTTTGACTATCGACATTCTGCGATGTACGAGTATATTAGGTAATTAACAGCACTGATCACGGGCAATGACGATTATTTGTGAAGAAAAATTTTTGTTTCCAACTCTTTTTATATCTTGATTTATCACTCGGCTACAATTTGTGAAGTTGTTTTCATAAAATGCCGTAGGTAGTTAATCCCTACTGTAGATTAGCAAGGATATTCTTAATTGTAAAGTATTAATTTATTTGCTTTGTAAAATTTTAACCCACACAAACACACCCACTACGACACAGGAGAAGTAGGGGAACATAATGTGATAGTTTATCTATGTTTGTACCTATATGTACGAAAATTACAATTGAATATGCAATTTAATCAACACATGCTGATTTTGATGATAAAGGGGGTGTCCATTGATTCGTCTTTATCACAATAGTGCTATAGGCATCATCATCATCATCATCATGATCAACCCATTACCGGCTTTATTTTAGTAAATTATGTTTTTAGTAATTTTTTTTAAATAAATTCCTCTAAAATAATTAAAATGCAGTTACATGAGGATCTTAAATGTCATGTTTAATGTCATCATCATCATCATCAACCCATTACCGGCTCACTACAGAGCACGGGTCTCCTCTCAGAGTGAGAAGGGTTTTGGCCATAGTCTACCACGCTGGCCAAGCGGATTGGCAGACTTCACACACCTTTGAGAACGTTATGGAGAACTCTCAGGCGTGCAGGTTTCCTCACGATGTTTTCCTTCACCGTTAAAGCAAGTGATATTTAAATACTTAAAACGCACATAACTCCGAAAAGTTAGAGGTGCGTGCCCGGGATCGAACTCACGACCTCCGATTAGAAGTCGGTCGTCCTGACCACTAGGCTATCACAGCTTGCTATAGGCATAATATTAAATCCATATTAATAATCAAACTATAATATTGATTTTGACCCAAAGATAGTTGATTTAAATTTGGAATATGTTGTGTACAGCAGCTCTGCGCTACTTGTTTTAGATTGTCCTTCCACTAAGGGGGGCTTACATTTTAATATTTACTTAGGTATTTACCCACCTTGCCTTTCTGCAATCACAGACAGAAATTTTAGTTTAAGGCCGAGGCCGCACTGCGTAATATATTCGCGCGAATTTTATTCGCGCGGTTTATTATCCGCATTTTAATATATTTTTTTCGCGAATTTTTAATCGCAAGTGCGGGCAGCTTCATACATTTCCATATGTCACAGAATTCTGCGAAAAAATTCGCGCGAATAAAATTCGCAGTGCGGCCTCGGCCTTATATATACTTTATTTGTTTAGAAGAAAGGGAATGTCCACAGCTAGCTGACGTCCAGCTTTTCATTTGTTATATTAGTCGCAATTTTTGTTTTACAAAAGCGAGATTATCTCGACGTTATCGACGCTCCCCGAGATTGTCGTTCAAATTAGTGGGCCCATGATTAATATGAACGAGACAAAATATATAACAATTGACGTCACCGAAATTCACTCTCTCTCTCTCACTGAGTTGATGCTCTCATTGCTGAGGGTCGCGACCTAATTCCATTAATCATGCGATGTTAGGAGTTTCGTTGGGATCCTAAAATATTATTAATGTAAAAGTGACTCTGTTTGTTTGTTTGTTACGCTTTCACACCTAAATAACTGAACCGATTTTGTCGAAATTAGGTACCTACCTACAGAGATAGACTCGACCTTGGAAAAGGACATAGGCTACTTTTATCCCGGAAAATTCTAGAGTTTCCAAGGGATTTTTAAGAACTTAAATCACGCGGATGAAGTCAGATAGTAATAAATATTTTTTTTTTAACTTTGAAATCTTTGAACTTTAAAATTTTTGAAATTTTTGAACTTGAAATTTCATGTCAATCATCAAAAACGTAAAACATACCGAAGTAGTACGAATAAGTATAGGTATATCTATGTAGCGTTTTCAGCTTTACATCTTTTATGTCTGAATGATAATATGGCTATGACATACCTACAGACGGACAGAAAAAGGTAATCCCCATTGTTTTCAACGCAACGTCATAGACGCCACGTCGCCTGTAGTTTCATCACTTTTCAGATATCTCTATTTACATTACCACGTGTTTACAATCGTCTTTTAACCGACTACAATTGCGGATCCGCTAGTTACATCCGGATTATCCTAGGTGTACTATTAATCCGTGGTTTTCACTCGCAAGCATAATGTTTACTTTACTAATTGTCTTAAAGATAAATGCATTTAAGTAGGTAGGTATAACGGGAGTAGACAAACAGATTTTTTTACCAGTGGATTGTTTGGAGCGGAGGTAGAATTGTGTGTTATTCATGGTTTTTCATTGTTACTATTATGTAGGTACGTATAAATGGTCATAGATCGTAAAATGATTGTATAAAACTGGGACATTAGCAACGAACAACGAGAGTCTGTCTGTCTGTCTGTCTGTATCTTGGCCGCTCATCACGCCGAAAGTACTGGATGGATTCAAATGAAACTTGGTACGATTTAAGTTTATACTCCGAAGTAGGACATAGGATACTTTTTATCCCGAAATTCAGCACGGTTCCCTTGGGAGAGGGGATGAAAGGTAAAACGTGTATTTAGCTGTAATTCATTAACGCGTTGTTCGATTCCACTCATTCTTTTTTTGTTAGAAAGATAGTACTTATACTTTATATATTGTCCCGTAAATATTTCAAGGTTCAGAAATGACAGACATTACAACCCTCAGTATTGGGTTCAAATAACTTGAGACCTGGATCTTTGAACGTACCGCTTATTTTAAACTGGTGTGCATTTAAATTTATGTTTGTTGGTCTGTCTATTTGTTCCAGCTTATCTCCAAAACGGCTGGATCGATTTTAATGGAACTTTCAATGGCAGATAGGTAATGTTATAAGGAGTAACTTAGGCTAAATTTAATTTAAGTACATAAAATAATTATGGGATTCGATCCGATCCTATTATAAAAACCTATATCTACGCGAACGAAGTTGTGGGGATCAGCTAGTTCATAATACTATGCTCAACAGTTGGTACCATCGATGAAGTATTCACAGCTTCATAATCAGAGGCTTTCAGCCTAGTTGCCTAAAATGGTTCCGGCTTGTACTTGTTCAGTCTGTGTGGTTTAGTTCTAATCCTAAATCAATAGAAATAGATAGATTGATTTCTCTTATGCCTCCTACTATTGATCCTACTATTAATAATTATTGTTATTTTAAAAAAGAGCAACCGCCGCGCCGAGTTTCTTGCTGGTTCTTCTCGGTTGGAACGGCATTCCGAACCAGTGGTAGATTCAATTTGACGATTCAAAAGTAGGTAGGTACTTGTAAAAGTTTATTTGAATAAAAAACATTTCTATTCTATTTTATTCCTCCGCCTCCCTTTCCGGTTCCAATACCGATTCCGGTTCCGACAAATCTTTAAAATCGCCGCTTCCGAATTCGATTCCGATATAATAATATAACGACTCATATATGTATAACCACTTCCGTAACATCCCTACTACCAAGTTGCAGCAAGGTACAATCTTTGGCGAGAAGAATTTTTAATGAACGGGTTATGGTATAGTTCAAGTTATAAAGCTGCTGCTGCTGCTGCTAAACGAAGCTGTGATAGCCTAGTGGTTAGGACGACCGACTTCTAATCGGAGGTCGTGGGTTCGATCCCGGGCACGCACCTCTAACTTTTCGGAGTTATGTGCGTTTTAAGTATTTAAATATCACTTGCTTTAACGGTGAAGGAAAACATCGTGAGGAAACCTGCATGCCTGAGAGTTCTCCATAACGTTCTCAAAGGTGTGTGAAGTCTGCCAATCCGCTTGGCCAGCGTGGTAGACTATGGCCAAAACCCTTCTCACTCTGAGAGGAGACCCGTGCCACAGAGTACCTACAGAGGGGAAGCTTCTACAAGCGGCCCGCTGTAAGTACACTCACACATATGCGCATTGTTTGTCACCAACTGTACCGGTTAGTGGAACGAGCGCGCGTCCGTGAACCGTTGGTGAGTGTGTTTGTGTGAGTATACCTACAGCGGGCCGCTTGTGGAAGCTTCCCCTCTGTAGATTTACTACTCGTGTGCCCGTGCTCTGTAGTGAGCCGGTAATGGGTCAATCATGATAAAGTATGTCTTCTAAAGAACTATTTTTATGTTACTTTGCGACCCCGGTATCGGATTGATTAATGTAAAAATGTTGCTATTTTCTAGTCTTCCAAGAAAGTTCCAAGAATCCATTTCAAAGGAAATATATTTAAGTTGGTAAGTAGCTACTACAAAGTAATTCATAGCAGAAGTGATTGAGGATTTATTTTTATGGCAGATTAATTTCATTCATCTGGCCGTATTTTATTTACTAATAAAGGGTAGGTATCTACAAAAAAGAAACTTCGTTAAATAAAAATAGTAATCCTTCTAATTATAATTTAATCAACTATTTATAAAGGACTAGCGTTCCGCCCCGGCTTCGCTCGTGGTACATATATAGCCTATAGCACTCGAGGATCACTTACATATCCAACGGTGAAAGAATTGTTGAAATCGGTCCAGTAGTTCCTGAGATTAGCGCGTTCAAACAAACAAACATTTCCGCTTTATTATATTACTAGCGGTCCGCCCTGGCTTCGCCCGTGGTACATAATATACTAATCTAATATAATACAGTATCTATCTAATACTTAATATAATAAAGCGGAAGAGTTTGTTTGTTTGAACGCGCTAATCTCAGGAACTACTGGACCAATTTCAAAAATTCTTTCACCGTTGGATATGTACGTGATCCCTGAGTGCTATAGGCTATATAAGTATTATGTACCATGGGCGAAGCCGGGGCGGAACGCTAGTATTAGTATAGACTAGCTTTTGCCCGCGGCTTCGCCCGCGTGAATTTCGGTTTTTAACAAATCCAGAGGGAATCGTGGATTTCTGGTTTTGTTGTGGTTTCTTCTCGACAGGCCGAAGTCTATCGCGGTACGGGCCTCGAGGCCGAGCCTCCATGCCCGGGCGTGTCCTCACAGGTAGTTCGACTACCTGAACTATCTATTTCAGCCCATTTTCGTGTCAGGGTTGAGGCCACGCCTAATTCGGCATCGACCTTGAGGCACTTCCAGTCGAGGGATCTGAGTCATCCTCTTCGTCGCCGCTGATGCCTAGGTTGAGAGGCGCCAATGGTGCGGAACGTAGGAGCTCACGGGGCAAGGGACGTCCATTCTGTGGTCTCACTTGAAGCGGGGCTATTCCGTGGAGGTGTTGGCATGCGCTTGTGTCCGCGCGAGCGAACATTGTGCTAGCAAGATGGCGGACGAACTCCTCCACGGTTGGTGTCCGGGTGTCCCTGTGGATGACGTCGTTGCGGACGTATCTCTGAGCTCCTACGATGAGGCGCAGGCATCTGTTCTGCTGGACTTGAAGTCGCTTCTTTTGGTACGTGGAGCAGAGGGCGTACCAGGCTGGGGCCGCGTACGTCAGGCGGGAACGGACGTAGGCTCCGTAGACTTTCAGTTTGGTTTTGGTAGTCAACTTGGAGGTAAATAACGAGTGGAGCATTGACCGGGACGCCGCTGCTTGGCAAACCACGTGGTCGACCATGGGAGCCATGCGCAGCTTCCGGTCAATGTGGCATCCCAGATACCGCACCGATGTTTTCTACTCTATGTCCAGTCCACGAAGTTTCGAGGCCAAGAAGCGGCCTGGCCCCGCCGGTCAGTAGAGCGGCCGTCTTCCCAACATTGACGGCCTCCACTTGTCCAGCCACTTCGGAAGTAGGTCCAGCAGGCGTTGCATTTTGTTGGTGGCGATGATCTGATGATATGACGATGCAAAGAATGCACTGTTGTCCGCATAAAGGGCCAACAGTACATCCTCTTCACCCTCACACAGGTGGTCGTGGAGAGTGGGAACATCATCTGTGTACGCCGCGTATAGACGCGGTGACAAACAGCTGCCTTGGGGGACTCCGGCTCTGATGGGACGTGGTAGAGAGTCAACGCCCTCTATTGAGACATGGAAACTTCTGTCCTGGAGGAATGTCGCCAACACTTGCACGATTGCGGGTGGCATGGAGGAGTTAATAAGCTTGACCAGCAGGCCAGCATGCCATACCTACCCTGTCGAAGGCCTTCTCAATATCGAGAAAGACCCCGACGGAGCAATGCTGGTTGTTAAGTTGGCTGGCCAAATAATTGGTCACTCTTGTCAGCTGGAGTGTTGTGGAATGGCTACTGCGGAACCCATATTGCTCTTCGCGTAGGGGTAAGTAAGGTTCTAATATTCTCAATAACAATCGCTCAAATAATTTGGCGATGTGCGAGAGTAGCGTGATCGGCCGGTAACTTGCAGGTAGGCGGCGGTCCTTGCCTGGTTTAGGCAGAACAATGATTTTTCCTCTTTTCCATGTTTCGGGGAAGTGGCCAGTGGATTTCTGGTTCCCGTTCCCACTCCCGTTTCCAGTTTTGGCTGCTAGAAGGCGCTGCTATTGTTTCAAGTTTCCGGCTTAGGCCGCAAGAGGGCGCTGCAATTGTTTTTTTAGTTTCCAGTTTTGGCTGCTAGAGGGCTCTGCGATTGCTTCAAGTTTCCGGCTAAGGCCGCCAGAGGGCGCTGCGATCGTTTTTAGTTTCCAGTTTTGGCCGCTAGAGGGCGTAGCAATCGTTTTTAATTTCCAGTTTTGGCCGCAAGAGGGCGCTGCAATTGTTTTTAATTTCCAGTTTTGGCCGCTAGAGGGCGCTGCAATCGTGTTTTTATTTCCAGTTTTGGTCGCAAGAGAGCGCTTCAATCGGGTTTTTAGTTTCCAGTTTTGGCCACAAGAGGGCGCTGCAATAGTTTTTTAGTTTCCAGTTTTGGCTGCTAGAGGGCGCTGCTATTGCTTCAAGTTTCTGGCTTAGGCCGCCAGAGGGCGCTGTGATCGGTTCAAGTTAAGCCGTCAGAGGGCGCTGCGATCGTTTTTAGTTCCCATTTAAACTTTCATCCCCTATTTTACCACCCTTTAGGGAAGATTTGTCAAAATAAAATACACAGAGTTTTATTATTTAAAACTAATAATCTAAATGCCGATTTTCAGGTCTGTAACTTTAAATACATAGGAGTTTCATACAAACTTTCTACCCTCATTTTACCCCCTTAGGGGAGGATTTTAGGGATATTAAATAGCCTATTTAACCTGCCCCAAAAGTTGGACTACCAAATGCTAAAGAATTTTTCAAATCCGATAGGTACTTCCAGAGATTAGCGCGTTCAAACAAACAAACAAACTCTTCCGCTTTATTATATTAGTATAGATAGTATAGATTGGGTGTACACGTGTAAAAGTAAGTAACTTTAGCGAAAAGTAAGAATTCTGAGATGCGAAGTAGGTGGGTACCTACGCTTATTCATCATCATTGTCATCAACGCATTTATACTGGCCCACTACTGACAGGGCACGTGTCTCCTCTCAGAATGAGATAGGCTTAGGCCGTAGTCCACCACGCTGGCCGAATGTGGATTGGTAGACTTCACACGCCTTGGAGAACATTATGGAGAACTCTCAGGCATGTAGAATTCCCCACGATGTTTTCCTTTACCATTAAAGCAAGTGACATTTAATGCAAGACTCACATATGTTAGGAAAGTTAGAGGTGCGTGCCGGGATCGACTGTCCTATTAGGTATGTAGGTATAAAGGTTGGAAGTTGGAATAAACTTAGGTAACAACTACATCCTTTTAACCAATGATGTTTTACCTTAACTAGATCAGCATTCTAAAGCACCGACTTATCGCTACTTCGCATATGTCAATGGGCACCTACGACTTCAGTTGCCAGCCCGACGTCCGAGTGAACACGAACGTAACTGTTACTTGCCACACAATTTGTCAAGATGGTGAAATGTGTTGTTAAAATTTGTTTGTCACGGTCAGAAAAAGATAATAAAGCAACTGGTGTTACTTTTCACAAGTAAGTTTGTTTTATTTAATTCCGATTATCCAAAACAACACGATATAAAAACATAAATTTACCGCGCATTATTTTTACTATAAGTATTGCCAGTAAAAACTATTTTGATTTTCCCTACATTGTTGGGAAATTAGTGAATGAAAAAGCGAATGATGAACGTACGTATGTACCTATAAGGCAAACGTAAGTAAATCAGTAATTTATGTGATCATACTGAGTCATTATAAAATAGTTAGAAGTAGGTATAATGATTTCTTACTAAGCGAGTTCAAAAAAGAAGGTTATATATTCGACCCGTATGTTCGCGATTATTTCAAAAACCAATGAACCGATTTTGATAATTTTTTCACTATCGTAATTTACAAACTTTCAGAAAGATTAGTATACATATACATACCTAGTGATCATTCTTATGTATGAAGTTACTAACATAAACGTACCCATATGTAACTAATATTTTTGATTGGTTCAATAAATTTCAAAATATCTTCAAAATTTCAGAATTGGACCTGTTACAGTTTTATTATCAACTAGATAATGCCCATGGCTTCACCTGTGTGGATTTAGGTTTTTAAAAATCTCGTGGGAACTTTTGATTTTCCAGAACAAAAAGTAGCCTATCTGCAGTAACCCGTCCCCAAAACGGAAAAATTCCGTGGGATCCCTACGATTTCGGAATGCAATTCCTTACAGCATCCGGGTTGAGGAGTTGTATATATACCTACTCGAGTTCATTCAACGATAAAGTCTTTAATTGGTATCACCAATATCAATTTAAATAACCGACAGTTCCTAAACCCCATTAGTTTTGGGATCAGGCCCTCTACAGCATCAGGATTGAAGAGTTGGAATCCAAATTTTTTTTAGAACAGTGTCGCAATGGTTTCCTATCGATTAAAAAAAAATACGCAAATCGGTTCAGAAATCTCGGAGATATCGGTGTACATAGGTAGAAAAACACAACTCCTCCTTTTATGAAAGTCGGTTAAAAAAGTAGCCTATGTTACTCCCTGGTTAATTCTCTACTTGTATGTGAAAGTCCCGTCAAAATCAGTTCAGCCGTTCCGAAGATTAGCCCGTTCAAACAGACAGACAGACAGACAAAAATTTTAAAAACGTATGATTCGGTTATGGTACCGTTCAAATAACCATATGAGCTTAATATGAGGTAGTTATTTCGAAATTACAGACAGACACTTCAATTTTATTTATTATAAGTATAGTAAATATAGTATTAGTATAGTAAGTATAGTATAGTATAGATAGATGAAAGATTTAAATAAAGTTATTTACGTTCACGCATTTAAATATTTTTTTCCTATTAATAATAATCCTTATTTAGTTCTATATGGTTTATATTGAAAATTTTATTAAATCTAATATAATTATTAAATCTCATAAACTCAAATATTTTTTTGGGGGAAATCGTTCTTTTGTGGGAAATTATTCCTGATACTGGTAACTCTAATCGTTTGTCTAATTGCAATGTCTTGTCCTTTTCTAACGTAATTAGTTTGAGGGCAGAAGAAACAAGACAAATATAGTTTACTCAAAGTTTACTTGGCGTATTTGTCAGTTTCAAAGCTACGTCTTTGAAACTCAAAAGTGGTTACGTTTTTCTGAAAACAGTTTATATGACGCTTCTACTCTTTATTTATTACACCTCACTGCTTTTAACGTCCAACTGCTGGGTACAAGCCTCCTCTCCCGAGGCACGGGGTTGAAAAAACGCCAACTACCAACTCCTAGCTGGCACTGAGAATTTCTTGATAGAAAAACTCAATACCTAACAATTATTTGCCCGACCCGGGAATCGAACCCGAGACCTCGTGATCTACAATCGAACATGCTAACCAGACCAACGAGGCGGTTATATACTTACTATAATAATAAAACTTTTCCAACTATTTCAGCCCGGAAAATGACATACCACAGAGCGGCGCAGCTGGGGTTTTTCGACAGGTACGTGGGTTTATTTTTTAAATTATTGAAGATCCTTTTTAACCCCCGACGCAAAAACGACGGGGTGTTATAAGTTTGACGTGTCGGTGTGTGTGTGTGCGTGTGTGTGTCTGTCTGTTCCTCTGTGGCGCTCAAACGGGTGGACCGATTTGAATGCGGTGTTTTTTGTTTGAAAGGTGAATTAGTCGAGAGTGTTGTTAGGCTATATGTTTGAAGAAAATCGGCCCAAGATGACCGCCTCTGCAAAATGGCGGATTACATATTTTTTCACAACTCCCTTAATATGGGTATCAAATGAAAGGACTTGACTAGTAAAATAGCACTATTGCAAATCCAAGATGGCCGCTGCCACAAAATGGCGAATGTCGGTGGTTTTTTAAATTTTTAATTTATACTTGTTGAATAGCATTCAGAATACCTACTGTATTATGAGTTTATTTTGTTTATTAACATTTTCAAACAAACCATCATAAAGTTTATAACTAGACCACAATATAGGTATTACGCTGTATTTGCAATCACCACAGGCAAACACTAATTTATTTAATCCTATGTTGCAAAGTTGTATATTATTATAATTTAAAGTTACTGTGCTAGTGCTTATCTGCTGATTGAGTGTTGGCAACGTTTTGACGTGGAGGCCCTCCACCTCCATGTCAAAACGTTGCCAGCACCACCCACGTTTCAAGCACGCGTCGATTTGTCCCAGTCGGGGTCTTTTGTGCACCAACCCATAATGTATACTTATTAAGTACTATAAATTATAGCTGATGATTCATGACAGTGACTACGTCCGCGTGGATTCTTACAAATCTCATACAATTTTTTATCCCCTATTTCAACTATTTCCAGCCTTGTTTTGCAATAAAAATACGTTCTTCCCGAAGATCTAAACTATTTCCGTTAGTACTCACCAAATTTCATCAAAACCGGTTCAGCGATTTAGGCATGAAATGAATGAATATAGTTAAAGATCGACCAGAATCTCATGAAAAATAGGGAAATTAAATTTTGTAGTAAGCAACACTAGGTTAACTCGGCTGCCCTAGTGATAAACAAAGTAATTACATTCAGAACACCTTACCTGGGATCGTTTCACGAAACGAAAAATCAAGCAACAGCATTTTAAACTAGTGTTGCGCTCGGTGCGCGAGCTGCAAGCAGCTCGCGGGATTTGTAGTCTCTTCAATATTCGTAAAATAAAGAAATGGGAGGCCATACCAAATACCAGAATATTCTGAATTCTCTTGAAAGATAGAAAGAAATATTGGTATCACGTTTTGTATCTTTTCTGAAAGGACACTAATGAGTTCTATGCATGCGTTTAGTGGGAAAAAAAGATCTATACAAAAATGTTCTGGAAAGCCACTTGAAAATTAAAAATAAATTTTGTATGGACACAAATTTTTTTGTTCCGTAGCTATCTTTTTTTACTGGCTCACCAAAGGGCCTAAGGTCTTGAACATTTTTAGTTTCAGGAACATGCCTCTATGATTGATAGTTTTTGAGGGCCGTTAGGGTACTCTGGTAATTTTTCCACATTCATTACGTTTTGTATTTTTTTGTGAAAAAAAAATCTTTATGTTCTATTTATACGTGTAGTGGGGGAAAAAAGTTTCATACAAAAATGTCTAAGAGAGCCTCTTGAAAAGAACCCAAAAAATTTGTATGGAGAAAATTTTTTTTTGATCGGCGGCCATCTTTTTTTTACCGGTTCACCCAATGGCCCAAGGTCTTAAACAACATTTGTTTGGGACCATGCCTGTATGACTGGTAGTTTTGGAGGACCCATGAGGTACTCTGGTAAATTTTCCACAATCATGACGTTTCAGAATTTTTCTGAAGGAAGACCCATAAGTTCGACATGTATAAATAGTTAAGGGAAAAGGTTCCATAAAAAATTGTTCTGGAGAGCCTCTTGAAAAGAATCGAAAAAATTTATATGGAGAAAATTTTTTTTTTGTTCGGCGGCCATCTTTTTTTTACCGGTTCACCTAATGACCCAAGGTCTTTAATAACATTTGTTTGGGACCATGTCTGTATGACTGGTAGTTTTGGAGGACCCATGAGGTACTCTGGTAAATTTTACATATTCATGACGTTTCATAATTTTCTGAAGGAAGACCCATAAGTTCTACGCACATAAATAGTGAAAGGAAAAAGTTCCATACAAAATTGTTCTGGAGAGCCTCTTGAAAATTACCCAAAAAATTTGTATGGAGAGAATTTTTTTTTGTTTGGCGGCCATCTTTTTTTTACTGATTCACCTAATAGCCCAAGGTCTTTAATAACATTTGTTTGGGACCATGTCTGTATGACTGGTAGTTTTGGAGGACCCATGAGGTACTCTGGTAAATTTTCCACATTCATGAAGTTTCATAATTTTCTGAAGGAAGACCCATAAGTTCTACGCACATAAGTAGTGAAGGGAAAAAAGTTCCATACAAAATTGTTCTGGAGAGCCTCTTGAAAATTAGGAAATTTTTTGTATGGAGACGAAATTTTTTTTGTATGGTGGCCATATTTTTTTTACCGGTTCACCCAATGGCCCAAGGTTTTGAACATTTTTTGTTTCGAGACGATACCTCTCCGACTGATAGTTTTCGAGATCCCCTAGGGCACTCTAGTCAGCTTTCCACGTTCAGCTCTCTCTATAATTTTGGTGACCTAGAATTTTTGAACTTTACACACATGGAAAGTATGGTGAAAAAGTTCCATACAAAATTGTTCAGGAGAGGTGATCAGTCCGTAACTTCAAGTAGCTTTATATATATAATACAAAAACAAAGTAATCAAGTATCAACATCCAATTACTTTGTTTTTATGTTGTGCTTGTTGTTTACTTGGTTTTTGCATTTATATTCCGGGTTAGTGAGTGCAGTTACTTTATTTGGGCAATTTAAATTTCAGTAAACGGTTCAAGTTATTTGAAATATTAAACTGTGGTAAAAAACTACTTGACATAAAACTTTTGTTAATGCAAAAAGTCAATTTCACAAAAAATGTCAGTTACTTTGTTTATCGCTAGGGCAGCCGTAGTGTTGCTAACCTTGGAATTTCATTTCCCTATTTTTCATGAGATTTTGGTCGATCTATACATACTTTCGCATTTATAATATATACGTTACGTATATTATAATATTTGAAATACCTGCTATATCAGTTTAAATTAATGTTTTGAAAATAACCGCGGAGCGCCGTGCCATCATGGTGACACGAGTTTAAATAGATTTTCAACTTCCTGTTGTCAATATAGTGCTGCCATAACAAATTAAAATTAGTATTTTTATATCTTATTAATTTTTAATCAAAAAAACGGTAAGTATGTTTCTTTTTTATAAAGTAAAAATATTTTTATAATATTTATGTAATATTCAGAAATCACTTGGGACTTGGGACGACAAGGTTGCTACATTGTCATTTTTCGTGCGAAGTGCTTGCTGTATCAAACCAGCCGGCATTGGAAGTTTATTCACTCGCAAGATGGCGGCCACAGCAAATACTTCATGTCCGTGGTCTAATAGTCAAGAGGACTACGAATTACGAGACATTATCGGTATGTGATATCTTTATACATTTTTAATTACATTAAATAATCAAATAAAATTATTCCCAAAGCTTTAATTACTGTATTTAAGCATATGTTTTATTTAATTAATATCCGATCTGTCAAAATATATTGTACCTACATAATTAGGCATGTCAATTCAAATAGATTATTCATTAAATGGTAATTGGTAATTCACGTTCAACGCCAAATTGCGAAGGAATTAAGAATTCCTGTCTTGGATTATTGGCGTTTCATTTAAGGAAAATTGACTGGCGCATGAATCATGATTATTAATTAAAATAAAAGAATAAGTACCTATTGAGTATAAATACATTGAATATTAAATAGGTACTTAGTTCAATGTCAGAATCGGCCCGTTTCCCGTGTTGTTTTCGGAGTTATGTGCGTTTTAGGCAATTATATATCGCTTGTTTTAACGGTGAAGGAAAATATCATAGGGAAACCGGCACGCCTGAACGTTCCAGTCCGCACTTGACTAGCGTGGTGGACTACGGCCTAAACCTTTCTCATTCTGCGCAAGATCCGTGTCCTGTAGTGGGCCGGTACTGGATTGATCATGTTGATGATTATGATCTAAGTAACAACATAATTTCAAAACAGTTGGCTCATGGAAATGCTATTCTTTGTAAACTGTTTTGACATACAAAAAACTTTTTATGGTACCTAGTATTTTCACTTCCTAGTTTAGTTAGGCTGCAAATTCCAATTTCATGTTGATTGAGTAATGCTAATTGGGACGTATAATATGAATATGCTAGTTACTTTTTACAGGAAGAGCTAAGGATATTTTAGGACCTAGTTAAAAATATTTTTCTTTATTTCCTTTGAAGGTGTTGGAGCAACGGCAGTTGTTTATTCAGCCTACTGCAAACCAAGAGGTGAAAAGTGTGCCATCAAAAGAATTAACTTAGAAAAATGGAATACTTCAATGGATGAACTTTTGAAAGAAATTCAAGTAAGTATATCTCAAAGGCATTCCAATATCATATCTTAGTAAAAATTTCCCGGCAAGTGTAGCTAATCAGCACTGCAGAGCTAAAATATAATTTTTAGACAACTAGACCAACAGACAATCGACAAATCATTTATTTCATTCACAAACTGGGCCGTACCAATGCATGCGGGGAATGTGAACTGGTGTACTAATTATGTCTATGTCATTTTACACACAATAGTATGCAGACATCGTGTCATGGTCATTGTGTCTACTGTTTCCATAAAATGCAAATGAATGAATACTGAATTCTGAACGCAATTCAATTTGTTTTTTCCTTTTACAGGCCATGTCAAGCTGTAACCATACAAATGTAGTGACATACTACACAAGCTTCGTTGTTGCTGATGAGCTGTGGCTGGTTTTAAAATTGTTGGAAGGTAATTAGTTTATATTCTAAGTACCATAGATAGTTAAATTTTGTATCCGTTTAATAAATATATGCCATTACTTTATAATACATTGCTCGAAAAACCGATGGACGTTGGGGTCCTAAGGTGCTTGAATGGTGACCTCGCACCAGTAAACGAAGTGCAGGTAGACCCTCCACTCGTTGGACAGACAATATCGAGCGAGTCGCTGGCAGCCGCTGGCATCAGGCGGCACAAGATCGTGTGCTGTGGCGATCCTTAAAAGAGACCTATGTCCAGCAGTGGACGTCTATTGGTTGAGACGAACGTACGACGAACGAACTATATAATTCTAGGCTCTATATATTAGAATATAAAACCTATTCAATCTGCCAATGTGCTGCACTGCTGCACAGTGTGGTTCGGGTCTATTGTGAGACAGTCCATTTGAAATGTATGATAATAATGCAGGATTTTTGCAATTCAGAATGTTCTTGAAACTTCAGATTTGTCGATTAATCGTACTTACTTAGGAAAGCAGATTGTAAGTCAAAGAAGCTGGCAACCAACTAGATCATGTTTTACAATAATTCTTAAGTACAATTTTATTCAGTTCATAGACAGCTCAAATAACTGGACAACATTGAGTTGCTTGTTGCTCAAATGGCTACCCAGAACAAGGATACTGGGGAACATTAGCATTGAAAGACTCTCCACTAGCATGTACAATCTCAAGCTATCCACTGGATACAAACAGTACATGATCTTGTAGCCTTGTAACACATTGTTTAAACTTATGGCACTTTTTCAGGTGGGAGTCTCTTAGATGTAATAAAGCATAAGATGCGAGTATCAAACTGTAAGCATGGTGTTTTTGATGAGGCAACCATAGCCACTGTTCTTAAGGAGGTGCTGAAAGGCCTTGAATACTTTCATAGCAATGGGCAAATACATAGGTAAGTTAATTAAAATTGTACGTATAAGTATATTATTGCCAAATGATACCAGAAAGTATTTTCAATACAGGTAATTAAATTTTTGAAAATATAATAGAGTATATATGCTTGTATTTATACAGGGGAACAGCCCTGAAGCGCTCAAACGGATGAACCGATTTGAATGCAGTTTTTTTGTTTGAAAGGTGAATTAGTCGAGAGTGTTCTTAGCTATGTTTGATGAAAATCGATCCAAGATGGCCACCGCTACAAAATGGCGGATTACATATTTTTTCACAACTCCCTATTATGTTCATTATTATTTCATTATTATATCAAATGAAAAGGCTTAACTAGTAGAATAGTACTATGCAAATTGAAGATGGCCGCCACCACAAAATTGCGAAGGTCGGGGGTTTTTTAAATTTTTACTTTATACTTGTATAAATATAATAATGGCACAAAGGCAAGTTTACGCGAAGTAATTGTTGCAAATGCAATTTCTTTTTAGTATGATTATTAAATTGCAATATATGAAAAAAGGATTTCTCTATTATTATTGGTTTTTAATTATATGTTTTTACAGCAGTAATATTGTTTTGACGCTTTTCTTTTATTATATACTAGCGGACCCGGCAAACGTCGTCCTGCCCGCTATTAGCGCCACCTACCGGGTCCAATTTTTCTACTTATAAACCTTTCTCTTGAATCATCCTATCTATTAAAAAAAACCGCATCAAAATCCGTTGCATAGTTTTAAAGATTTAAGCATACATAGGGATATAGGGACAGAGAAAGCGACTTTGTTTTATACTATGTAGTGATATTGCAATATGTTTTATGCGATACGCGAATTTATGCGACTGTTTTACTTTTCACTTAGATTTTGTTATCTAAAATAAAAATCCTGTGTAGTTTAGAAATATCACTTGCATTGCGATTTTATAAACATTTTAATCTTATTTTACCATCCCCTAAACGAAAATAACCTTTAATCATGGAGGTATGAAAAGCTGTTTTTGAGTTATACTGTGGGTTAACAGGTGTGAAAACACTGAAAACAATATTCTGCAGTAGTCCTCCAATTCATCAAATTTGTCTTGTGTTTTAAAGAAACATAATGTAATTTCTTTCAGGGATATAAAAGCAGGTAATATTCTGCTCGGTGAGGATGGGACTGTTCAAATCGCTGATTTTGGAGTATCTGCCTGGCTGGCCACAGGCAGGGACTTGTCTAGGCAGAAAGTTAGACACACCTTCGTAGGCACACCATGTTGGATGGCCCCGGAAGTCATGGAACAGGTTATTATTATATTGGTTATCACACTCTTAACACACAAACTTTCGCCTTATTAATATTGAAAAAAAAAAAAAAAAGTGTGTGTGTGTAAAATTATTAGTGTGTTCCTACTAATATTATAAATGTGAAAATGTTGATGTTTGGATGTTTGTTATTCTGTAACGTCGCAACTACTGAATCGATTTTGCTGAAATTTTGAACGGAGATAGATTATGCCCTGACTTAATACATAGGCTTTTATACTTTTTATCCTGGAAAAATCCACAGTTCCCGCGGGATTTAAAAAATTACGAAATTATATATATAAAGCTACTTGAAGTCAGGTACTGATCACCTCTCCTGAACAATTTTGTATGGGACTTTTTCACCATAATTTTCATGTGTGTAAAATTCAAAAATATAAGGTCTACAAAATTATAGAGAGAGCTGAACGTGGAAAACTGACTAGGGTGCCCTAAGGGATCTCGAAAACTATCAGTCAGAAAGGTACCGTCCCGAAACAAAAAATGTTCAAAACCTTGGGCCATTGGGTGAACCGGTGAAAAAAATATGGCCACCAAACAAAAAAAAATTTCGTCTCCATACAAAAATTTTGCTAATTTTCAAGAGGCTCTCCAGAACAATTTTGTATGAAACTCTTTTCCCCTCACTATTTATATGCGTAGAACTTATGGGTCTTCCTTCAGGAAAAATATGAAACGTCATGAATGTGGAAAATTTACCAGAGTACCCCAAAGGCTCTCAAAAACTATCAGTCATAGAGACATGGTCCCATAACTGAAAATGTTCAAAACCTTGGGCCCTTTGGTGACCCAGTAAAAAAAAGATAGGTACCAAACAAAAAAATATTTCGTGTCCATACAAATATTTTTTTAAATTTTCAAGTGGCTCTCCAGAACATTTTTGTATAGAACTTTTTTTACCCCACTAAGCGCATGCATAGAGCTCATGAGTTTCCTTTCAGGAAAAATACGAAACGTTATGAATGTTGAATATTTACCAGAGTACCTCATGGGTCCTCCAAAACTACCAGTCATACAGACATGGTCCCAAACAAATGTTATTAAAGACCTTGGACCATTGGGTGAACCGGTAAAAAAAAGATGGCCGCCGAACAAAAACAAATTTTCTCCATACAAATTTTTTGGGTTCTTTTTAAGAGGCTCTCCAGAACAATTTTGTATGGAATTTTTTCCTTTCACTATTTATGTGCGTAGAACTTATGGGTCTTCCTTCAGGAAAATTATGAAACGTCATGAATGTGGAAAATTTACCAGAGTACCCCATGGGTCCTCCAAAACTACCAATCATACAGACATGGTCCCAAACAAATGTTATTAAAGACCTTGGACCATTGGGTGAACCGGTAAAAAAAAGATGGCCGCCGAACAAAAACAAATTTTCTCCATACAAATTTTTTGGGTTCTTTTCAAGAGGCTCTCCAGAACAATTTTGTATGGAACTTTTTTCCTTTCACTATTTATGTGCGTAGAACTTATGGGTCTTCCTTCAAGAAAATTATGAAACGTCATGAATGTGGAAAATTTACCAGAGTACCTCATGGGTCCTCCAAAACTACCAGTCATACAGACATGGTCCCAAACAAATGTTATTAAAAACCTTGGGCCATTGGGTGAACCGGTAAAAAAAAAGATGGCCGCCGAACAAAAAAAAATTCTCTCCATACAAATTTTTTGGGTTCTTTTCAAGAGGCTCTCTTAGACATTTTTGTATGAAAATTTTTCCCCCTACTACACTTATAAATAGAACTTAAAGATTTTTTTTTCACAAAAATCACAAAACGTAGTGAACGTGGAAAAATTACCAGAGTACCCTAACGGCCCTCGAAAACTATCAATCATAGAGGCATGGTCCTGAAACTAAAAATGTTCAAGACCTTAGGCCCTTTGGTGAGCCAGTAAAAAAAAGATAGCTACGGAACAAAAAAATTTGTGTCCATACAAAATTTATTTTTAATTTTCAAGTGGCTCTCCAGATCATTTTTGTATAGATCCTTTTTTTTCACTAAACGCATGCATAGAACTGATTAGTGTCCTTTCAGAAAAGATACGAAACGTGATATTACGAATATTGAAGAGACTACAAGGCACGCGAGCTGCTTGCAGCTCGCGCACCGAGCGCAACACTAGTCTATATCTACAGCTATAGTTAGATTACTATAGCGAACTTCCTTGATAGTAGGTATAAAGATTGGAAAAGAGAGCGGGAACGGGAACCGGAAATCCACAATTCCCTCGGGATTTGTTTAAAACCGAAATTCACGGCGGGCGAAGCTGTTGGCAGATGCTAGTAATATTATACAGGCGAAAGTTTGTGTGTATGTATGTATGTATGTGTGTATGTTTGTTACTCTTTAACGTCGCAACTACCGAACTGATTTAGCTGTTTAGAATGGAGATAGATTATATCCTGGAATAACACAGGCTATTTTTTACCCAGATTAGAACCCAGATAGCCGAATTTCAATCTGAAGATTGCACCATATGATGATGTATAAATTGGTGTAAAGGAAATAACTATAATATTTATTAAGCCCCTACTAATAAACATTGTATAACTGTTCATCATCATCATCATGATCAACCCATTACCGGCTCACTACAGAGCACGGGTCTCCTCTCAGAGTGAGAAGGGTTTTGGCCATAGTCTACCACGCTGGCCTAGCAGATTGGCAGACTTCACACACCTTTGAGAACGTTATGGAGAACTCTCAGGCATGCAGGTTTCCTCACGATGTTTTCCTTCACCGTTAAAGCAAGTGATATTTAAATACTTAAAACGCACATAACTCCGAAAAGTTAGAGGTGCGTGCCCCGGGATCGAACCCACGACCTCCGACAGTATAACTGTTGTTAGAATAGAATAGAATAGAAAAGTTTTTTATTCAAATAAACTTTTACAAGTACTTTTGAATCGTCAATTGAGTCTACCACAGGTTCGGAATGCAGTTCCAGCCGAGAAGAACCTGCAAGAAACTCGGCGGTTGCTCTTTTTTTTTAAATAACATTATAACAATTATTATTATTAATGTACATGATTGAAATCCCGTCTCGCGCATTGCTGGAACGAGTTAAATCCAAGCTTTTTTATCGTTTATATAATCTTCAATTGTATAATAAGCTTTTTTTTTATGAGCATACTTTTCGGAATGGTGCTTACAATTCTACACATGTTAAGAAGGGCAGACAAAAGTAGCCCCATTTCCGACGGCGATGATGTATAAATTGGTGTAAAGGAAATAACTATAATATTTATTAAGCCCCTACTAATAAACATTGTATAACTGTTGTTAGAGGTACACGATGCTTTATCTTTTTCCTCCAAATATCAAAGTATAATGTTTCAGGACCACGGCTATGACTTCAAGGCGGACATCTGGTCGTTTGGCATTACAGCGATAGAGATGGCAACGGGCACCGCGCCTTATCACAAATACCCACCAATGAAGGTTTTAATGCTGACCTTACAGAATGACCCACCGAATTTAGATACAGGTATAATATAGTAGTTTATGAAACGGTTGCATAATAGAGGTTATTAAAACACGAGTGTTAGTTTAAAAAACGAGCCGCAGGCGAGTTTTTTAATAGTATTACACGAGTGTTTTAATAAATAATTATGTAGAGTTTCATACACTACTTTATCTAAGCTCATCAATAGGTATCTTACGTATAAAAGAAAAGACTAAGAAATTAACAAAATTATTTATTATAATAAGTATTCATGTTTTGGATATTGCAATTTATAAATGTACTCAATTCTTCAGGGGAGAACGTTTTTGCTTTTTTTCCCTTAAAGCCCTGCGATTTTCTTTTTAAAACAGCAATCAGTCTTGTGTATTTAGTAATATCGATTTGGTTGTAGATACTCTGATATACTTTTGAGCATTGAGTATTTAGCCCATAAGGACAAAGACTTAAATTTATTTGATAATTCTTGGAAATATGCTAGCATTACATTTTCTGAAAATGAAGTGGCTTTTTTCAAAATTTTCCAACTCATAAAATCTTGGTAACATTTATCGTAAATTTTCTTTGATTTTGCTGGCAAAAGATTACTTGTCATTCCCGATGCTATTTCCAGAATGTCTGGTGGAGTTAAATTCTCTTCAGTATCACTGCTAGACATTTTTCCGCGCAACAAAAATCACTTGCAAAATTTTGAGTTACAAAAACTGAATAGTAAATAAATAATAAATTAAAAATTTAAATAATAGGCGCCAAAATTCAATTGTCAATTTCGAATGTGCGGTGCGTGCAGTGCGTCTATGGTCAATTATGGTAGCACTACACTCTGTCCTCTGGCCGCATCTTGCTACCGCCACACTTTCGCAGTAGTAGTAATAGGGTAACTTTGATAGCGGGATAATCATTGTAAGTAACAAAACTAGACTAACTAACTATTGTAAACTAACTATTGTACCTATTTCTTTTAAAATGTTTCTTTTGTTTAATTTATGTTTTTTTGGTGTACAATAAAGTATTAAATAATAATAATAATAATAAACACCCGGCATGGCTCAAAAATACCAGAACCCAGTGCCTGTACTATAATGTAGAAAAAATTATTTTATAACATTGTTTTGCAATAATTTCCTAACAAAGTAGTGTTATAATGAACTTTTTTAATTTTTTTTTTAAATATTATAGATGTATGTGAATAAAGTAGTCCAATATATGACACATTTTGATTTCATATTCGGAATTTTATGATATGAGAGTAGATAAAATAAATTATATTATCGCTTTTGATGTGATAACGTCTTATAAATCGATGAATGCCGGCTGCACGCACGAAAAAGTGTCACGCTCCTCCTGAGCCGAGCGTGCAAGCGAGAGCGCGGAACAAACGATAGAGATGCGTTCGGCTTGTGACGGCTCTTTGTTTTCTTATTGACCCACCAAATTTAGATACAGGTATAAATACATCATATTATCACTTTTGACGTGATAACGTTCTATAAATCAATGAACGCCGGCTGCACGCACGAAAAAGTGTCACGTTCCGCCTGAGCTGAACAAGCGATAAAGAAGCACGATCGGCCTAAGCGATCGGCTTGTGACGCATCTATCTCTTTTTGTTTTCTTATGACGTTATCATGTAAAATTATCGTCCGCAAACCGACTTTACAGACAACCAATATTTTATTTTATTAATTACTAGCTGATGCCAGCGACTTCGCTCGCGTGTGATTCTTACAAATCTCACACAATCTTTCGTCCCCTATTTCGACCCCTTCAAGCATTTTTTTCGCGATATAAGTTAGCCTATCGAAAATCTAATCTCTCTATTCAGCGATTTATCAAAGGAGCTTGGGAAAAACAAAGAGTTCCCGCGGGATTTTGAAAAACCTAAATCCACTCGGACTTAGTCGCGGGCATCCTCTAGTATTATAATAATAGTATATAATGTATAAAAGTACTAGTGTGGCAATACTATTTAAAATATTTTCATAATATATTCCAGGCGCAGATGAAAAAGAGCAGTACAAAATATACGGGAAATCTTTTAGGAAAATGATAATAGATTGTTTACAAAAGGACCCATCAAAAAGGCCAACTGCCACGGAATTGTTGAAGCATCCATTTTTCAAAAAAGCCAAAGATAAGAAGTACCTTACCCAAACACTTGTTGCTATTGGGCCCAGTATGGAGACAAGAGTTCATAAGGTATATTGTTTACTTATGGATAATTTTATAACAATGAAGTCAAACTAAATCTATCCTAAAAAACTATCAAAAAAATGTTTTTTAATAGTTATTCTGTTATTCGGGATGGTCCCAAATACTACAAATCAAAAATCATAAAAATCGGTCCAGCCTTTCTCGAGTGTGTTCAGTTTGAGTCACTGTTCGAACAAACCCGACTTTATTTTATACAGGGTATAAGGAGACCGCTTCCGAAAACTTACGCGCTATTATTACACAATCTTATAGGGTAGGTATCGCTGTTGGCGAACGCGCGGTTTTTTAGGCATCTAACGATACATAAACAGGTCACACAAAGCTCGTTGACCTGCAGCGTCAGCTGATTTTATTTGAATTACGCAAGTATTACGTAACAAACTTAAAAAATACAGCAAATAAGTTTTTTGCAATTACAGTTCTGTTTAACCCCCCAAAACAGTATTGTACAAAAAGTGTAATTTTTTTCCCCATTTTTATAGTATCTTATCAGTAATCATCAGTACTATCACCTGTTTCCGTTTCCGAGAGCGTTCTCCTGACACCCTGCATATTAAGGGACCGTTCAGATAGACCGTCGCGGAGAGCGTCGGAGAGCATTTTTTCACACACACAGACCGGCCGTTCAAATTTGCTCTGCTCTCCGCGCTGGTCTATCTGAACGGACCCTAAGTCTCAATTTACACCGCGGCGGAATGGAATGGAAGCGATTTTTTGCAACGAAATTGTACATAGCTAAATGAACTTTATGTCAATTGCATAACATACAAATTAAATAGGAGCCAAAAAAGGTCGCGCGTCTTCCGCGGAATCCTCGCGCATTCTCGAGAATTCCCGTAGCTACTGTCGGCGCCGTCTGTGGAATCCGCGGGAAGTGGCGCGAACGGAGAGTCCGTTGGGTCGGTCACAGCAGTGCCGTGTGAAGCGTTTAGCTGGAATGCGCGAGAATACTCGAGCATTCCAGCGAATTCGCGCGCCTTCCGCGTCATGAGGCGAAATTGACGCTTCCATTCCATTCCATTCCGCCGCGGTATAAATTGAGCCTAAGATAGATTTAACTTTGTAGGCGAGTAAGCGTCAGCCGGGCGCGTCGGGGCGCCTCCACCGCACCGTCACCGGCGAGTGGGTGTGGAGCGAGGAGGAGGACGAGGGCGAAGCGCCCGCCTCCGACGAGGACGCCTTCGCGGACCACCGGCCGATGAACGAGCTGCAGCGCGCCGACTCCAGCGGCAGCGACAACGAAGAGGTAAAGCGAGCCCAATACCAACCAAGTGGTTTTTATTTTTTATTTTATTCAGTACTAGCTGATACCCGCGACTTCGTCCCCGTGAATTCAAAAATGTACCGCACAATTTTCGTAATTTTTTCTTTCATAAGAACCTTCTGAAGGCCGATTTACACCAAACGAGCGAATGCTCGTTCTATCCCCTCTCCGTCAAATTCTATTAGTGTAAACAGAGACAGAACATTCCTTCGTTGTTCTATCGGAAATGGGAATCTGGTCGGAAATGGGGCTACTTTTGTCTGCCCTTCTTCACATGTGTAGAATTGTAAGCACCATTCCGAACCAGTGGTAGATTCATTTGTCGATTCGTAAGCGCTTGTGAAAGTTTATCTGAATAAAATTGAAGATTATATAAATGATAAAAAAGCGTGGATTTGACTCGTTCCAAGCAATGCGCATGCGCGAGACGGCAATTCAATCATGTACTTAACATAAAATTGTTATATTGATATTGTAAATTTGGAAAAGAGCAACCGCCGAGTTTCTTGCTGGTTCTTCTCGGTTGGAATGGCATTCTGAACCAGTGGTAGATTCAGTTGACTATTCAAAAGTACTTGTAAAAGTTTATTTGAATAAAAAACTTTTCTATTCTATCGTTGTTCGCATAGATTCTATGGAATATTCTAAGAATGCTCGCACGCTTGATGTAAACAGCGCTGGAGCGCGCGAACAGCAGCTTAGAGCGTTGTTACGTGTTCGCACGTGCTCTCTTCAAAGTGTTCTTGTGTTCTAGTTCGTGGTTCTTATTCTTGCTCGTTGATATTTTGGTCTAAACGCTATCAACGAGCTTTCGTTTACAGTTTACACTAAAAGATCAAGAAATAATGCTCTAGCTCTAGCTCTTTGTTCGTTTGGTGTAAACCCACCTTGACAATAACAAACACAACAAAAAAAGAATTTGCGAAATTGGTCCAGCCGTTCACACGTGATGCAGTGACCAAGGAAAATAGGGATTCATTTTTATATATATATAGAAGATAGACACACGCTTGACCACTATCATACCTGGTGGACAGTGATGATGTGGCTTATAATGGTACGCGTTTGCCTAGGAGATGCCTATTCATCCCTTAAAAGTATGCTCATAAAAAAAGCTTATTATACAACTGAAGATTATATAAACGATAAAAAAGCTTGGATTTAACTCGTTCCAGCAATGCGCGAGACGGCATTTCAATCATGTACATTAATAATAATAATTGTTATAATGTTATTTTTAAAAAGAGCAACCGCCGAGTTTCTTACAGGTTCTTCTCGGCTGGAACTGCATTCCGAACCTGTGGTAGACTCAATCGACGATTCAAAAGCACTTGTAAAAGTTTATTTGAATAAAAAACTTTTCTATTCTATTCTATTCTATTCTCTCTTTTTAAAGATACATATATTAAAGGTACACAGTTTTCGGAAGGGTATTCCAAACCCTAGCCATGGGAATAAGGAACAAAGACTTGAATCGTTCGCGTAGCTGGAACATCAACAACATAGGGATGGAAACCCATCCAGTGTCTTGCGGTACGGTGGTAGAAAGGTGAAGGAACAAGATCAAAAAGCTCCTGAGTGCACTCTGCTAAATATCTACTATATAAAAATAAGTCGGGTTTTCCTTCTTGACACTATAACTCCAGAACGCACAAACCGATTTCCACGGTTTTGCATTCGTTGGAAAGGTCTCGGGCTCTGTGAGGTTTATAGCAAAGAAAAACACGCGTACGAAGTCGCGGGGGTCAGCTAGTATCCTATAAAACACCTTCAACAAGTTCATCAACAAGTTATAGCTCTTGACTCTGATCTCACCTTATGGTAAGTGACGATGCAGTGTAAGGCGGAAGTGGGTTAAGTTGGAAAAGGTATGGCAGTTGGCAGTTTTTAATAAACCCATACCGGGTTGATCGCTTTGTACGCGACATCGTGCTGGAACGCTAAATCGCCTCGCGGCACGGCTTTAATTAGTAATTACGGCTGAAGCCTCCCACCAGACCAGACCAAAGACAATTTAGAAATTAGAAAATTTCAAATTGTCAGTGCCGGGAATTGAATCCGGGACGATAAGAAATTGTTTTTTTACATTTCGCAGGACACACAGGCGAGCAAAGACGTCCGGCCGACTGTTGCGCCTCCAGCCGCCACGGAACCCGTCGTAATCAATTTAGTTTTGAGACTGAGGTTAGTAACATTTTGTATGAACAATTATCTTCTACAAGATTTTGAGTACTTGTCGCCAGTACGTTAGTTGTTAACTATATTTTTAAGTCTAATTTCCCTGATTATGCGGATGACTCTGATCCATGGTTATGTTATTTAACAAACTATATTTTTGGAAAAATTAAACTGACGAAGTTTGAAGAGTTCCCTCGATTTCTCCAAGATCTCATCATCAGATCCTGATCTGATGACCGTGGGATCACCTGGGAAGTATATCCTTTTAAACAAAAGAAGAATTTTCCAAATTAGTCCGCATCTTTACATACTTATACATAAAAAAGAGAACATACATAAAATAATGTTTATCACTTAAAAAATTGCTTGTCTGTAAAGTCAGTTTACGGACGTTAAATTAAGTGATAACGTCATAAGAAAACATCGCCTCTCTATGGCTTGTTCCATGCTCTCGCTTGCACGCTCTGCTAGGCGGTACGTGACAATGAGTCATGCTTTTTCGTGCGTGCGGCCGGCTTTCATCGATTTATAGACGTTATCACATCAAAAAAATCGATCAGCTTGAAAATGAAATGAAATGAAATGAAAATATACTTTATTGTACACCAAGAACTACATACATTAAATTAAAGACATGAATATTAAAAAAAGGTATTAATTATATATTAAATAAAAGAATATTAAAAACTAACAACTAAAAAATATTATAGACATTTAAAGTACATACCGAGAATACATGACATATACATATTAGATATTAGACATATTAGATATTAGATATATATAATAAGTTGATAGCTTAATTACTTAATTAATTGATAGCCGTAAATTATAAAATGTTCGCATGTTTCCAGGAACTCTGAGAAGGAGCTGAACGATATACGTTTCGAGTTCATAACGGGCAAGGATACGCCGGAGGGCATCGCGGGCGAGCTGGTGGGCGCTGGGCTGGTGGACCCTCAGGACTCCGTGCCCATTGCCACCAACCTGGCCAGGCTGCTGGCCTCGCACACTATCCTCACACCCATGAAGACTGTCACCTTCCACCTGGTGAGTTCCACTTTGATCCCACTTCTACAAGTAGTAGATCTTGATGCAGTGGATCAGTTTGTGTATCACTATGATGGTGGCGTTGAATAAGTGGTCATCCGTAGAGTGCAGATGAGGATATGGAAGAGCGGAGGAATCAGCAGAACGGTCAAAGTAAATCTTACCCTGGTCTTCACTATCTGTATATAAATGATAAAGATGCGTGGATTTGACTCGTTCCAGCAATGCGCGAGACGGCAATTCAATCATCTATTTTACATACAATTGTTATGTCGATATTGTGGCTAATTCTGTTGTACGCGATCTCTGAATCTAAACTAAAATGACGGGGCTAAATATATTCCTATTTCTTTCACAATGCTCCCTGCAGAAAAGGATAGCACTATTTTGAAACTGGTCAATTTAGTTTAAGTTTAGAGATTGTGTACAACAGAATTAGCCACATTGTTATTTAAAAAAGAGCAACTGCCCAGTTTCTTGCTGGTTTTTCTCGGTTGGAACGGCATTTCGATGTGGATCTAATTGTGGTCGGCCACGTGGAAGTAAAAAGAAGTAGATCTCCATCTAACCCGCTGGACTGATACTGTTAAACAAGCATGTAAATCCACCATACACGCATCCATCCGACTTTCACAAGACAGAGAAGCCTGGAAGACATTTGTCGATTCTGCTCATGATGACCACGACCCTCAGTCATGAGGCAACGATGAATGGAATAGGAATAGAAAAGTTAAATAAACTTTTACAAGTACTTTTGAATCGTCAAATTGAATCTACCACTGGTTCGGAATGCCGTTACAACCGGGAAGAACCAGCAAGAAACTCGGCGGTTGCTCTTTTTTTTGAATAACAATGTGGCTAATTCTGTTGTACACAATCTCTAAACATAAACTAAATTGACCAGTTTAAAAATAGTGCTATCCTTTTCTGCAGGGAGCATTGTGAACGAAATAGGAATATATTTAGCCCTGTCATTTTAGTTTAGATTTAGAGATCGCGTACAACAGAATTAGCCACAATATCGACATAACAATTGTATGTAAAATACATGATTGAATTGCCGTCTCGCGCATTGCTGGAACGAGTCAAATCCACGCATTTTTATCATTTATACTAGATGATGCCCACGGCTTCGCCCGTGTGGTTTGCAAAAATCTCGTGGGAACTTTGATTTTCCAGAACAAAAAGTAGCCTATCTGTAGTAAGTAGTAACCCGTCCACAAAACGGAAAAATTCCGTGGCATCCTATGATTTCGGAATGCAATTCCTTACAGCATCAGGGTTGAGGAGTTGGACATGTACCTACTCGAGGTCATTTAACAATAAAGTCTTTAATTGGTATCCCCAATATCAATTTAAATATCCGACAGTGCCCAAATCCCATTAGTGTTGGGGATCAGATCCCCTACAGCATCAGGATTGAGGAGTTGGTATCCAAATTTTTTGTAGGACAGGGTCGCAATGTTTCTCTATCGATTAAAAAAAAATTACGCAAATCGGTTCAGAAATCTCGGAGATATCGGTGTACATAGGTAGAAAAACACAACTCCTCCTTTTTTGAAAGTCGGTTAAAAAAGTAGCCTATGTTACTCCCTGGTTAATTCTCTACTTGTATGTGAAAGTCCCGTCAAAATCGGTTCAGCCGTTCCAAAGATTAGCCCGTTCAAACAGACAGACAGACAGACAAAAATTTTAAAAACGTGTGATTCGGTTATAGTATCGTTCAAATAACCATATAAGCTTAATATGAGGTAGTTATTTCGATATTACAGACAGACACTTCAATTTTATTTATTAGTATAGATAAAGATAGTGAAGACCAGGGTAAGATTTACTTTGACCGTTCTGCTGATTCCTCCGCTCTTCCATATCCTCATCTGCACTCTACGGATGACCACTTATTCAACGTCACCATCATAGTGATACACAAACTGATCCACTGCATCAAGATCTTGTAGCTCGTTATTTATTTGAAGTGTGTGAGCTCGGTCGACAAACATCAGTTTGGTCTTGTTTCGGTTTATCTAAAGTCCATATTCAACGCTTACGAATACTCTTACTCTTTGCAGAAGTTCGGCAAGTTCTTTTTCATTAGCCCCCATAGTGGTGGTGTCATCTGCCAATCGTAGGTTGCTAATTGATCCCATTTCTACAACCCTTTAACATTCTTCAGTTGGGCACAGGTCTCCTCTCTCTTGGGAGAGTGAGATTTAATGCTTAGCCCCGCCACGCTGCTCTAACGCGGATTGGCGGGCATTAATCATTTATCACATGATAGTGATAATGATCCGGATAGACTGCTTAATGTCCTCACCGAAGCACGGGGGTGAAACACTGTCAAAAACCAACTCCGGGTTGGCACTGGGAATTTCTTGACAGAAAACCCAATACATGACAATTATTTGCTCGACCAGGGAACCAAACCCAGGACCTCGTGATCCGCTGTCAATTTGATAACTTGATTATATTTTGTTGAGATGGATGACCACAATACCGGGCTGCTGCTTAAGTTTTCTTGCTAGAAAACAAATACATTTTTTGCCCCGACCCGGACATCAAGCCCAGAAGCTCAGATTCGCAGCCAAACAAGCTAACCACTATGCTCAGACTCGTTATTTTTGTTATTATATTTATCTAAACTGTATATATATTACACAGTATAGGTAATTTTTTTATTTTAAAATTTCAGAACTCCACCAAACCCAATGAACAGTTCGACGACAAAACGCTAGTAGGCTACGCGCAGATCTCAATCGTTGATCATTTATCGTAATCTCATCAATATTAATAATTATTATTATTTATTTCGTTCTGATAGATGCTGAATGTACTTTTATCTCATGAATGGTGCTTTATAAATAGCATTTAAAAATAGCAAGTGTTAAAATCGAAACACAGAGGCAGAGGATCTTGAATTTATGAATATAGTTACAGTCAAATATGAAATGTTTCACAGAATTCAATGGTCTGTTACTGTAGAATATGAAATGTTTCACAGAATTCAATGGCCTGTTACTGTAGAATATGAAACGTTTCAATGAATTCAGTGGTCGGTTACAGTCGAATATGAAATGTTTCACAGAATTCAGTGTTCTGTGACAGTCGAATATGAAATTTTTCACGGAGTTCTGTGTTCTGTGACCGTCGAATATGAAATTTTTCACAGAATGCTGTGTTCTGTGACTGTCGATATGAAATTTTTCAGAGAATTTAGTATTCTATTAAATAAAGCTTAGGAAAGCGTCAGTTGCAGGAATCAAGTTTCCTGAGACTGGTTTGTGCCTACGTTTGTGTGTACTAATTAAATGCTTAAATGCGTAAGGTTTATTAACAATAGTAATCTACACATTCATTATTTTTTCAGTGACAGAAAATAATGTGTCGAAAAGTATATCGTATGTGATGTATAAATAACATATCTTTTGTATAATGGTGTAACGAAAACCACTTGAAGTTCTTTCGTTGTAACATGGTGTGGGTGACATTTGCACGCCTATGTTTTCACAGTCAAGAGTACTCGAATCAACGTCATACTTTATTATTGCATTGTTTGAAATATTCTTTTTTTTTTACTTATTTCTTGCGTTGGTATAATGGGTAAATTTTACTTATACTATTTGGTTATTGTGGCTAATTATGTTGTACAACAATCTGTAAACCTGAACTAAAATGACAGGGCTATAGTTATTTGTTATGCAAGGCTGCAAAGTTGTTGTTTGACACGAGTGCTCGTATTGAATACCGAGCAAGCGAAGGATTCTAAGATTGAACCATGAGCGAAGCGAGTGGTTCAAAAAAAGAATCCTGAGCGTGGCGAGGGATTCAAGGCACGAGAGGCAAATAATTTTGCAGCCGTGCGAAACACACAATTTTTCATGTCACTACAGCGAGGAAAATGCCTAGATTCAATAAAAACAATTCAACTATAACTGATCAGCGCTTAATTATAATTTAGCATTAAGCTTTAAATAGAAAAAACCTACCTATAAATAATAGTTTTAATATAAGGCATATTTTATAATTTCTTTAAAAGGAGATGTTTCATCACTGTATGAGGCCTTGGCTAGGACTTGGTACAATATACTTGGATATAGTCCAGAAAACATTGAACAGTTTTTAACTATATATTTTCTATAAAATGGTTTTGTTTGGTTGTACAAAACAAGTATTTCTGCTTAGGATAGCAACACGTAATAGAAATTCATCATAGCGGTAAAATGTCTTTCATTTCGATTTGACATTTGACTTTGACAGAAATGTCATTAGATCGTATCAACACCGTCCAAATCGCTAAGCAAAATCGAAGTCCGTGTAGCACAACGCCGCGCCGGGTCAACAGATGGTATGAGTTACGGTCCAAAATCCAGAAAACGAAAGCGAAGTTGTTGAAAAGAACTCAAAAATCAAACCGCGAAGTACACAAGAATGAAAGCCTAAAGAAATCGATTGCAATTGACCACCAGTCCGTCCAGTCCACCATTGACTGACAGAATGTCAATCACAATGACAATAATGGTTATTTGAAGTGACAAGCTGTCAGTTTACGTCAAACCATACGACGCCAGCGACGCCATATTGAAAATCGATCAATAATTAATGAATAAAAAATATTTTTGTACAACTAAAGTATTAGTTTTAACTCAATAATTTTATTTTTCCCGAGAACAACAGATTTTTCTTAATTTGTAAGGTACTGTACAAGACTTAGCCAGATTTGAAACATCTCCTTTATTCCAAAAGAAATTTCAAACCAAAATGATGAGAATCAAAGACTACGAAAAATAAGATGAGAATAGAAGAAAATTAAAAAATAGAATTTATTCTCGTGCGTTCTAAATTAGAACAATTTAAAATTCTTAAATTATATTTTGAATTAATTTGGTCTTGTTTTATTTTTATAATTTAACGATTTTAATTAAGTATATCTGTTTAATAAAACTGATACGGAGTAATATTTTGAATTAAATAGGATTAAAAAATAATAAAAAGTCTACAAAGGGGTTACTAAAAATATATAAAGACTTTAAGGACGGACCGCGTTTCTGAACGTGTCAATAAGTGGTTATAAAAAGTATAAAATAGAAAGAAAAAGTTTAAGGTACACCAGAGGTCACCACTTTCGAATATCGAATATCACCTATTGGGTAATAAAACGTCTGTTGAAATATGAGCTTAAACTTTTTACAATTAGGTTCAATTCCGTTTGACAATTTCGTAGATTCACTTTTATGTAAATTTATATTCTATTATTTAGATGATATGGTTGAAATTTCAATGAAGTTCATACGAATTACTTTCCACGCAGAGCGGATAAAGTGAGCTTTTGCACGCAGATTTTAAAGAATAAAGAAAGCCTTTCCGAGCCAGTGAGATGAAATAGTTATTTGTTATGCAAGGCTGCAAAGTTGTTATTTGACACGAGTGCTCGTATTGAATACCGAGCAAGCGAAGGATTCTAAGATTGAACCATGAGCGAAGCGAGTGGTTCAAAAAAAGAATCCTGAGCGTGGCGAGGGATTCAAGGCACGAGAGGCAAATAATTTTGCAGCCGTGCGAAACACACAATTTTTCATCTCACTACAGCGAGGAAAATGCCTAGATCCAAGAAAAACAATTCAACTATAACTGATCACTGATCAGCGCTTAATTATAATTTAGCATTAAGCTTTAAATAGAAAAAACCTACCTATAAATAATAATTTTAATATAAGGCATATTTTCTAATTTAAATAGGATTAAAAAATACTAAAAAGTCTACGAAGGGGTTACTAAAAATATATAAACACTTTAAGGACGGACCGCGTTTCTGAACGTGTCAATAAGTGGTTATAAAAAGTATAAAATAGAAAGAAAAAGTTTAAGGTACAGTGGGTACACCAGAGGTCACCACTTTCGAATATCGAATATCACTTATTGGGTAATAAAACGTCTGTTGAAATATGAACTTAAAGTTTTTACAATTAGGTTCAATTCCGTTTGACAATTTCGTAGATTCACTTTTATGTTTTATATTCTATTATTTAGCTGATATGGTTGAAATTTCAATGAAGTTCATACGATTTACTTTCCACGCAGAGCGGATAAAGTGAGCTTTTGCACGCAGATTTTAAAGAATAAAGATAGCCTTTACGAGCCAGTGAGATGAAAAATATATTTCTATCTCTTTCACAATGCTCCCTGCGGAAAAGTATGGCACTATTTTTAAACTCGTCAATTTAGTTTAAGTTTAGAGATTGTATACAACAGAATTAGCCCCACAAGGGTAAAATGTAAGGCAATAGAATAGAATAAAACGGCTAAACTAGTTTAAATACTTATTATTTGTATAATAATTACAATCTAGTGTATGCAATGACCGCCTACTATTTTTTAGTTATTTTTATTTTTTCCGGATTTAAACGAATATTTTTTCCGTTTTTAATCGATAGCAAAGACTAGGCGCTGATAATCGTTAATCGATATTTAGTAATTCGATAGTTTCGCAATCTCTATTAGTGTCAAACTCTCGCCTGGATGACAGGTACCATGCTACAACTTGGCTACAACACAACGCACATTGTACATTGTGCATGTGTAATGTTTAATCAAGTAGGTTAAAGTATAAACATTGGAGTAAGTATGCTTACAAAATGTTGAAGCAAAGTTTGGCCTTGAACTGGTCTAGATATTTTTTGTCTCGTTCTCACCTACTTAAATAGAGTGTGTGAGGTATTATACAATGAACACAAAATTACTTTGCTATAATCCGCTAACAGTGACAAATTTGTAGGCACAACACCACACAAATTCACCACTTTAACTCGACGATCGTTTCGCTCCGACACCGGAGCATCTTCAGGAGATGTCGACTTCACAACGGCTGATGAAGATGCTCCGGTGTCGGAGCGAAACGATCGTAGAGTTAAATTTGTGGTGAATTTGTGTGGTGTTGTGCCTACAAATTTGTCACTGTTAGCGGATTATAGCAAAGTAATTTTGTGTTCATTGTATAATATCATGGAATTCCGCAAAGTAACGCCTGCTTCTATTCAACATGTGTGAGGTATAGAAAAACCTAGAGACAAATATCCAGGTGAACGACTTGGCTTCACTACAATGTTCTAAGCGCAGTGTTCAGTGTCTACATAGAATATAATATAGCTGTACAATATTCAACAATGAAGTCGTTGCCAGAAATGGCTGTAAAACGTTAAAATTTATTTTTATTTTATCACATTTACTATGTAAAAATAATTATTATTAGGCTGTTTTCGCTTCGTTTAAGTTAATTTAAAATCGGCGCTATTTTCCGCTGGCAGAAACGCGCCGAACCAAAGATCTGTAGATAAAAATTAAAAATTTGTTTTTTTTTTTTTTAATATAAAAATAACTTTCACAAATCTTGTAAGTAATTTTTATATATATTTATACTTAACTACAATTTGTTATACTTAACGATATGAAAGGTGAAACGGTATGAAGTACATATAATAACCGAACAAATGTATTTAAAAATTTGTATTCCATTGGAGTCAATCTCTTAATTAGTTATTATGATATAGGATTTTCTCGTACACGCATCTCTAGTTTTCAGGGTATTGGAAAAGAATCTACACTTAGAACTTTAAAACGTAATTTACTAATTTATGCACCAAAATTTTTGTTATACTATGTAATAGTAGATATTAAAATAAGTTGATTAGAAGTATTAATAAAAAAATACTATGTCATTTTGTAATCGATTTTATATAAAAAAATATTTGTATGTCAATAAATTATTTTGTGAATAATTTAATAGTTTTTATTGGTGAAACTGGTTCACGTTATATAAAACTAACTTATGCTCACGACTTCTGTTGTCCGTCCGCCATTACAATTATTTTACTTTATTACAATAATTATTAGGTTATTAATTACAATTATTAGGTTATTACATTTTCACTGCCTAACTGCTGAAAATATCTTAACATTTGGCATACAAATAATTACTTGTATCCCGGGAATGGTCATTGGTCATATCCCGAAAACATTTATCCAGCATCATATATCCAACAATATCATATAACAAACATTTTCCATGAAAGGGCTAACTAACCACAGAGTACCTACTTACCTACCGGCCAATCGCTGGTGGCATGCTGGTGGCACAGCTTTGCCTAGGGTAGTAACTAGCTTCGGTCGAAGTCTCCCACCAGACCAGAACAGAGACAATCTTAGAAATTGTAAATTCAGACATTGCGCTTGCCAGGAATCGAACTCGGGACCTCCCACTTGTAAGATAAGACCACAGCCACTGCGCCAGGGAGGTCGTCGTCACTCGTTACTTACGTCGTCTTAAGGTGCGTCAAAACTTGAACATTTCCCCGAACCGAACTGCGTAACAGTTACGGTAATGTGGACGGCATTTGTTACGCGAACAATTGTTACGCCGAACTATTACGCAGTAACCCATCTCAAGCGCTCCAAGCGCGCCGTCCACATTGAGCGTAACAAGTTCGCGGTAATGTTATGCAGTTCGATTCGGTGAAATGTTCAAGTTTGGACGCACCTTTACGCGCGTTCTACACGTTGGCGAACATTGTGGCCCAATACCATTGGCCATCTTGTAGTGCGGGAGTTTGTGCTATTTTGGTAGGTATTGGAATGATGGCCCACAAGTTGGCGCAAGATCCATTTCGTGTCGGTAGATCAAAGGGTTGTGGACAGAGTTATGGCCGCCGCGTCCACACGTTGGACACGATTTCAGTTTGCTACGAGCTCTCAGAGTATTCGCACGCATGCACGTCTTTTAAATTTTATATTCACGCGCAAAATGGCAGTGACAATGACCAATGAAGAAACTTTTTGCTTTATAGAGCCCTACCAAGCCGAAAATTGTGGAACCCAAGAAATAAAATCACAAAAATAAAAACATACAATTTTCGTAAACACATTCACGTAGTTATGGTATGCTGTGAATAATTAAACCGGAGTAGCTGTTAACGTCTCAATATTCATTTTAGTAAATTCGTCCGCACATTGGCCTGAACCGAAGCATACTGAACAACCTTCCAACGTGTGGACGCATCACGCAAACACAAACTCTTGGCCCAATACCTATCATCATATTCGCCATAATGGCCGACAACGTGAAGAGCCGCCTATATATGCCCACCTGACTTCAACATCTAAGTTCAACATAATATTACGCAAATGCACAAACAATATGTTATGCAAGGCTGCAAAGTTGTTGTTTGACACGAGTGCTCGTATTGAATACCGAGCAAGCGAAGGATTCTAAGATTTCTCGCTTCGAATCCTTCGCTTGCTTCTTCGCTTCGCTCATGGTTCAAAAAAAGAATCCTGAGCGTGGCAAGGGATTCAAGGCACGAGAGGCAAATAGGTAATTTTGCAGCCGTGCGAAACACACAACTTTTCATCTCACTACAGCGAGGAAAATGCCTAGATTCAATAAAAACAATTCAACTATGAGTGCGCATCATGACTTCGAAATATGTTACGCCGAATAATACGACACCGAATGTTTATAATAACGTATAATGTGATGACGAAAGCACATTATAACGATTATCGTAACAACGAAAACATGTGATAACGACGCAATAACAAATGCACGTTATAACGAAAAACATCATACCGAACTACGCGCCTCGAAATAACTTAGGGATGGCTCTTTTTAGGGTCCCGTACCCAAAGGGTAATAACGGAGTCCTATTAATGTAACTCTGCTGTCTGTCTGTCCGTCTATCCGCCGGTCACATGTCTCTAGCTCGTAGACGAAATGAGTTAAAAACCTGAAATTTTGGTCCATTTTTGGTGTAAAACGTTAGCCCAAAACCAAATATTGAATTAAAAATTGAAAAAAATTATTTTCCAGGGGGCATACATGAAAAAGGAGGCGGAAATTTTTTTTTTGGGTTTTTCTTTTACGGTTAGCTGCGATATCTAGCTCGGAAATTAAATATTTCTTACACCCAAAATATTATGTTGTTCATAATTATGTACGGAACCCTAAAAAAGCGAGGCTCGATTCACACTTGGCCGGTTTTTTTAAATTCAATGTTTGGATCAATGTTCTACACCAAATACTAAAATTTCAGGTTTGTAACAATGTCTGTCACGTAAACGAACTACGTGCTAGAGACCTGTGACCGGCGGATAGACGGACAGACCGACAGCAGAGTTACATTAATAGGACTCCGTTATTACTCTTTGGGTACGGGCAGGGCCGGATTAACCCTATCGGGGCCCCTAGGCAATGCAATTCTCGGGGTCCCTTTCCTTTTTACATTTGTATATACTTCCTCCATTGAGAATTTCTAAAAAAAAATTTGTTAGATGAAGCTTATGAAGCGCATCGACTAGGCGCTCACGGGGCCCCCGTGGGCCCCTAGTCGGTGCGGGGCCCCTAGGCAGTTGCCTAATCCGTCTTATGGATAACCCGGCCCTGGGTACGGGACCCTAAAAAGGGCCATCCCTAAGTTATTTCGAGGCGCGTAGTTCGGTATGATGTTTTTCGTTATAACGTGCATTTGTTATTGCGTGATACGTTATCACATGTTTTCGTTGTTACGATAATCGTTATTATGTGCTTTCGTCATCACATTATACGTTATTATAAACATTCGGTGTCGTATTGTTCGGCGTAACATATTTCGAAGTCATGATGCGGACTCTTCAACTATTTAAACTGATCAGCGCTTAATTATAATTTAGCATTAAGCTTTAAATAGAAAAAAACCTACCTATAAATAATAGTTTTAATATATGGTATATTTTCTAATTTCTTTGAAATTTATTCCAAAAGTTTCAAACCAAAATGATGAGAATCAAAGACTACGAAAAATAAGATGAGAATAGAAGAAAATTAAAAAATATAATTTATTCTCGTGCGTTCTAAATTAGAACAATTTAAAATTCAATAAAAATTATATTTTGAATTAATTTGGTCTTGTTTTATTTTTATAATTTAACGAACTTAATTATATTATTTGTTTAATAAAACTGATATGGAGTAATATTTTGAATTAAATAGGATTAAAAAATAATAAAAAGTCTATGAAGGGGTTATTAAAAATATATAAAGAGTTTAAGCACCGACCGCGTTTCTGAACGTGTCAATAAGTGGTTATAAAAAGTAGGTATATATCGACCAGAATCTCATGAAAAATATGGAAATTAAATTTTGTAGTAAGCAACACTACGGCTGCCCTAGCGTAACAAAGTAACTGACATTTTTTGTGAAATTGACTTTTTTGCATTAACAAAAGTTTTATGTCGAGTAGTTTTTTACCACAGTTTAATATTTCAAATAACTTGAACCGTTTACTGAAATTTGAATTGCCCAATCAAAGTAACTGCACACACTAACCCGGAATATAAATGCAAAACCAAGTAAACAACAAGCACACCACAAAACACAAAGTAAATGGATATTGATTACCTTGTTTTTGTATTTAAAATACAGTTGCTTGATTTTTCGTTTCGTGAAACGATCCCAGGTAAGGTATTCTGAATGTGATTACTTTGTTTATCACTAGGGCAGCCGAGTTAACCTAATGTTGCTTACTACAAAATTTAATTTCCCTATTTTTCATGAGATTCTGGTGATCTATAACTATAAAATAGAAAGAAAAAGTTTAAGGTACACCAGAGGTCACCACTTTCGAATATCGAATATCACCTATAAGATAATAAAAGTCTGTTGAACTATGAACTTAAACTTTTTACAATTAGGTTCAATTCTGTTTGACAATTTCGTAGATTCACTTTTATGTAAATTTATATTCTATTATTTAGGTGATATGGTTGAAATTTCAATGAAGTTCATACGAATTATTTTCCACGCAGAGTGGATAATTAGTGAGCTTTTGCACGCAGATTTAAAAGAATAAAGGCTCCTCCACACAGGCGCGTTATTATCTACATGACCATCCTAATACAAAATGTACTGGAAACATATATCGCAATAACGCATGCGATATTATCGACCTATAATAACGCGCCTGTGTGGGGGAGCCTTAAAGAAAGCCTTTCCGAGCCAGTGAGATGAAAAATATATTTTTATTCTTTGTTGTAGCGTTTGGTTTGAACTATGTAGTCGGTTTTTTGAAAATAATTTTTCTTTAAATCTTTTTAGTGTAAATTATCAATTTGTGTAAGGTGGGAAGGGACGGGATTAAAAACTTGCTTATAAAATTATTGCACAGACGGTAAAAAGTAACGTTAATAATATCATATTAACGTCATTATATTACTGTTAATTTGATTTTACCGTTACTAAATGCTAAATTAATATTTTCAATTAACGTTAATATATTTACCGTTAAAAAGTGTCTTATTTAAATTAAAGTTAATTAACTTTATTTGTTAAGAGGTGTTTTTGACTAACGAGCACTAAAACCCCCTTTACATTTGGCTGGATTCAGTGCACTGAATTCAGACACTAAGCGTGGCGAATTAAGAGCTTGCTCTTTACACTTGATCTAATTAGCTAGCTAACTCAGTATAACCAGGGATTCCGAAACTGTCGCACGTATTTATAGAGCTCTCATGGGACCATCAAAATATCAAAGAATATGGCTCGTCTTGGCTATGGTTGCGTCGAGCTCGATTTAATTAATAAAAAAAGACGTGTTGGATGAAAAAATAGCTACAACGAATTATAATATATTATTAAATTTTTCTTTCGACATCGCTGCACAAAAAGTAAATGTAGTATACACTAGCTGATGCCAGTGACATTGTCCGCTTGGATTCTTATAAATCTCATCCTCTACCCTTACCACCCCTTACCCACTTGGGGGTAGAATTTCTAAAATTCCAGAAACACGTAATTCTTTATTTTTAATTGACAATAGGTACAAATACCGATTTTCATGGACATAACTTGATAAATGACGGACTTTCATACAAACTTTCATCCCCTATTTAACCACCTTAGGGGTATAGTTAATTCGCAATAATCCTTTCTTAGTTTGCCATAATATATAAACACTATATACCGGATGTGTGTGCACTCCACCTCGAGTGGCGGTCAGCGGACAACTGAACGCATTTTTTTTGGCTAAATCGCTTTACACTTGGCTGAATTCAGCATGCTAACTGATTTAGATCGGCAGTATCGACTCTGACTGTCTAATTAGTGTGTCTTACTGTCTGAATGCCTTTACACTTGTCTTAATCTAGAGTCTTTTTCATTTAGTGCACTGAATTTAGCCAAATCTAAAGGGCCTTTAAAACGAGCCCTGAAATGTGCCACACAATATAAATAAAAATGCTATTGTCTACGGTAAGAAGTATAGGTATAGGTAGACCAGAATCTCATGAAAAATAGGGAAATTAAATTTTATAGTAAGTAACACTAGGTTAACTCAGCTGCCCTAGTGATAAACAAAGTAATTACTGCATTCGGAACACCTAATCTGGGATCGTCTCACGAAACAAAAAATCAAGCAACTGCATTTTAAATACAAAAACAAAGTAATCAACATCCAATTACTTAGTTTTTGTGTTGTGCTTGTTGTTTACTTGGTTTTTTGCATTTATATTCCGGGTTAGTGTGTTTGGGCAATTCAAATTTCAGTAAACGGTTCAAGTTTTTTGAAATATTAAACTGTGGTAAAAAACTAAATCAAATCAAATCAAATAAACTTTATTCAACTAGGTACTACTCGACATAAAACTTTTGTTAATGCAAAAAAGTCAATTTCACAAAAAATGACAGTTAATTTGTTTATCGCTAGGGCACCAGTAGTGTTGCTAACTTTGGAATTTCATTTCCGTATTTTTCATGAGATTCTGGTGGACCTATACCTATCCTACCTACCTATTATTTGGTCCATATAATCATAGTCTATGATTCATAGACAATTCCAAAAAAGACGTTTGTTGTCGATGACACCATCGACAACAAACGTTTTTGTTTGAATTTGAATTTGCCCGTCTTTTCAGTTTTCACTTTTGCCGTAATTTGCCAGACGTTGCCACGTGGTTGCCATTTTAACGGAAGAAAACTTCTCAAACAAAGTGTATCTTTTGTGTTTTTGTTTTAATAAAAACCAACAATAACATCAAAACAGAAGACAGAAATATTAGACATTAAAGCACTCAACTAGAAATATGGAGGTCGATCCAAAAGCAGTGGCGGAGCTAGAAAATAAAATAATCAATCATGAAGCTTACAGTAAACCGTAAGTATTTACTTACCTGCTTTTCTTTCTTTAGTGTAGTTCGTGTGAACTACTTGCAGGCGTTACGCTTTACTCAGGAGTCGGGACTTGGGACTCGACAACGCACATTGAAGGCACTGCAAGGGAGCGGGCGGCGTGTCGTCATAACTCTAAAGTGCCCCATTCACTGAACGCGCCGCGAGCCGCACCCGAGCCGTCGACAAATCCGTCATCGCCCACACACTACGCGAGCGCGCCAGTTGCTTGTGAACTGTGGCGAGCCTCGCACGTAGGTACTATCTCTGCTGCTTGCTAACAGCGCGCGCGTATCGTACCGCGCGATCGTATGTCAATAGTCGTAAAGTTAATTATTCCGTGTGCGCCGGGTTCACGGACTCTACCGTGCGCCCATACACGCATAGATTGGTCCGGCGCGGCGCGGGTGCGGCTCGCCGCTAGCATCGCCGCGCACAAATCCGCGAGACTCATGACGAACCGCGAACCCTACCATTCACACGAAGATTGGTCCGCGGGCTTGTCGCCAGCGACAAATCTCACGGATTGGTGCGCCCGTGATTGGTACGCCATGCCATTCGCATATGGACTGCTTGCGAGTGAGGCAATCCTTTGATTGTTGCCGAGTTACCTTGTTCTTGTATTCTTGTGACCCTTTTTAGTTTAATAATGTGGCGGGCTCCCAGTTGTTTCCACTTCTCTATGAGGCATGGAGATAACAAAAAGGGCCAAATTCTGGTTAACTATCCAGTTACCGACTTAGGTCACTTAATAATGACTCCCTTTCTGTGCTTAATTTTGTTAAAGGTACGATTGGTCCCCCAGAGACTTTGAGCTTGGCCTTAGTTTGGGGCGTGGAAAATTTGGGCAAGTTCACATTGCACGGGAGAAAGTAACTGGATATATAGTGGCCATTAAAGCTTTGTCCAAATCGCAAATAATGAAATACAAATGTGAGCGACAAGTTGTGAGAGAGATTGAAATACATTCACGTTTAAAGTGAGTGTGATCCTTCATAATTATACACTATTTGTATTTTGTAACTCATTGGTGCCTTATTCTGCTTGTTGGACGGGCCAAAAAAAATTGAGTTATTCTGTCTACAACTTCTCAGTAGCAGGTCAGGCTGGGAAGTTTACACTACCCTCATACCTCAGAGAGCATGTAAAGCTGTTATTTCTGTATCTAATCTCTCCTGTTGCATTGATTGCTGTCTTATTGGAATATGAGAGGAGGGAATAGAGAATACACCTGTGCCTGCAACACTTGTGCATAGTTGAATAGTCTAGTGAGATTGTCAGTTGTGGCGGAAGCTTGAAATATTAAGGATGCTCTTGATCTGTGAAAATAATGTCTATAATAAATTGGTTCAGTGATTTTAACAAAAACTTATTATGTTGGAAAATTATTGTTTGTAGTATAGTTGATTGTAATAAACATGTAAATATTCAAACTTAAAGTTTGAACTCAATAATTTCTTTTATGATGTTTTATAGGCATCCAAACATTTTACGACTATTGACATGGTTTCATGACGAGAGAAGGATTTATCTTGTGGTGGAGTATGCTGAGGGCAGAGACCTCTATAAACACTTGAAAAGCTCACCCCATGGAAGATTTCCAGAAATCAAAGCTGCTAGATATATTTACCAGGTATGTATGGATACCATTATGTTTAATCTATATCTGTAGAGGCTAAAAGCATAAGGCCATGGGAATATGTGAATTTATGATTACTTGAAAGGGTAAAGGTAAAATGGGCACTTTGTATGGAAACCATACGTGTGGAAACCAGTGGACACAAACGAAATGAAAAGTATATATTCAAACACGACAATGATCTACAATAATATTGATTGCATTTGTGGGCCTTGTGAATCTCAAAAAAATTAAAAAGTTTTGTTATATGAAAATGCTTAGGAAAAAAGGCAGCATATAAATTACTAGCGGTCCGCCCTGGCTTCGCCCGTGGTACATATATAAGCCTATAGCACTCAAGGATCATGTACATATCCAACGGTAAATTTTTTTTTAAAACGGTCCAGTAGTTCCAGAGATTAGCGCGTTCAAACAAACTAACTCTTCTGCTTTAGTATATTAAGTATAGATAAATGCCTAGGATAGTGTAGCTCACCCATGTGCTTTCTGCTGTATGTATACTATTTCTTTTTAAATATTTAATAACTTTTTTCACATTGATTTTGAATCAAACATATAATATATTGAAGGTTATAGTATTGTCTTTCATTTAAAACTGTTTTGTTTCATGTCTGTAACTTTTCGCATAGCGGGTCGGATTGTGCCTGTTTACCTTTGATATTAAATAAATCATTATTGAAACAGAGTATTAAAATTATAGAAATATTGATTAAAAGGTTAAGGGTACTACCTCGTTGGTCTAGTGGTTAGCGTATTCAACTGCAGATCACGAGGTTCCGGGTTCGATTCCCGGGTCGGGAAAATAATTGTTAGGTATTGGGTTTTTCTGTCAAGAAATTCTCAGTGCCAGCCCGAAGTTGGTAGTTGCCGGTGTTTCACTCCCGTGCCTCGGAGAGCACGTTAAGCAGTCGGTCCCGGTTATTATCACTATCATGTGACTATAGTCGTTAAAGCCCGCCAACCCGCATTGGAGCAGCGTGGTGGGTCTAAGCTCTAAATCCCTCTCCTATGAGAGAGGCCTGTGCCCAGCAGTGGGACGTTAAAAGGCTGTAGTGGTGGTGGTGGTGGTGGTGATTAAAAGGTTGATCTCACAGAACCAAGTAAGCAATGTGCTACGCATGGTGTTCAGTTAGGACATTCTATAGCTCGTAAAGCAGTCTCATTGTTCCATTCAAGGAAAAGTACCTAAATTAAGGAGATTTCTTGCGATTTCAGGTTGCAGATGCTGTTGCGTATTGTCATAGGAATCAAGTGATACACAGAGATCTAAAGCCGGAGAATATCTTAGTGAATATAAATGGTGACCTCAAGCTTGCCGACTTTGGCTGGTCAGTGCACGCTCCATCAGAAAGGTAATTCTACAAAATTCTAACATAATTTCAGCCTGCATAGCAATGTTGATACTCATAGATTTCGAGTACCGAAAGAGAAACTTGATAGGGTAGGAACACCGGTTTCCGGACACGCACCTGTTATCGTCCACCGAGCGGATCACTCTTAAGAAACGCTTAAAAATAGAAACATTATAAGACTTACATAAAAATAATGCATCTCTATGCCAACTTGAATGTCTTATTAAGACACAGAGAAAGAAAGAAGTCTATTTCACTTAAGTTTCTTTGAAAACAAAGCGATCGAATTTTGAGTATGCAATTAAGGAATGAAAATGAGCCGTGTGGAGCAAAAAAATTAGTGGCATGCTTCAACTATCACGGGAAGTTATTAATCATTTTACTATAAGATTTAGTTTGATTCTTCTTTGTAGCACTTACTTATGTTTCATAAAATACTGTGAACGTGTTTTTTTACTTTTGATTACATTAGAATACAAATAAAAGGGGTGGACGACAACTAGTTCACTATTTTCTTAAGAAAACCTGTTATCGTCCGGGCGGTCAAACACAGGTTTAGCGTCTTAATTTTAGGTAGTCTTGTTATCAATCGAGGTGTGCACAAAATTGGAATTAATTTTATTAATTCGAATCCTATACACATACACTAGTTAGTGACTAGTCTTCGTCCACTTTTTTCTCATTGTATATAAAACTATGGGTCTTCAAAATCACGCGTGGACGATATCTAAATTTGCACTAAATAAATATTCTAAGTTTCGTCCACCAAGCTATTATTTGAAAATAAATAGATTTAGTAAAAATATAAATAATTAAACTTGTTTGACAAAAGAATTACCTTATATTTTATGTGTTTCTCCTTGGAACTTTGATATATTTATAAGTTAAGATAGTATTGTCGATCATTATAATTTGTGGACGAAATTTAAAATAGAGAATCTGAAGTGCACCGGTTATCCGTCCACCTATATTTTAAACTGTATGAAAAACATATATTTTTTAATATTATGTTATTATTTAGGCGAATTTTGATTATTACTCATATCTATAATTTATTTTTTACTAGATTCTGCCCGCGGCTTCGCCCGCGTGAATTTCGGTTTTTCACAAATCCCAAGGGAATCGTGGATTTCTGGCTCCCGTTCCCGCTCCCTTTTCCAAACTTTATACCTACTTTCAAGGAAGTTTGCTATAGTAATCTACCTATAGCTGTAGATATATATTTCGTTTTTATCAAAATCCCGTGGGAACTGTAGATTTTTCCAGGATAAAAAGTGCATACGCATACAGATGCATGCAACTATTGTAATAATGTGCTATGTGAGCGTGATTTACCTAAGAACGCCATCTATCGCGTTTTTGGAAGTCTATATCTATTTTAGTCCCACAGGAATACTTTTCCGGGATAAAAAGTAGCCTATGTTATAAGTCAGGGCATAAGCTATCTCCATTCAAAATTTCAGCCAAATCGGTCCAGTAGTTGCGGCGTGATTGAGTAACAAACATCTAAACATCCAAACATCTAAACATCCAAACATCCACACTTTCACATTTATAATATTAGTAGGATTCATCTACAAGTTAGTCCTTGACTGCGATCTCATCTGATGTTAAGTGACAGTCTAAGATGGATGCGGGATAACCTGAAAGAGGTACAGCAGAATCCGTAAATGACTTGGAAGTAAGGCATACTAGACTAGAGACAATTTTGAAATTATTAAATTGAATTTACCAAATTGGTCTGCCGAGAATCAAGTAGAGGACCTTCCACTAATAAGACTTACCCATGCCAGGGAGGCTGCCAAATTATATGTACCTACTTTTATATAATGTAAGTGCGATGTGGTAAAAGACGATGCAAGATAGATAGGCGCAAAGTTGGTAAAGATATTATGTCATATTGTAGACTCTATAAACCGCGTTAAAAAGGCAATAGTTTTTTTATCTGTTTTATTTTAAAACAAGCAGTTGACCGCTATTGCGTATGCGTAGAAAGACCACATCACTTTGTATAAAGTTCTTTATCACCCTGTGAAAGTTCTGTCAAAATAGGTTCAGCTGTTTTGAAAAGTAAGTACATATTACGAATAGACGAAAAACAGAAAACAATTTTTTTATAAACGGTTATGTGGCTTTTTAATAATGTATAAGTAAACATAAGTTCACTAATAAAAACCCATATATTTCGTAAAGACGGACAGGAAGTTAATTTTAATTGGTATAGATATTAAATACATATTAAAGTGGTGTTAATATTACATATTCAATTACTTACTCATTACATGCATACTTTTTCATAGTAAATTTCTCATAGAAATCAGTGGACGGATAACAGGTACAAGGGTGGACGATAACTCGATTTAGTAGACGATAACCGGTGAAATCGGCATTTTGAGCTTTTTATTAGGATTAAAAAAAAACTAGTTATCTGACTAAAAAAATACTAACGTGCAATGAAAATAGACTATACTAGAAGTATATTTTAACAAGTTTTTGTTTAATTTTTTTTATAGAACATATATTTTCACCCTCTCAAACTCAGTAACTCCACTAAATGGACGATAACCGGTAAGAAAACCCTACATTCTAAAGTTAGGTTTTCATTTTCTTCAAAAAATCAAGTTTTTGTTGTTAGAAGCGGTAAGAACATCTCAAGAATGCAATCTTCTCAAGAAAGCAATGCATAACACATGGCTTACGCGTTTCTGCGAGAAATGAGAGAAAGAAGATTTTTATCATTTCATTTCATTTACAGGCGCAAGACTGTATGCGGCACACTGGACTACCTTCCTCCAGAGATGATCAAAAGAGAAGTGTACGGTGTTCACGTGGACCACTGGTGTATCGGTGTACTATTATACGAGTTCTTAGTGGGCAAACCACCATTTGAAAGTAAAAGCGAGGACCGAACATATGCAAAAATCCTATCTTTAAATATGAAATACCCCAAATATATACCTCAAGGTGGCAAAGATCTTATTTCTAAGGTAGTAAATTATATAATTAATAAATTGTAATAATTTTTTAGATATAATATTTAGTGAAACACGATTAATGTAAGAATAGCGGTCCGTCCCGGCTTCGCTCATGGTACATAATATATAGCCTATAGCACTCAGGGTTCACGTACATATCCAACGGTGAAAGAATTTTTGAAATCAGTCCAGTAGTTCCTGAGATTAGTGCGTTCAAACAAACAAACTCTTCCGCTTTATTATATTAGTATAGATAAGTGCCCATTGAGTGGCCATTAATTGGCTGTTGTTCACATATGGTCTAAGATCCCGCTATACAACGACCTTCACCGAGATGTTTATTTGATGAAACGTGTTTTATATTTAACTAGCGGACCCGGCAGACGTCGTCCTGCCCGCTATTAGCGCCACCTACCGGGTCCAATTTTTCTACTTATAAACCTTCCTCTTGAATCACTCTATCTATTAAAAAAAAACCGCATCAAAATCCGTTGCGTAGTTTTAAAGATTTAAGCATACATAGGGACATAGGGATATAGGGACAGAGAAAGCGACTTTGTTTTATACTATGTAGTGATTTAATACGTCAATAAATATATTGCATATGGGTTGCCTAACAAATTTCAGTATACAACTATATAGCGGGATCCTATACTAATAGGGATGTGTGAGATATTTACCAATTTTTTTTAAAATATTCACATACTAGCGACCCGCCCCGGCTTCGCACGGGTAGTAGAGCATATTATGCGTAGGTAGGTACTACCCGCTCAGGGATTAGGCAGCGTTTACGATGAAAGCTCCCAGGCGGCTTGACTTTTTACGATATTTTCCACAATGAACTTACTATATCTCACCTTATACCCGAATTACTAATTCCGTGGAATTCTGACGTTTCATAATGTTACCAGAGATAAAACAATTCCCACCAAAAAGATAAAAAAATCAAAACTTATGCAAATACAAATCAACTGCTGCATGTAGATATGGCAATTAATGCCTGACAGGCACTTCATGGTGATAATGTCATTCGACTTCCATTTTTGAATAAATTTTTTCAATGTGCTTCTTTTGTTTTCTATTGCTGTTAGTGTGCACTTTCTAGTTTCCATTCTTAGCAATTTCTATTTTAGGGCGAAACAATTAATATTTTTAAGCGGCTTAGAGCTTTATATGTTGACAGGGAATTAAAGTAGTTTGGGGTAAAATCGTACTTCGTAGATGTTAACCCTGTTCTCCAAATAAAAAACTCATCTGTAAACGACAATGACAGCTGTCAGAATTAAGTCGATATTAAGTCAAAAATAAGGAGAAAAACTAAATATTTCAAATCAAATAAATTACAGTGTATTTGGGACATAAAAAGGTAAGTTTTTACCAGATTCCGTGAAAAAAAAAATTATTTTAAAGATAAAAATAAAAAACCAAAAACTTGGTTTTTTGAACTTTTCACATAAATTTTGAGGTTATGTGAAAAAAGTGTAAATACAAAAGTTGTAAATCTTTTTATTACCTACAACTTTGCCATTTGATTGTTTTCCATAGGACTTCTAGTTTTGCCGGAAATCGAGATAAACCGTTTTTTACCCTTAAAACTCCCCCCCTTTTTTCCCGAGCTCAGATCGCCCGTAAATTATTTTTCCTTGTATTTTTATAATATTCTCCTCCTTTTCCAATGGGTTTCATCCTACGTACTGTGATTTTTTTTTTGGTTTCAAAAATTATCGACACTTAGCTATTTAGGGAGAACCGCGGACACCGACGCGCTTATAAGCACGCTCCCGCCGCGCCGCCGCAATTTTTAAATCTATACTAATAAATAAAATTGAAGTGTCTGTCTGTAATTTCGAAATAACTACCTCATATTAAGCTCATATGGTTATTTGAATGATACCATAACCGAATCACACGTTTTTAAAATTTTTGTCTGTCTGTCTGTCTGTCTGTCTGTTTGAACGGGCTAATCTTCGGAACGGCTGAACTGATTTTGACGGGACTTTCACTTACAAGTAGAGAATTAACCAGGGAGTAACATAGGCTACTTTTTTAACCGACTTTCAAAAAAGGAGGAGTTGTGTTTTTCTACCTATGTACACCGATATCTGCGAGATTTCTGAACCGATTTGCGTAATTTTTTTTTTAATCGATAGAGAAACATTGCGATACTGTCCTACAAAAAACTTGGATTCCAACTCCTCAATCCTGATGCTGTAGGGGAACTGATCCCTAAAACTAATGGGATTTAGGAACTGTCGGTTATTTAAATTGATATTGGGGGTACCAATTAAAGACTTTATCGTTGAATGAACTCGAGTAGGTACATATTCAACTCCTCAACCCTGATGCTGTAAGGAATTGCATTCCGAACTCGTGGGGATCCCACGGAATTTTTCCGTTTTGGTGACGGGTTACTACAGATAGGCTACTTTTTGTTCTGGAAAATCAGAAGTTCCCACGGGATTTTTAAAAACCTAAATCCACACGGGTGAAGCCGTGGGCATCATCTAGTCTGTAATATCTTCGAAAGTATTCATTTAAATCAGGGGTTCCCAACCTTTTTTTGTCTACTGCCCACTTTAAGAATAAATTATTTTTTAACGCCCCCCTTTTTAACGTACGAACGATATTGTACGAAGCTCTAAGTCCGTCGTCATCTTGCTTAGCAGCCGCCGAAAATAGTTTTGATACACTTGGCTGAGTATTATGCTTCTTCTCTAGGTCTTGAAAATATGCTACATTCTTTTCTGTCTTATCTGGATGCATTTTATTCAAATGATCTTGCAGTCTTGAAGGCTTCATTGCTTCGTTCGAAAATGTTTTTAGACATAAAAGACACAAAGGCGACGACGGGTTTGTGGGATTTTCAATAAATCCGAATTTAATATATTCCGCAGAGTATTGCCGTCTCTTCTTTTTTACTTCCGACATTGTTTTGTTTTAAGAAATACGTAAGTGTTGAAATCAAGTACTGCTTATCTATTATGCGCGAAACCGCAAATGAAAATAAAATAAATTTACGTCGTTTATATAGGATTGCATAAGCAGCACGCACCAACAGTGTGCTTAGTCTAAATCGGAGCACTCGAAAACGAACTCGAAAACTATTGATCGATTTCAGAGTAAAATAGACCTAAAATGGCTTGTATTAAGGTTTGAGTTCGCCAATACATTCAGCATTGTTCGAATGCTGAATGTATTGGCGAACTCAAACCTTAATACAAGCCATTTTAGGTCTATTTTACTCTGAAATCGATCAATAGTTTTCGAGTTCGTTTTCGAGTGCTCCGATTTAGACTAAGCACACTGGAGACAAACGTGCATAAACTCGTAGATAACTCGAGATAACTCATTCGACGCCCAATCGTACTCGACAAGCAAGAACAAGTATTATAGAATAGACGTGTGCGCCGCGCCGATCCGCCGCCGCCGCCGTCATTTTTTGGACGCCGCCGCCGCCGATCTGCGTATCGGCGTAAAATCGGCGCGAGTTCTAAATGTTTTAGAACACCCTCCAACATCATTCACCCTCTTCTATACCAAATAACCTAACGATTACACCATTCATATTCCATATTTCTATATAATAAATTACAAAAAAAATCGATCGATATGAAGTTACACCTTCCTATCACTACATAGTATAAAACAAAGTCGCTTTCTCTGTCCCTATCTCCCTATGTCCCTATGTATGCTTAAATCTTTAATACTACGCAACGGATTTTGATGCGGTTTTTTTTAATAGATAGAGTGATTAAAGAGAAAGGTTTGTAAGTAGAAAAATTAGACCCGGTAGGTGGCGCTAATAGCGGGCAGGACGACGTCTGCCGGGTCCGCTAGTTGATAATAAAACTTAACTAACTAACTTACCTAACTAAATTTACCCCGACAACATCTGCTTCATCATCTTGTAAAAGCCAAAATAAATATCCATTTACTTTGGCTTTTCAAGAATCCTCTCGCATGGGACTTATGTTTATCGATTTGTAGATCACTCATGCCTTTCGATAGTGTATCTAACGAGGGGTTAGAAGACTTTCTTTTTTTTTTGATCAATATAAGACAATGTTTGTTATTTTAATACAATTTTGGTCAATGGTCAATGGTCATCCTCTTGGACAATGGTCAAACACATACTTAATTCTTTATTTTTAACCAAAAATCTAAATACCAATTTTCATGGATATAAATTGATAAATAACGGGAAAACGTAAATGGGTCTCATTTAAATTTTCATCCCCTATTTAACGTACTGGGGATAGAATTTTCAAAAATCCTGAAAGATATTTATTTTTTATTTTTTATCGCAAGCCCAAATACCAATTTTCATGGATATAACTTAAAAAAAGATAGACTTTCATACAAACTTTCATCCCCTATTTAACCCCCTTAGGGGTAGAATTTCCAATAATCCTTTTTTAGTGGGCCCCTACATCATAATCATAATCATTTACTTATTTATCATAAATGGAAGTTATTGTAAACGTCCTGAAAATTTACTTTCAAAAACTAGTCCTTTATGGTTCGCCAAAATCGCCAAAATCTGAACGCAAGGTACATACTTGCAAACGTTAAAGTTTTTGGACGATTTGGCAAGTTTGTTGTTATTGCAAAAATTTTATTTAATTGTACCTATCTGATTTTCAGTAAAAATAATTCTACAAGGTAGACAGTTTTATTAAAATTATCCGCGCCGAAATTACGCCGAAAACACGCCGCCGCCGCCGATTTTTGACCGGCGTGCGCCGCCGGAGATTTCAGCATCGGCGCACACGTCTATTATAGAACCAGCCGATTGGTATAGGAATGTACAATTCGGATTATTTAACAAAAACTCGTTAAAACATGATTGCCCGCGGTCTTTTATATCGAACCGAGTTTGAGCTATATCTTAATTAATATTAGTTGATGTTCACAAGATGTAGTCGAGAGTCGAGAGCTCAGTCGGTGTCTAAAGAGTCTTCCTAGCTAGGTAGATGAAATTATAAATCCACCCCAAAGCCCTACACAATGCCCCCTTTTTTTTCTGGGTCTCTTACCGCCCCCCTTTAGGCCTGCAGCGCCCACAAGGGGGCGTTATCGCCCACGTTGGGAAAGACTGATTTAAATCATATGCTGTAAAGGGCCATATTGATTTATATTAAATCAACAATGTATTTAAGGTATTTAATTAGATAAGGATTAATGCTGTATTGGTTGAAATCGCTTCGAAAATTAGCCATTATTTGTCGTAAAAGTAAATGACAAAAAAATTTTATTGTGGGATATCCATAAGAGATAGACATATACCATCGCGGACTTTTCTGTAGATCTTTTCAATGTGTACAATACTTAGTACATTATTTTGATAAATCTCGTAGGGTTCAGCCTGCGTTTGCAATGTAAGCGGAAAAAATGTAATTATTTACGACATCACATTAGAAACCTCAAAAATAACAGTGCTTCTCCACTGTTTAATGGATGTTTTTATACATATAAACCTTCCTCTTGAATCACTCTATCTATTAAAAAAAACCGCATCAAAATCCGTTGCGTAGTTTTAAAGATTTAAGCATACATAGGGACATAGGGACATAGGGATATAGGGACGGAGAATGCGACTTTGTTTTATACTATGTAGTGATACACACACGGTCGTCTGTTCCTAAAGTAGGCAACTTACTGTCTGTGTTATAGGCATTAATATATAGTACTTGGATGGCTGGTGTCATACAAAATTCACGAAAAACATGTCCCGAGAAAACCTATATAAACGAGTATACATGTGTATTTTTATAAACAAACTAATACTTTGTAATTTATGTCTTAATACATTATAATACAGCTTAATTTTGCTTGCAATAACCTATGTAGCTTCAACTATCACCTTATGTAGCTTCAACTGATGGTCGCCCATTTTTCACCATATGCAGCTTAAAAGCTATGCGAAAATAGGACCACATAAATGGAGTGGAATCGCTATAATTTTTTTGTCATCTTTATTAATATTAAGTAGGTATTACATAGAATTTGTATAATAGAATATTATGTATCTATTGTGGAAATTTAAGTTGATGTTATTATTTTTAGGTGATAATTTTTATCTATACATATAATAAAATCGTAGAATTGCCGTATCTGTACATTGAAGATTTTTGCAAAATAATAACTGGGAGATGTTAGGGATAAGTAATAGAACGTATAAAAGCTATTTTTGAAATTTTTGTCTGTTTGTCTGTTTATCTGTTTGTCTGTATGTTTGTGCACGCATCACGTAAAAACTACTGAATGGACTGAAATGAAACTCGCATTGATTTAAGTTCATTTTATCTACTTATACTTTTTAGATACTTTTTATCCCAAAATTCAGCACGGTTCCCTTGGGAGAGGGGATGAAAGTCAAAATGTGTACTTAGCTGTAATTCGTTAACGGGTGGTCCGATTTCATTCATTCTTTTTTTGATAGAAAGGAAATACTTTAAAGATTACTGGCTTATCTCTGAAAGGCTGGACCGATTTTGATGGGACTTTTACTGGTGGATGTTTACATTGTGATCTACCTAAACATCCGCCAGTGAACTTTTAACAGTTTTTAAAAAATCGGCTAAATGCGAGTCGGGCATCGCTCTTTTAGAGTTCCGTATTATATATCTACCGTATATTTCAAATTCATAACAAGTTTAGTTTTTTAGATAAACCCCACAACAAAAGTGGTCTAAAACTGACAACTTTGACAGCTCCCCATTTCTTCATTTTCGTAGCTTAAAAAATAATAAATAATATATTTGAACTCTGCTTAATAAGCTCTAGACAATGACATCCCACATGCCAGGGTAAAAAAAAATATTTCGACTCCTTTTCCATGTATGGGAGCCCCCTTTATTATTAATTTAATTTAATTTTTATTATTTGTTGTTATAGCGGCAATAGAAATACACATTCTGGGAAATTTTCAGCTGTCTACCTATTACGGTTATCGAGATGGTCAAACGGACAGACGGACGGATGGACAGTGGAGGCTTGGTAATAGGGTCCCGTTGGCACCTTTTGCGTACGGAACCCTAAAAAATGGTTAAGAAACTTCTTTGGTTTATATTCATAACGGAAAAAGTAAAAGTAAATTATTTCCATAATGAGTGCATTATGAAAATAATTTAAATTTACTTTTTATGATAATTAGATAACACCCAAATGTCAATTCCTAAGAATTCGGTCCCTCAGCAAATAATTTGAAAATGGGTAATTTTTTTTTTTAATATGTATGAAGAAGAATGAAGCTTTTTTATACAAGGAAACTCAAATATCAATTTTTGAATTTTTTTTAATACTTACAATATATAAATCTAAGTAAATAATATGACTTTTTCAAATAAGAAAATTCAATAACTCAATTAGTAAAACATTCACATTTAAATATTAAACAACGACTCTATGCAGCCGTTGTTCTAAATTATTCAATTGCTCCGGTAGCCCGAGCTAAATGGCGATGAATTTGATAAAAATATTGTACTCCCTCTGCCTTATACGCGCGTAGCGTGTTAGAAAAGGACACATAGATTTTGTTCATTTTGGTTGGTTATGCGATTTGTTTTTACAAATAATTGAAATTTGGATGGAATACTATGTTTCTAAGCGAAATAATTCTTTTATATCGTTAATAAATGTTTACTTACTGAAAATATGATACACCATCTTTTTTTCTCACCTTACTCGGGTAGTTTTTACAAGATTTTATAACACAGTACGGCATTATTGACGCGTGTTCTCTCTGATGACGAACACGAGACTGAAGTGAAGATTGGAAATCTATACGCGTTTTGGATCTCTCTAGGTTCGGACAATTTTTAGCGCTGACCATTTGTCCAAGTACTATAAGTCAGTGGTTATAGGTAACAATTTTTTTTCCTTCACAGCTCCTGAAGCTCAATAGCACGGAACGCTTGCCGTTAGATCGTGTGAAAACTCATTTTTGGGTGCGTAAATTTCAGAAAAATAAATAAATTAATGCTCTTTTTGTTAAATCTTGTGTATGTCTAAATGTAAGTCTATTAAAATAAGAATTAAAAAAATAACTAGTACATATTTATATTGTTTGTTTTTGTATTGCATAAGATATTAAGGCTGTTGAATTATTGTTAAAATTTCGAAATATAATTGAACATAAAATGTATCATTTATTTATTAATGTTCTTTTTGTTTAATCTTGATATAAGTCTATTCAAATAAAAATTTCAAAAATAACTAGTATTTATATTGTTTTTTTATATTGCATGTTAATATGTTAAGGCTTGCATTGTTAAGATTTTGAAATATACTTAATAGATCATAAAATGTATCATTTATTTATTAATGTTCTTTTTGTTTAATCTTGATGTAAGTCTATTCAAATCAAATAAGAATTAAAAAATAACTAGTATTTATATTGTTTGTTTTTGTATTGCATAAGATATTAAGGCTGTTGAATTATTGTTAAAATTTCGAAATATAATAGAACATAAAATGTATCATTTATTTAGTAATGTTCTTTTTGTTTAATCTTGATATAAGTCTATTCAAATAAAAAATTGAAAAATAACTAGTATTTATATTGTTTGTTTATATTGCATGTTAATATGTTAAGGCTTGCATTGTTAAGATTTTGAAATATACTTAATAGATCATAAAATGTATCATTTATTTATTAATGTTCTTTTTGTTTAATCTTGATGTAAGTCTATTCAAATAAAAATTTCAAAAATAACTAGTATTTATATTGTTTTTTTATATTACATGTTAATATGTTAAGGCTTGCATTGTTAAGATTTTGAAATATACTTAATAGATCATAAAATGTATCATTTATTTATTAATGTTCTTTTTGTTTAATCTTGATGAAAGTCTATTCAAATCAAATAAGAATTAAAAAATAACTAGTATTTATATTGTTTGTTTTTGTATTGCATAAGATATTAAGGCTGTTGAATTATTGTTAAAATTTCGAAATATACTTAATAGATCATAAAATGTATCATTTATTTATTAATGTTCTTTTTGTTTAATCTTGATGTAAGTCTATTCAAATAAAAATTTCAAAAATAACTAGTATTTATATTGTTTTTTTATATTACATGTTAATATGTTAAGGCTTGCATTGTTAAGATTTTGAAATATACTTAATAGATCATAAAATGTATCATTTATTTATTAATGTTCTTTTTGTTTAATCTTGATGTAAGTCTATTCAAATAAAAATTTCAAAAATAACTAGTATTTATATTGTTTTTTTATATTACATGTTAATATGTTAAGGCTTGCATTGTTAAAATTTCGAAATATACTTAATAGAACATAAAATGTATCATTTATTTAGTAATGTTCTTTTTGTTTAATCTTGATATAAGTCTATTCAAATAAAAATTTCAAAAATAACTAGTATTTATTTTGTTTGTTTATATTGCATGTTAATATGTTAAGGCTTGCATTGTTAAGATTTTGAAATATACTTAATAGATCATAAAATGTATCATTTATTTATTAATGTTCTTTTTGTTTAATCTTGATGTAAGTCTATTCAAATCAAATAAGAATTAAAAAATAACTAGTATTTATATTGTTTGTTTTTGTATTGCATAAGATATTAAGGCTGTTGAATTATTGTTAAAATTTCGAAATATACTTAATAGAACATAAAATGTATCATTTATTTAGTAATGTTCTTTTTGTTTAATCTTGATATAAGTCTATTCAAATAAAAATTTCAAAAATAACTAGTATTTATATTGTTTGTTTATATTGCATGTTAATATGTTAAGGCTTGCATTGTTAAGATTTTGAAATATACTTAATAGATCATAAAATGTATCATTTATTTATTAATGTTCTTTTTGTTTAATCTTGATGTAAGTCTATTCAAATCAAATAAGAATTAAAAAATAACTATTATTTATATTGTTTTTTTATATACTTAGTGGCCAATTCTGTTGTACACAATCTCTAAATCTAAACTAAAATGACAGGTCTAAATATATTCCTGTCTCTTTCACAATCCTCCCTGCTGAAGGGGATAACACTATTTTTAAACCTGTCAATTTAGTTTAGATTTAGAGATTGTGTACAACAGAATCGGCCACAATGTTAGTTTAATTTGAGTACTTAGGTACTATGCCATTTTTTTATTATTTCCATTTGAACTCCTTTGAATTTGTTTCAAGTTGAAAACAAGAAAAGTATTGCTAGTCCCAAATGAGCTTCAAATCGCTGTGTTATCATTATGATATATATTTGTAATTTAAACATATTTTAACACTAAACAGGATCCTTAGGAATGCGATGATAGCTTGAAGGTGGTCGAAGATGTACCTTCTAAAGCTGTATGGTTCCATTTATCGAGCCTAGAACTTGGTCATAATTTTTGATATTTTTGATAGAACTTGCTCATAGTATTTTTAGTATGTACATGAAATGAAATGTTTTTGTTTGGGATTTATTATAATTTACAATTTTAGTGATGGTATTTTTAGCGACATCATCTAAATTTTATAGAACTACTAGCGGACCCGGCAGACGTCGTCCTGCCCGCTATTAGCGCCACCTGCCGGGTCCAATTTTTCTACTTACAAACCTTCCTCTTGAATCACACTATCTATTAAAAAAAACCGCATCAAAATCCGTTGCGTAGTTTTAAAGATTTAAGCATACATAGGGACATAGGGACAGAGAAAGCGACTTTGTTTTATACTATGTAGTGAAGTAGACATTTTATCATTTATGTTAGCGCCATCTATGTTCTGTATTCTGAATTATTTCGCTACACTGCTTCATGTTTATACCTGACGCATTTGGATACAATGTAGTTTATCAATATACCGCTAGATGACAGTAGAAGTATTTTAATAAAGTGGTTTCTAAGCGTAAAGCTAGATGGCGTTGATTTCGTTCGTTCGTTCGTCGTCGTTCGTCTCAACCAGACGACGATCTTCATCTTCATCTTCATTCTGGGCAGGTGTCCGCACGTAAACCATATAGGTCTGTTGTGCGTAATGTGCCTCTTGCGTTGAAGTCTTCACTCCAGCCATCCGAGATCGCTCCAGAAGCCTAGCAGGCCGCCCAGGTTGCCGAGGACTTCTTGGAGTGAGGCTGGGGATCCTAGATGAATCCTGCGTTGTTCAGTCACGCCCGTTATATAGTATATATATTAACCACGCCGACAAAGTGGTGAAATACAATTTTGATAAATATTTTTTTTAGGGTACTCCCCTATAATATATGTAAAGTGGGGATGAATATTTTTTTACTCGTCTACCCCATAGTGTGGGCAGTGACGGATTAAGACTACTTGATGCCCTAAGCAATCCATGCCTGTGGGCCCCCCTATCCGTATCTCAACTAGAATCGGCCTAACTAATAAATCAGTGAAAAAATTTTTGAAATCCATCAATAATTAATGACGGAGAAATTAATTATTTAATTTACGCAAAATGATTGGCGCCACTTACTCGAGTATGACGTCACCGTGTCCGTTCGGAGGTATTTTTTCCATGTATAGTCCGTTCGGTAACATAGTGTCGGTACAGGCGCAGGTGCTCTTAGTATTCTGCTTTCATTTTTATTTATTTTTCTGTTTGTAATTTTTTTTTTCTATTCTAGCAGAACCTCCGAATAGTCTGCCAATCCGCACTTGGCCAGCGTGGTAGACTATGGTTAAAATCCTTCTCATTTTGAGAGAAGACCCGTGTTCATGATAATATTAGATTTTATGTTTATGGTTATATAGTAATAAAATACAAATATAAAAAAATATAAAAAGGAAAGAGAATTTTAATAAAAAAATATGAGTACCCTAGTAGCAATTTTCGTTGGGGGTTTGTTGCCAACGGTAGCCAACGGTTGGTAACATGTTGGGAGATGGTGGTTGAGATGCCAACTAAGTCCCTCTGTAAGGCCAACTGCATGAAATGTTACGTTACGTCATGCAATATTGCCAACAATCTTGTAACGTTGGGCCAACCTTCGCCATAGTTGGTTTAACAACAAGGTATAATCATACTGTTGGTCCAACGTTGGCCTAACTACAGACTACAGCGTTGTAATATATGCAAATTATGTAACGTTGGGCCAACCTTCGCTATAGTTGGTTGAACAACAAAGTGTAATCATACTGTTGGTCCAACGTTGGCCTAACTACAGACTACAGCGTTGTAATATATGCAAAATATGTAACGTTGGGCCAACGTTCGCTATAGTTGGTTGAACAACAAAGTATAATCATACTGTTGGTGCAATGTTGGCCTAACTACAGACTTCGGCGTTGTAATATATGCAAAATATGTAACGTTGGGCCAACGTTCGCTATAGTTGGTTGAACAACAAGGTATAATCATACTGTTGGTGCAACGTTGGCCTAACTACAGACTTCGGCGTTGTAATATATGCAAAATATGTAACGTTGGGCCAACCTTCGCCATAGTTGGTTTAACAACAAGGTATAATCATACTGTTGGTGCAACGTTGGCCTAACTACAGACTTCGTCGTTGTAATATATGCAATATATGTAACGTTGGGCCAACGTTCGCTATAGTTGGTTGAACAACAAGGTATAATCATACTGTTGGTGCAACGTTGGCCTAACTACAGACTTCGGCGTTGTAATATATGCAAAATATGTAACGTTGGGCCAACGTTCGCTATAGTTGGTTGAACAACAAGGTATAATCATACTGTTGGTGCAACGTTGGCCTAACTACAGACTTCGGCGTTGTAATATATGCAAAATATGTAACGTTGGGCCAACGTTCGCTATAGTTGGTTGAACAACAAGGTATAATCATACTGTTGGTGCAACGTTGGCCTAACTACAGATTTCGGCGTTGTAATATATGCAAAATATGTAACGTTGGGCCAACGTTCGCTATAGTTGGTTTAACAACAAGGTATAATCATACTGTTGGTCCAACGTTGGCCTAACTACAGACTACAGCGTTGTAATATATGCAAAATATGTAACGTTGGGCCAACGTTCGCTATAGTTGGTTTACCAACAAGGTATTATCATACTGTTGGTCCAACGTTGACCTAACTACAGACTACAGCGTTGTAATATATGCAAAATATGTAACGTTGGGCCAACGTTCGCTATAGTTGGTTGAACAACAAGGTATAATCATACTGTTGGTGCAACGTTGGCCTAACTACAGACTACAGCGTTGTAATATATGCAAATTATGTAACGTTGGGCCAACCTTCGCTATAGTAGGTTGAACAACAAGGTATAAGGAACAACAAGGTAGGTTAAACCAACTATAGCGAAGGTTGGCCCAACGTTACATAATTTGCATATATTACAACGCTGTAGTCTGTAGTTAGGCCAACGTTGGACCAACAGTATGATTATACCATGTTGTTCAACCAACTATAGTGAACGTTGGCCCAACGTTACATATCTTGCATATATTACAACGCTGTAGTCTGTAGTTAGGCCAACGTTGCACCAACAGTATGATTATACCTTGTTGTTCAACCAACTATAGCGAACGTTGGCCCAACGTTACATATTTTGCATATATTACAACGCCGAAGTCTGTAGTTAGGCCAACGTTGCACCAACAGTATGATTATACCTTGTTGTTCAATCAACTATAGCGAACGTTGGCCCAACGTTACATATTTTGCATATATTACAACGCTGTAGTCTGTAGTTAGGCCAACGTTGGACCAACAGTATGATTATACCTTGTTGTTCAACCAACTATAGCGAAGGTTGGCCCCACGTTACATAATTTTCATATATTACAACGCTGTAGTCTGTAGTTAGGCCAAAGTTGGGCCAACAGTATGATTATACCTTGTTGTTCAACCAACTATAGCGAACGTTGGCCCAACGTTACATATTTTGCATATATGACAACGCTGTAGTCTGTAGTTAGGCCAACGTTGCACCAACAGTATGATTATACCTTGTTATTCAACCAACTATAGCGAACGTTGGCCCAATGTTACATAATTTGCATATATTACAACGCTGTAGTCTGTAGTTAGGCCAACGTGAGACCAACAGTATGATTATACCTTGTTGTTCAACCAACTATAGCGAACGTTGGCCCAACGTTACATATATTGCATATATTACAACGACGAAGTCTGTAGTTAGGCCAACGTTGCACCAACAGTATGATTATACCTTGTTGTTAAACCAACTATGGCGAAGGTTGGCCCAACGTTACAAGATTGTTGGCAATATTGCATGACGTAACGTAACATTTCATGCAGTTGGCCTTACAGAGGGACTTAGTTGGCATCTCAACCACCCGGTCCGCCCCGGCTTCGCCCGTGGTACATAATATTATATAGCCTATAGCACTCAAGGAAAGAATTTTTGAAATTGGTCCAGTAGTTTCCGAGATTAGCGCGTTCAAACAAACAAACTCTTCCGCTTTATTATATTTGTATAGATTTCTATACAATAAATTACAAAAAAAAATTGATCGATATGAAGTTACACCTTCCTATTCATAATAAAGCTTAACTAACTAACTTACCTAAGTAAAAAACTTACTCCTACAACATCTCATCATCATCATCATCATCGTGATCAACCCATTACCGGCTCACTACAGAGCACGGGTCTCCTCTCAGAGTGAGAAGGGTTTTGGCCATAGTCTACCACGCTGGCCAAGCAGATTGGCAGACTTCACACACTTCTGAGAACGTTATGGAGAACACTCAGGCGTGCAGGTTTCCTCACGATGTTTTCCTTCACCGTTAAAGCAAGTGATATTTAAATACTTAAAACGCACATAACTCCGAAAAGTTAAGAGGTGCGTGCCCGGGATCGAACCCACGACCTCCGATTAGATGTCAGTCGTCCTAACCACTAGGCTATCACTACACTACTACTACAACATCTGCTTCATCATAAAGCCGAAATAAATATCCATTGTAACACCGATTTTAGTACTTGACCTGTGAAACTAGATGGCGCTAGTAATACGTTAAGTCGCGCTTCATTTGACCGCGGGTCCGCGTATATATATCGGCCGGCTTATGTTGGTAAATCATTCTAATCCTTACTCGGTACTTAAACGGGTAACGAACTCTGCATCCACACCTGCTGGGACAGAGTTTAACGCTAGTTTTAGTACCAAACTATGTAGGTGGCATGAACCCTTGCATCCACATCTACTGGGACAGGGCGTTCTGGCCATTGTAAGCAAATCAACTACTAGCCAACGTAGGCATACAGTATGAATTCCTTTGTTGGGCCATTGTAAGCAAATCAACTACTATCCAACGTAGGTATACAGTATGAATTTTTTCATTGGGCCATTGTAAGAAAGTAAACTAACAGCCAACGTAGGTATACAGTATGAATTCCTTTGTTGGGCCATTGTAAGCAAATCAACTACTATCCAACGTAGGTATACAGTATGAATTTTTTCATTGGGCCATTGTAAGAAAATAAACTACCAGCCAACGTGGGCATACAGTAGGAATTCTTTTGTTGGGCCATTGTAAGCAAATCAACTACTAGCCAACGTAGTTATACAGTATGAATTTTTTCATTGGGCCATTATAAAAAAATCAACAACCAGCCAACGTGGGTATACAGTATGAATGCTTTTGTTGGGCCATTATAAGAAAAGCAACGACTAGCCAACGTAGGTATATAGTATGAATTCTTTTGTTGGGCCATCATGAGAAAAGCAACGACTAGCCTACGTTGTTGGCTAGTCGTTGGTTGAAAGTCGTTGGCTCGGGTCAAGTGGGCCAACCGCTTTTCAACCGTTGGAACCACGTTTTTTAGGGATGACAAGCCTAACTGTTGGCCAACCAAACTAGGGACAGAGGCCCAACCAACAGCCAACGCAAATTGCTACTAGGGTAGGTATAAAACGCCAAAACCCCTTGTGCCTGTACACGGCGCGCGGCATGCTTTGAAGTCACGGCGGTGTCTTTGATAAAACACCGCGCGGCCGCGGCGGAGGCGGCAAAACACAAAAGGCGACCGTAAGAAAATGAACAGACTTTTTTTTTTAAACTAACTTGTTTTACCGATTTCTCCGAGATTACTGAACCGATTTGCGTGATTCTTTTTTAATCGACAGCTGAGGATGTTTGCAAAATGGACCATTTAAAAAAAATATTTTTTATTTTTTTTAAACTTTAAAGTTCGATAACTTTTTCAGTTTTTAAGATAACTTAATGATTCTTTCAGATTTTTGTTTTATTTTACTTAAATTTTTATAATTTATTAAAAAAAATTTGGAAACTTGTCCATTGTCGAATGCACAAGCGGGCAGCGAGTGGGCAAGCGGGAGTGGGGTTATGACTCTAGGTCGGACTCTATGTCACCTTAAAAATTTTCGCGAATTTTCAAATTAGTCCTAGATACTTTTTTCGTTGTGGGTTTTGGTGACGTGAGAGTGAGACGTGATGCCCTAAGGACTTTTTTCTGCTTCTTCTGGTGCCCCCTCAGACGTGATGCCCTAGGCAATTGCTTAATTTGATTAAGGGTTAATCCGTCACTGAGTGTGGGGTATCGTTGAATAGGTCTTTTAAAAATACTATGGGTGTGGGAACATCATTTTTCGATTACTAGATCCGTTTGTAAAATATGATGTTTTAAAGTGCTAATTTTTATTTTTATTAGAGTCAAGTGTCCCTCAGCCAAATGGAAAATGGCAGTAGGTATATAGGAACTTGAAAAAATTCACAGCAGTAGTATATAATATAATCAATTTTAAAGGAAAACTATCATGGCTAAATAGGGTTCACAGGTTAGGGAGTTATATCTGTTTTTCGAGGATTGTGACTACGGAACCCTACACTGCATCTACCTCCACGCACTTGGCCGGTTTTTTGTTTATCCCGGAACCCTAAAAAGTACTAATTTGTCTAAGCTCGGCACTTTTGTCACCTTTTGTGCCTTTCGCCGGCATTTGAGTTCTCAAAGTCGGTCCTCACTCCTCACGTGTCTGAAAAAAAATATAGGTATATTCTAAAATTAATACTTACAATTTTCGAAGAAATAGATATAAGTAAGTATAGATTTTTTAACAACTTTAAAAAACAATCAGGCAATTTTTTATATATATAAGTAAGTACTTAGATAATATCAAGTTTATCTAATAGGGCCGACCTGGAAAAACCTAAATTCTAAAGTTATGGCACCCCCTAGCCCCTACCGACTTCAGGTATACCTCATGCTACTGGTTTTCCCAGTTTGGCACCCCTGTTTTTTCTTTAAATACTTACACATAATAATAATCGAGTTAAATTACTGTAGCACGATGTCGAGTATTACGCAAAACAAAGTAAATTGCAACAACAAGTCTATACTCTATACCAAACGACGCTCGGAATGTACCTACCTACTTAACAATTTTATAAGAAATCTAGCGACACGCACTCGCGCTCGTTGAGGGATGGATAGGGGTGCAGAAAAATACTGCCTTATTATAAAACATAAATTAATTTCCCATTGGAGTTATATATAAAACTAGCTTTTGCCCGCGGCTTCGCCCGCGTGAATTTCGGTTTTTCACAAATCCTGAGGGATAAGTAGATTTCTGGTCCACCCGCCCCCCGCCGCGCGGCGGCGTACCGCGGTACCGCGTACGGCGCGGGCGGGCGCAGGGCGCAGGGAGTTCCGTGCAGCGCGAGCGTTGCGTCGGCCGTAAAATACTTACCTATCAGGGCGTTTTTTAACATAGGTACTTACCGATTTCAACACAACTCCTTTTTTGAAAGTCGGTTATAAAAGTAGCCTATGTTACTCCTTGGCTAATTCTCTACTTGTCTGTGAAAGTCCCGTCAAAATCGGTTCAGCTGTTCCGAAGATTAGCCCGTTCAAACAGACAAACAGACAAAAATTTTAAAAACGTGTGATTCGGTTATGGTATCGTTCAAATAACCATATGAGCTTAATATGTGGTAGTTATTTCGAAATTACAGACAGACACTTCAATTTTATTTATTAGTATATAGATATATATAAATATAAATATACCTACATTCTGCCTAAGCAGCACCAAAACGGTATTATACATTAATGAAGATTATATAAATGATAAAAAAGCGTGGATTTGAATCGTTCCAGCAATGCGTGAAAGACCTATTATTCAATAATGTACAAACGACTTTAGGAGCATCCACAACAATTATAGCAACTTTTATTAAAACTACGTAGGTATTATAAAAATCATCATCAATCTAAATTTATTTTGGCACGGTTTTTAGTTATGAAAGAAACTGATTAACGTCATCAATGTACGAAGGTCAACGTATTTAAAGCCTGGTCACACCGGCAACACGTCTTTCGACAAAATGTTTCAGAATGCAAAATGTTTACGATAAACTCCATGCAGTGTAATAATTAATAGTGCGGCTATTTTAAAAGAATACAGCGGGTAAGTAGCGTTGCTAGAATCTCGCAACCCTAATATTAGGTCTATGCATCTAACGGAAGTTGCACGAAACCATAATTATTTTCTTTGTCCAACGTAATATGCGGGATGTTATATATTTAAAGCGAATTTTAAATCAAGGACTAGATGATGCCCATGGCTTCGCCCGTGTGGATTTAGGTTTTTAAAAATCCCGTGGGAACTTTTGATTTTCCAGAACAAACACAAAACAAAGGATCCCCACGATTTCGAAATGCAATTCCTTGCAGCATCAAGGTTGAGGAGTTGGATATGTACCTACTCCAGTTCATTCAACGATAAAGTCTATAATTGGTACCCCCGATATCAATTTAAATAGCCGACAGTTAATAAATCCCATTAGTTTTGGGGGATCAGATCCCCTACAGCATCAGGATTGAAGAGTTGGAATACAAATTTTTTTATAGGACAGTGTCGCAATGTTTCTCTATCGATTAAAAAAAATTACGCAAATCGGTTCAGAAATCTCGGGGATTTCGGTGTACATAGGTAGAAAAACACATCTCCTCCTTTTTTGATAGTCGGTTAAAAAAGTAGCCTATGTTACTCCCTGGTTAATTCTCTACTTGTATGTGAAAGTCCCGTCAAAATCGGTTCAGCCGTTATGAAGATTAGCCCGTTCAAAGGGATGACGACCCTCAGGAATGAGGAATACGATGCAGAGAAGTCTCTAAAGCGTTGTCCTAATTGGCTAACCATCGTACGATCAAACGATGTGATTACGTCGTACGATGAAAATTAGTACAGCGATCGCGCGGTGACTTGCGATATTGAATTAGGACATTTAAGAGTGTTCTAATTAAAAAGTAATATCGTAATAGGGCATTCATACGTCTGATTCAATCGTCCGACCGAATCGCATCGTTTGGTCGTACGATCGTTAGCCAATTAGGACGACGGGTTAGTTTAAAACGGTCGTAAAAATACATCGTTTGTGCGATAAGCGATTTCGCTATCGTATCGATGCTGCTTTGCTTTTTGCGACACTGCGGCACTAATCAGGCGTTTTAGTGATTGCTCCAATGCTGCATCGAGTTTGGTGGTTCCTTGCATTTTAGCGTGGTATGGCAAAACCGTCATTCGATCGCCGCGACTTACGTTATCGTATTCGAATTGAAACTTCCGTTTCGTTTAACTTCCAATAATAACGATCAAATGTGGGAAATTAAAAGCAGCATCAAGCTTCAGAATCAATCGCCAGAACTCAAAGAAGTTCTGGTGATAGGTACTTTTACCGTGTGTGCTTCGGCTTCAATTGGTTGTTAAGATCCGATTTGTATTGTGTCGTGTCGTCTCTGTGTCTTATGACAAAAAGTCGCCAGTGTGTTTCACCATCCATATAGTAGTTAGGGGGCATCCAATCAGGAAATTGGGATTTCGCGCTATTAAATGTTTACTGCCAAACCTCGTGCCCATTTCTTTGCACCAGATGCTCCAATAAAATCCGTATACAATCCCAAGGTTGTATTTATTGTGTGCCTTAATATCCCACCTGGTGCTAAAAAATAACTAAATATTAAACTGATTTATTATTATATGAGGTAATATGGCTTCTACATTCCAATCAGAAGAACTTACAAACATTACGGACCCCAAAACAAGATCTTTAATTTGCACTTACCTACCTACTATACTTAATGTATAAAATTAATAATGTTGCAGTTATACCCCAGTTGCAGTCATACTTCAGAGACGTGCAGGTGCTTAGTTATTAGTAAGTAGTAGGTATAGTATGTAGACAGATGCAGAATTTATTTTGCCTAAGACATTTTCAAAAGTCGTCAAAATATATGTACTAGGTAGGTACCTATTAATAGTTAAGACGGACAATTTCATCAATGTAAAAAATTTATAATAACGCTTCATAAATTGAATGATTGCCTTTTATGTGCCTTCCCATTGCTAAATTGCATGATAAATTAGGCTAAAGTATATTATAACCTCTCTATATACCTACTAGATATGAGCGCCGCGCCGGCGCGCCGTCGTCGCCGTGAGTTCACACAGCGCGCCGCCGCCGACTGAAACATGCGGCGCGCCGTCGTGCCAAGTTGCAACTTGCTCTCCCGCTCGCACGCACGTTCAGAACCGTGAAATCCCGGTCCCGAAAGTACCGGAAATTCCCGGTTCTTTTGTCAGTAAAAAAGAACCGGGAAATCAAAGATTCTCGGTCTTTTCGGTACTTTCGGGAATTTTATTTTAATTACACGATTCACGCTACTACTTACATGACATAAATTAACTTTACTTTTTTATACTTTCTACTGTTCAAAAGTTCAAAACTAAGGTGAATTCAACGCTAAAATACTTGGCGCAAGATATCTTCCAATTCTACTTCCTCTCGCTCGCTGTTGTGTGCGATCGCTTGCTTACTCAGTTTTCGGATTGCAGTGCGCGCAAAATTTTACCCACTTGGGGATAGAATTTTCAAAAATGCTGAAATTTATATATTTTGTTTTTTTATCGAAAGCTTAAATACCAATTTTCATGGATATAAAATGAAAAATGACAGACTTTCATACAAACTTTCATCCCCTATTTAACAGTATTTTTTCACAGTAGCTTTTTTTATGATGTAGGCGCACACTCCTCCTTGCGTCAATCCCCCAATACTGTCGTGACTCGTGACCTTCGCTCGTGACCCATCAGGGAATTAATTTCTCACGATGTTGCGCCATCTGTTCTGGCTATCAGCGACGTGAACCGCTTCGGCAACATTCATGTTGAGAGTTGTCAGATCTGGTCAGTCCAGCGAATTGGACTCCTCTACCTATCTCTCGATCTCTTGCTGTCCATTTTCCCGGTAACTATAAGTTTTTGTAGGTTATCGCCGGGTTTACGGGCGATATGGCCGACGAAATCAAAGAAGTCTTCGCAGGTCCGGCGTATGATGCTCTCTCCGTAGATGTTAAACAGAATAGGAGATAAAATGCATCCTTGACGAACTCCTTTGCCAAACGAGAAAAGTGTTGATATCGTCTTGTCGGTCCCTTTTCCTGGAGAACTGTCCATAGGAGCTTCCAGTTCACACGGTCAAAGGCCTTACTGTAGTCGACGAAACACATAATTACAGAGGTACATTGAATTCGGAAGGGTTTTCAACGTACTATACGCATACTAAGAAAGGATTATTGGAAATTCCACCCCTATGGGGGTTAAATAGGGCATGTAAGTTTGTATGAAAGTCGGTCATTTTTCAAGAGATATCCATGGAAATTGGTATTTGAGCTTTCGATAAAAATTAAAAAATATGTATTTCAGGATTTTTGGAAATTCTATCCGCAAGTGGGTTAAATAGGGGATGAAAGTTTAAATTTTTCTTTGCTTAAGATTTAAGCTTTAAGCTGCTTTAGAAAGCTTTGATTAAGATTTATGTTATGTTATGTTATGTTATGATAGAGAATTTTGCTCGCTTATATTGTGTTTTTCAACTTTATCAAAGAAAACTAAGTATTTATTCTTCGTGATTGTGATGTATAAATTTTGTTTTTTTATATATTTTTGAACTTAAGACAAATTCAAGCTAAGCCCTCCTATTTAAATTAACGTTATGTTATTAAGGAGAATTGTAACTGCTTATAAAATAGTTAATAATTAAATGCAGGTAAAGAATATAACTGTTTACAAAAAGAAAACAAATTTTGATTAAAAGTTTGATTTGTTGTTGCTAATAAAGTAAAATGTAAGAATTACCGATTACCTACATTGTTTTTATACCACGTTTCTGTATAAGAAGAATATAACGCCTTTTTTAAACCTACAATATGGGTTCTATTTAATATTATATTTTAAAAAATCGATTCCTGATAAAAACTTTAAGGCCCACGACCACGCCGCCGCGACGCCGCCGCCGCCGTGAAAATTTTTAGGACACGCCGCCGCCGTGGAATTGGCCATCGGCGCTCATATCTAATACCTACATACTTACTCGCAAAGATTAGTCACTCTTAAATTAATGTTTACATTGTGGCCAATTCTGTTGTACACAATCTCTAAACCTAAACTAAAATGACAGGTCTAAATCTTTTCTTATCTCTTTCACAATGCTCTCTGCGGAAAAGGATAGCACTATTTTTAAACCTGTCAATTTAGTTTAGTTTAGAGATTGTGTACAACAGAATCGCCGACATTATATTAGTACCGAGTTTTAAAAATGATTTTAAAAGCGCTCACTAGTGCGCCCCATACATAGATAGGTACGTACCTAATTTGATTATTACTATAAGTCCAGAGCTTATAGATATGCTCTAAAAACTAATATCAGAATCTGTGTTCTCATATAATACCTATTAGCTTAAGCCCGCGCCTGCGTACGCGGTGTTATATTTTTCCGCGGGAACTTGCCGGGATTTCGCCGGCCCCAGACGAAACTGTTGCAGACGTGAAGAAAGTTGGCCGTGAGTATTCGCCCTAAATAAAATGCCTGTAGCTGGAAATATTATTTCTCGTTTTTCTACTAAGAAGTTCGTTTACGTCCATTATAGGTACTTAGTCTCACTTTGCACAGCTCGAAACTTTAATAAATACTACTGATCGATCCACAATAACTTCAGAGTAAAATGGACCTAAAATGACTTATTTTAAGGATTGATTCGCCAATACATTCAGTATTCGAATACAGCCAGCGCCCCAAGCAGAAATGTTGTAAAATAAATACCTATTCAAACGATTGATTTGCGACTTTAAAATAAGAGTCTTTGGGTTCATTTTGCATTGCATATTATAGTTTCGCGATACGTAGAATTTGGTAAAGTTTTGGATGTGCGCAAACTTAGAATACCTATACACATCGCCCTGGATACATAACTGACGCAGCTGCAATTATATTTAATAGCTTTAGAAACTAACAGTCGTTCAGGAGCGGTTTGCCTACATTCACTACTCGGAGACCTCGCTGGCGCAGTGTTGAGCGCTGAGGTCTTACAAGTGGGAGGTTCCGGGCTCGATTCCCGGCAGGGTATTTTGGGATTTTACAATTTCTAAATTGTCTCTGGTCTGGTTGTGGTACGTTAAAAGGCTGTAATGGTGGTGGTGGAAACCTTCCTAATGAGTCACTCTGTCTATTGGTGAAAACCGCATGAACATCCTTTCAGTCATTTTTGAGGGGGACTTGGTTTTAGGTAGGTATACTTAGTATGTAGTGAAATGTGTAGTTGTTAAACAGAATACTTATCGATTTAAATTAAAAATATTAAAAGTATAAATTAAAAATTGAAAAAACCCCGACATTCGCCATTTTGTGCCGGCGGCCATCTTGGATTTGCAATAGTGCTATTCTACTAGTCAAGCCCTTTTATTTGATACCCATATTACGGGAGTTGTGAAAAAATATGTAATCTGCCATTTTGTAGCGGCGGCTATCTTGAATCGATTTTCATCAAACATAGCTAACAACACTCTCGACTAATTCACCTTTCAAACAAAAAAAAACCGCATTCAAATCGGTCCTCCCGTTTGAGCGCTACAGGGGACAGACAGACACACACACACAGAGACACGTCAAACTTATAACACCCCGTCGTTTTTGCGTCGGGGGTTAAAAAGAAATATGCTATGTACCTACCTAACCCACGCGAGAAACTGGAATCTATACTAATAAATAAAATTGAAGTGTCTGTCTGTAATTTCGAAATAACTACCTCATATTAAGCTCATATGGTTATTTGAACGATACCATAACCGAATCACGCATTTTTAAAATTTTTGTCTGTCTGTCTGTCTGTCTGTCTGTCTGTCTGTCTGTTTGAACGGGCTAATCTTCGGAACGGCTGAACCGATTTTGACGGGACTTTCATATAAAAGTAGAGAATTAACCAGGGAGTAACATAGGCTACTTTTTTAACCGACTTTCAAAAAAGGAGGAGTTGTGTTTTTCTACCTATGTACACCGATATCTCCGAGATTTCTGAACCGATATGCGTAATTTTTTTTTAAATTGATAGAGGAACATTGTGACACTATCCTATAAAAAATTTGGATTCCAACACCTCAATCCTGATGCTGTAGGGGATCTGATCCCCAAAACTAATGGGAAGTAGGAACTGTCGGTTATTTAAATTGATATTGGGGGTACCAATTAAAGACTTTATCGTTGAATGAACTTGAGTAGGTATATCCAAATCCTCAAACCTGATGCTGCAAGGAATTGCATTCTGAAACCGTAAGGATCCCACGGAATTTTTCCGTTTTGGGGACGGGTTATTACAGATAGGCTACTTTTTGTTCTGGAAAATCTAAAGTTCCCACGGGATTTTTAAAAACCTAAATCCACACGGGCGAAGCCGTGGGCATCATCTAGTATGTTAATAAGATTATACAATTGAACAGGCTGTATGGTCTACGACCTTTGCCTTTCCCGAAAGGGATAAACAAAAAAAAAGACAGAAGTAGAAAAACAGAAAATGGCGGCATAACATTCTTCTTCTTGTCTTGATCGTATTTTAAAATTATGTAATGCCCCAATTTCATTTTATTTATTTATCAATTGGGAGTTTACGCTGGTTTTATGGATACATAAATTGAAAATATTAATTTACATAAATATCCTGGTAGAAAAGATAAAACAATCGCATAGGCTTGTTGTGTACTTAAGTAGATACGTTCCATTATTTGGCGCACTTGAGATAATTCAAAAGCAAATAAAAATGGCTTTTATCGCTGAGGAATAAAGCTTATAATAGTGTGGTTAAGTTCGGGAGATGATCTCAATTTTGTGAAACATTTGATTGGGCAGGTCTTCGGGTCACTAAGATCACGAGCTATGTCTTGTGATAGTAAACAAGTAGCAAGGTCAAGAACAAATTCAAGGAATAAGCGTCATGTACCGTACCTAATTCATAATATTTATTATGACAAACAATTATTTTTAATATAAATTGGGGTTAAGGTTAGGGTAATTCCAGCGCGCAGCATCAAGTTTTTATAAGACACTAGTTTATTCCCAAACCATACGTGGCAATGGCAATGCCACGTATGGTTTGGGAACGCTTAGGAGAACAAACAAACATTCAGTTTGACCTGATAACGTCTTATAAATCGATGAACGCCGGCTACACGCACGAAAAAGCATGACTCATTGTCACGTACCGCGTGCAAGCGAGAGCGCGGAACAAGCGATAGAGAGGTTATGATTCTTATGAGTTATGATGTTATCACGTAGGTAAAATTATCGTCCGTCAAACGTGTTTACAGACAACCAATTTTTTTTAATAGAATATATTTTGGGCCAGAAATCTTCGCGGGCGTATGTAGAATAATTCACCAATGTTTCATCATAATCGGCTGAATAGTTTAGGAGTGCATAGAGAAAATACAGTCAAACATTGATTTTTATTCATTTAAATAATTTTTGACAGTTTATTTTATTGTTAAAAACTTCTAATATTAGCTATTAAAGAGGTAGGTATTTTGATAGACTACCTACACTATGACAGGAATTGTTAAGAATCGTAGACCGCTCTGAATAGATGATGTATACAGTATACGGATCCATAAGCGTTGATTCAGGAATTTAAAAAATCGCATAGGAACTCTTTGATTTTCCAATATAACTTGTAATAATAATATAATATAATATAAATTATTTTTGCAAAAATTAAACCAATGTACCATAAAATTGTCAGAGTTCCCTCGATTTCTCCAATCCAATGCTGACTTGATAACCATGGGATCACCTGGGATGATCACCCTTTCAAACTAAATATTTTTTTTCCAAATCGATCCAGGCGTCTTTGAGAAATTGGGGAACATGCAAAAAAAAAATTGAGGACCTTCTTTTTCTGAAGTTGAGATGCGTCCAGCAAATTCAGCGATGGGTTTTTTTATAGGTATAGCGGGCAACTGAGCAAACGGGTCACCTGATGTTAAGTGATTACCGCCGCCCATGAAAATTAGCAGCACCTGAAGAACCACTAATGCGTTGCCGGCTTATGAGGAAGGGGTCGACTGGCTCTTCCGCTCGCTGCCGGACCACACGGATGCTTTGCGGCAGATTACGGGATTTTGAAAATTCCGTGAGAACTCTTCGATTATCCGGCGTACAAAGTAGACTGTGTATTTTTTTATTATGCAAACTATCTCTGTAACATAGTAATATATTTACGGAAATCTGACAAACCACAGACGCACAGACATTAGTTCCAGGTGTGGTCATTCAATCATTGTGTTCAATTAGTGGAGTTCAATGTCTTCGATTGGTTGATATATTATTTATTGGTTGATATTTAAATATAAGAATCACACTTTGCGTTTTCGCGAGACGTTCGTCTTAAGTCGATTTTATACCTTGAATGAAGTCATTCATCGACGGAGGTAAGTTCATAGATGTCGTAAAGATATCTGTCGGATGTATGACGTGACTCTCATCACATCTGCATTACCTACTCGCTGTGCACATTTCACATAATTATACTCACTATAGGTACATATCTACTTCATTACATAATATTATAAAATAGTGTCTGTCTGTCTGTTTGTTCGCGATAAACTTCAAAACCGGTGAAGTGCGAGACAGGCGTCGCTCTTTTAGGGTTCCGTACTTACATAATTATGAATAACATAATAAAATATATTTTGGGCGTAAGAAATATTTCATTTCCATCGCAACAAACCGTGAATGAATAACTCAAAAAATGTCCGTTTGTTTTGGTTAAAGCTTACAAACTACTTTATTAATCGTTGTTTTCAGTATTTGTTGTACATATTATATGCAGGTACATAATATACCGTTTCGTATTTCTAACTGTTTTAGTATTTGAGATAGCCCACGCTGTGGCCCACGTCGCAAATATGGTCGAAAACCATATATATTACAATATCTTAGTCTAAAACTGACAACTTTGACGGCCTGTCATTACCTTATTTTTTAAGAAAAAAATAAAATATTAACACTCTAAACAGTGATACCTACCCCACATACTAGGGTAAAAAAAAATCCGTCTTTTCAAATTCGTATAGAAGCCCCCTGAAAAATAATTTAATTCAATTTCTAATCCAAATTTGGTTCTCGGTCAACATTCTATACCAAATACCAATATTTCAGGTAACAGGTTCAATATTGTAACTCATTTACTCGTCTACGAGCTAGAGACTTGTGACCGGCGGACAGACAGACAGACAGCAGAGTGACTAATGTCACTCTGATGTCTGTCTGTCAACAAAGGGTAAAAACGGAGCCCTATTAATATAGGGCTCCGTTTTTACCCTTTGAGTACGGAACCCTAAAAACTACTGAACGGATTTTCATGCGGCTTTCAGTGATTCATGAGAAAGGTTTAGGTGTATAATTTGTTAAGGTTTTGTATAAATTGGTTGAAATGTGACGATAATTGTTGAAAAGGTCGGAAAAAGTCAAACCGCCTGGGAGCTTTAATCGAAAACGCTGCTGAGATAAGTAGGTAGGTATAACAAAACAAAGTATGGTGGGATGGTAGCGAATAATTACCCGTGCGAAGCCCAGGTAGGTTGCTAGTAACTTTATATAGCCGGCCTCATCTATACCTACTAATAATGGAAATTGAAGTATCAATCTGTGACTTCAAAATAACTGCCTCTCATTAGGCTCGTGATTATTTGAATGTTAACGTAACCCAAACGCGGGTTTTTAATTTTTTTTTTGTCAATCTGTGTGTCTGTATATCCCGAATAATCTTCTTACATATTTTCACTGCTGCTTTCAGATGATCGATGATTTGAGCAATTTTATCCCTAAAAAAAAGGGGTTGCATAATCAGGGAAATGCAAAAAATAAGTCGTGTAGTTTTTCATGAAAATGATAACTTAAAATGAACACACAATTTCATAATATACCGATGCTCGTTCCGTCGCGTCGTGAGTAAAAAGATCAATTTCTATGCGAATCCGGATGTCAGTGTCACTTTTCCAGGCGTCGATTAGCCATGACCCAAGACACCTATGTCTCTCTAAGCCGCCGGTTATTTCTAATTTCGCTCATATAAAAGCCCGTTGTTTATCAACAGGACCCCTATATATAACCGGTGTCGGGTGCGGCGTGGCCATACGCTCCTTGAGTCCCGAGACAGGCGGTGTTATTCCGATTTGTTCAGTTATCTCGAAATGTATCCTAAAACAGTGTTAGGTTTTGCTGTGCTAACCGTGCTAGTTCATTTAGTGGTTGGCAACCCTTGGCAGAGGTTCGAGACAGTACCGCAGAGGTCGACCGCCACACGCAAACCTTTGGAATGTGAGTAGGATTAACCTGAGTAAAATTTGTTTTTATTTTATCTGGCTTTCATTTATATTCATATTCTATTAGGTTTGCTAGCGATTTTATCACATATTACCTTTTTGTTTGATTAGAATATTTATAGCGCGTTAAATCATTTTAAAGCAAACACAACACGCATACGTAGAAGTTCCGTATACAATATACTTATATACTATATATAATATATATACATTATACATATCACAATAAAGTTACTTAATTATTGTAAAAATATAAATTTTTAATAGATAAATGGAACGCTATCAAACCTACCAAATCAACTGTAGGTTTGCTGTAAGTATTACAAATTCAAGAAAAATAAATACTTAATAATGTGTTAATTTGTTAAAAAAAATATAAAATAGTAAAATGTATACATATATTGAAAAAATATATACCAATAAGAATTATTAAAATAAATCACAATTAAATGCAGTTTTCTAAGGTAAAACAAATTAAACAAATCAATGGGTTTACAAATATTATGCTTAGATATATGCCTATGGTATTATGCTTATGGTTATAATATGCTTGCGATTTCCATTATTTTATATTCCTAAGTAGGTATGTTTTAAAATACATATTGTGTATTTGAACAGGGATACCAATTTAGTGTGAAACATTTTAAATATAAAAGAATAGCTTTTTAAAATAAAACCACTGTCTGATTGAAACTTATTATATTTATATTTATAATATATTATGTAAATTATATGTTATAATAATATGATCTGATTTCGACCTATCCATTGAGCCCCCCTGTGAAATTTAAATTTAATATTTTATTAAAAAATACATCCTATCAATAAGTTGAAATGTAAAAAAAATATATTTTATTTCAATCATGTACTTTAAAGTTTTATTTGCTTTTATAATTATCTTTGAATCACCATTTTTTTATTTTAAATACCTAATTAACTTCGAAGCATTGCATGAATCCCCATATTTTTTTGCACCATTTTATTGAATGAAGTCACATGGTCTACTTTAACACCGCTGTATTTATATGGAGAGTAATCTCCATTTAAATCATCACGTATAACTCCCGGCACGTAAGTCGAGCGCTGACCTTCAAGTGCGCGCAGCGTCGTACGAGTGAGCGGGACACAATACGATTGGAGAGCCAATCAGCGCTTACGAGGGATCCGCGAGAGCTAATCAGTGCTTACGAGGGATCCCCACGTCCTGCCCGCGAACTCACCACACGAGATACCTAATTTTCGACTTCTGCGCATTGAAGGTCAACGCTAGACATATTTGCCGTGACTTGTAAGTTGTGCAAAGAGTGAATCACCAATTTAATCGGAATGTAAAATAACATTTATTCAAAAACTAAAAGTTAAAACCCGAACCCAAAATTGAACTCTCACTCAATTCTTTCTCTCGTCTTGTTTAGCCACACATTCACGATAAAAAGTCACACGTCTAAAATGGTAGACTTGCAGAAAACGCTATTATCGTTATATGTCCGCCAAACTTAATTTGCGATATAATCTGTCTAGGTAAGTGAATAAAAATATTCATACTTACTGCTCTTTTAAAAATACCACAACGACCGAACTAATAACTTGTACATTTTTTTTATTAATTATATTTATTAATATTTTTGAAATCAATATACCTATGTAATGAGAGTATAATAATATTATGTTGATTTATAACGTGATTGAACTCGCAATTTTGATCAATTAAATAAAAAAATCTTATTGAATTTTTAGTATTTTATGGTTTTAGTATTTTGTAGTACCAAACTCGATGCATTTGTATCAATTTAATAATTCTATTCAGTCTATCGGTATCGGAGACCAAGAAGGTTCTGACAGACTGAAAAAATGCAAATTCACCAAAGTTAAAATTTTGGAGACCTCGCTTCGTTTGGTCGATAAAATACCTATGCGAAATAAATAAGACAAAAAAATGTTAGGATAATAAAATAACATTTAAAATTTAAACGTTATTTGATACGCCAAACAAATATTTAATATTAATTGTTTGGTATGTCAAATTAAAATCAAAAAGTAAATATATATATATATATATATATATATATATATATATATATTTAATTAACGTAAGCCTATTCGTTAGCGTAAAACTGTTTGGTTTCTGTAAATAGTTGTGCTACATAACTGTCTATTTATAAAATGAACTAAATCTGTCTTATAAACTTTCCCCACGGCATTGCATATTAATTGCGTCACTTTATTGCACTGTAATAAAAATTATGTTTAAAAATCAATATTAAAATTAAATAAAGCTACATACTTATAGGCAAGAGCCCACGACAGCCGGACCTTCGTTATTTTATAAAAGCTAAAAGAGTCTGTGTTTATTGTTCTCAACACAGGGAGGAACGATCAGCGACTATAAAGTTGAGATCAAGGTTACTTATTACAATTGCTACCCCTGCCAGACACCCTTGAACTTTTAAAATTTAAGGGCGTCTGGCAGGGGGTAGCAACTGTAATAAGAATCCGGCACTGGATAAAGTGATTTCTCAAGTTATCCTGAAGAAAATAAAAAAAATTTGACTTTATACTTTGACGTAAGATTTTTTTACAACATACATTTCATATATGTGTATCAGTCGGTCAGTCAAACAAATAAACACATTTATACATTTTTAATAAATGCATATAAATATATAATACATGTTTATATACTAATTACACTCAGACTCGGGGCGGGAATCGAACCCGCAACACCGGAGCGGAAGGCAGGGTCATTACAAACCACACCAAATGGGCCAGTCAAATCTATATAATATGATATATAATATATCTAAAGTTACCTAATTATTTTAACTTTATAGAAGAATTTACTACAAAGTACGATAATATATTCGAGTCCTATTCGTAACTTCATCATCATCAATATCAACCAATTACGGGCCCACTGCAGGGTACGGGTCTCCTTTTAGAATGAGAACGGTTTAGGCCATAAGTCACTACTCTGGCCAAGTGCAGTTTGATAGATTTTGACCTTTGAGTACACACACACACACACCTTTGAGTACATTATGGAGAATTCTCAGGCATGGAGTCTTCCTCACGAGCAAGTGATATTTGATTCCTTAAAATGCACATAACTCCAAAAAGTTGAGGTGTGCCCCGGGGATGGAACTCGGTCCCCCCGGTCGGGAGGCCGATGTCTTAACCACTAGGCTATCAGCTTACACCGCTTGTCGTAACTTCAAATCTGATTTATATTTATTAGATTAATTCTTTATTTATTTTTATTAGATTAATTATTTATTAATTATTAGATTAATAAGATTAATAATAATAAAAAAAAAGCTGTGATAGCCTAGTGGTTAGGACGACCGACTTCTAATCGGAGGTCGTGGGTTCGATCCCGGGGCACGCACCTCTAACTTTTCGGAGTTATGTGCGTTTTAAGTATTTAAATATCACTTGCTTTAACGGTGAAGGAAAACATCGTGAGGAAACCTGCATGCCTGAGAGTTCTCCATAATGTTCTCAGTGTGTGAAGTCTGCCAATCCGCTTGGCCAGCGTGGTAGACTATGGCCAAAACCCTTCTCACTCTGAGAGGAGACCCGTGTTCTGTAGTGAGCCGGTAATGGGTTGTACATGATGATGATGATGAGATTAATAATTTGTAATATTTACCGGTATTCCAGTAGTCACAATCATCCAACTGGAGGAGCCTTGCGTCCGTCAAGGCGGCACCTGCATGCTCGTGGAAGACTGCCACCCTAGCAACCGCGTGCAGATCAAGGCTGACTTATGCCCTGCTCAGAAACACTCCGGAGTCGAGTGTTGTTATGTGAGTAACACAGATACACGGTGAATTTTCGTTGCTTTTGGAGCCGAAGACCTTATATTCAGAAAAAATCTTGTATGTATAATCTATATAGGTACAAGATCAAAATCAACCTACGAAGTAAGATCAAAAATATGTAAACGTTTTTTTTTTCATCGAAAATACATAGTAACGCTCACCATGTCTAATGTAAGGCTGACGCACACCGAGTGCAGAGCATTTTCTGAGATTACTGAATAATTAACCTTACGACTCCATATTATACATACGGTCAGTATTGCATTCCAAGAAAAACTACACCCGAACGCGCGCATATTTTCTCAGAAAATGATCTGCGCTGCGCTGCGCTCGGTGTGCGCTGAGCCTTACATCGCTAGACCACGATGAACTCCTGTGAGTCGTTTCGCGCTCGACGTCTATCGCCTCTACTAGGTGTTCTCACATTTTTTTCGGTTTTAAATATTTAATTTTATTACGCTATTTTTTAAATTTTATGAGTTAATTATTGGATTCTATTGACGATTAATATAAAGAGAAATTCGGCCCCAAAACCGACGAATATTCACCGTTTATAGACAGTTGGATCGGTGACCGTCACTGTTTACTAAGTGTTCACGCGTGCCAAAATAAACACGTTGTATGTTTGATAGGAAATAGTAAATATCTCCTTTTTGCAATTTATTTCTGAACTTCTGTGTTTGCAGTTCGAAATTGCGCAGAATGGCGCTTTCACGTTTATTTTTGTGCACGAAAAGAAATAAATTACCTGCATCGAAATCTCCGTGCGTATTGAATGTGATTTTCAAAATTTGTGCATAACTGTACATCAATCTGGCACGCCTTATCATACCACAAGGCCACAAGGTCGTTCTATAATATATTTCTATGGTAATTGGTAATATATTTCTATGGTAAGAAATATCATCATGTTCAAAACAAAAGGTTTTCATTCCTAAAATGATTTTTCCCGGGGACGGCATCCTTTATGCGTTCGCGTATCGTTCATTCGTTGAGTTGAAACTTGTATCCCGAGAACGGACATAGGATACTTTTCATCCCGGAAAATGGTCACTTCGGGAATTAAATCACAGGCATTTTTAATACCTATATTGTATTTAGACGGTAACCAACATACCTACCTATAATTAAGAATATTTTTTTTATTTCAGTTTTAACAACAACCGACCGTCTTATCAAAAATCCGCCTTAAGGAAATCGCACACGGCCGCAAGACCCTGTGGGGGGACGCAAAAGCCGCCAGAGCCGCCAGAGCCGCAAGAGTTAAGAGAGGTGTATTATCAGCACTGAAAATGCGAGTGACGGACGTTCAAAAATTCAGAACAAATGTTAGGTAGAGTTCACTTCGGCGTTAACCGCTCCTGTCGTTATTAGTAGATTATTTTCTTGGATGAACTGTTAAAATTTCACATTTTCAGTTGATTTCCTTGAAAAAGTAAATTAATTAAAAAAACAAAATCCCCTCAGGTTGTTGAACTCTTAAACGGAACATATGGTTGTATAAAATAATCTAGGACACATCATCTTAATTTTGAGAGACATATTTATAATTGCGTGATGATATTAAGACACAGTATCAGTTGGTAGAGACAAATAATTCCTGGACTTCATAAGCTACACATAATCTTATTCGACTTTATCGCCATTTTATAATTTAGGGGGTCATTTTTGTTTTAGAAAAATAAAACAGCCTACAACCATTGCACGTGTTAGTCGAATCGATAGACACCCCATAGATTAAATTCATCCAGCCGTTGGGATGCTTCAAGGATGTAATGAATCCCACATACTCATGTATGTAACACAAATTTATGTACTTATCGCCTATTATCAAGATACGGGTGAAAAACTCAAACCTGTGTTTGCAGTCGGGTAAAAATGCGTTGCGTGCGTCTCTTGCGGTTCATCCCGTGGCTTAGGATCACCTTTAACTTACAAAGTACCTTGTATTTAATAATGTTAAACTCGACATGAGTTTTAAGTTACCCTGTAAGGTTATCTATTTATTGTAAAATAATGATTGTAAAATAATGTAAGCACTTTATACTTAAGCAAAAACTCTATTATGCTCTAAGGAATTCTGATTTTATTTATTAAATCAGTACTTAATTGTTTAATGTGTTGTTTTAATATGTGATGATTAATTAGGTGTGACTTAACTGAAAATTGGTAATTTAAATATTATTCAAACAAATAATTATTAATTGTAAGACCAAAAATGTACACGATTTTTCAGTCACTCCTTCCTAATAAAATTTACCAATCCTTGATTAATCCTAGTGCCACGTAGAGAACATGGAGAAACATCATAGTAGAAAATGGACAAATCATGCTCTTTAATTGAAAATCTGAGTCATCGTAAGTATTATCGATCAGTAGGTACTACCAATGGCGTCCACCATGATATCTAATTTAATTTCGAAATAGTATCACATTAATATTATTAAACTCGTCTAATAACTAATAAAAATCAACAAGAAACTTAAACAAGAATAAAACAAACAACAATAACAACAACATTTTTGAATTTAGTAATAATTATTCAAAACTCGATACACAGTATTGAACGACAGGCATGAGTTATTAAAATAAATCAATGGCTGTCGGCACTAAAATGGCGGCCAGGCCACAGACGTATAAAGAGAAGCAGACCTAACATAATCTTCACAACTACATCTAAAAGAATAAATAATATCTTCGCTTGTGTCTCTCCAAACAAAAATATAATACTCTATCTCTTTTTTTTCTGTTGTTGCAACACTTACGCACTCATAGAAAAAATAGGTCTTGAGGCAAACCGCCATCTTGCTAAGCACAGCTTAGCATGATGGCGGTGCAATATGTCAAATGATGTCAAAAACAAGATCTTATCCTGCGAGTTGTTTATTATTTTATTTTTGCATTAAAATCAAGTCTTAAGATCCAAGAATACTAAAATAAAATGGTTAAGTGTAGTGCACCTCTGTGCAGCAATTCTTCATAAAGGAAAACACCTGAAATTAATTGTTATCGGTAAGTTTTCATGTGCCATAGTCTCGTAATTTGTTTACATGGTTACTGTGAGATTAATAATAATCGTTCGGCATTTTAGAAGCAGTCCCTATTTATTATATGTCCAAAACTCGTAAATAGTTATAGTAATTTTGGTTCTAGTAGATCCCTGTTGCAATATTTATCAATAATTTAATACTCTGATCTCGTTTGATGTTTCATATACTTGTGCAATTTTACAGGGCCGTATTCAGGCTCAAGGTTTGTTTAGTAGGTATATTTTGAAGGTTGATTAGATAAAAGTAGATACGGACAAATTATAAAAATGAAATCATTTTTCAGGTTCCCAAAGGACGAAAACTAAGAAATGCCTGGTTGACTAACATGAATAAAAAAAATTGGCAACCCAAATCATCGAGTGTACTATGTTCTAAGCATTTTAAAGCACATTTAGTGGACAACAAAAAGGACAGGAGAGATTTGATTTACCCATCGAATGGTTTGATTAAAATAATTCAATCGTGTGAAGAAGTTTTGAAAATGATTAAAGGAAAATATATAAGTTATAATAGCATGATAATGTATATAGCTGATTTATCGAATAATTGTAGTGAGTTTAAGACCAATGATGAACATGATTTCAATCATTTGCAAATAATGATTAAGGTGATTGTTAAATTTTATTTTGATTTAAGAATGAAGCATAATGCAAAGCAAAGCAATCTATCGGAATGAAATTATTAAGAAAATACTTAGTTTTGTTTAAAAATAAATAATTGAAACTTTTGTTTGTTTTTATTTATTTTACTCATTTTACATAGGTAAGGTAGGTCGAATGAAATAGTTAGGTAGTTAAACTAGTAAAAAGTTAGTTTGATAAATAGTTTACAAACTAGCGTTTCACTAGTTTAACTACCTACCTATTTCATTCGAGTGAAGTGTCACGTCATAACATAGAGCACGAAGCGAATCATAAATCAGCAGGCCTATTCTGTATCTCAGTGGTAACGAAAACGTTAGAACCTATGAAAATGTGCCCATCAAATAATTATCAAACCATCATTTTACATTGTGTAACATCTGATGATGATGAACTGCATCCCAGTTGGAAATTAAGGTTACAGAATGTAAAATAAGGGTTTAACAATTTGATGCCACTTTACCGTAGTTTTCAAATTAATTTCATCACAGATTAATGATTAGTATCTACAATAAATTTCATATCACAGATACTTAATAATTATAGGCCTGCAGGTCAGTCACTACGCTACGCTTTACTATCTATACTAATCTGGCAATAGTGTTATTTGACTATACTTTCAAGGGCCTAGTGACTCGAATAATAATCTCAATGTTCGCGCGATTATAGATACAAAATCAACCGCGCGATGACCGCGTAATCGCTTTCTAATACGGCGACGACGCCTAAGTCTGATTCCGCGTTACGAGTTCAGTCCCTCACCCTCGCTTGCATGAGTTCGGCCCTGTTTACTGTCAATGTGTGTGTGAAATTTGTATGTAGGCGTAATTGGCACGCCAATTTTTTTGTTATGTTAGGTCTGCTTCTCTTTATACGTCTGTGGGCCAGGCGCAATACCAATTTGCGGGGCTACTTAATTTATCGAATACGCCTTCTTGACTATTATGACTATCAAACTATCAATATTTGCTACATGCGATGGCAAAAGCTCCACCGGCCTCCTGTCCCATTGTTGATCTCGGATATCGGCGAGGCGGGCGTCTCTACAAAAACGTAGTGATCTATATATTCTTTTAGGTCTTTACCACTCTCTGGGCTCTCTCCAGTTGTCGGCTCTGGCTCACCTGCAAGGCGCTATTTTTAGAAGTGTTTGTCAAGTATTTAAATATATGAAGACAAAATGATTGACCTGTTGAATAGAAGCAGGCGTTAATAATATTATATCATGGAATTCCGCAAAGTAACGCAAAGTAACGAATTCCGAATTATATACAATGAAAAAAGAAAAAATATTTTGCTACAATCCAACAAAAGCTTTTGGTCGATTATAGCAAAATATCTTTGTTTTTCATTGAGCATATTACATTATATAAATTGATAGAATATACTTAGATTGTAAGTTTCCATGTACAAGTGTAAATTGAAAATTTAAAAAACCCCCGACATTCGCCATTTAGTGGCGGCGGCCATCTTGAATTTGCAATAGTGCTATTCTACTAGTCAAGCCCTTTCATTTGATACCCATATCAACGGAGTTGTGAAAAAATATATCATCCGCCATTTTGTAGCGGCGGCCATCTTGGACCGATTTTCATCAAACATAGCTAAGAACACTCTCGACTAATTCACCTTTCAAACAAAAAAAACCGCATTCAAATCGGTCCACCCGTTTGAGCGCCACAGGGGAACAGACAGACACACACACACACACACACACACACACAGACACGTCAAACTTATAACACCCCGTCGTTTTTGCGTCGGGGGTTAAAAATAGGCATGAAGTAGTCCGAAAAGTCATGATAATGTATAAGTATGTGGTGAGAAAATGTCAACGCACACGTCATGTTAATTATTTCCTAAAGTTACGCTAGGGTCTCCAGTTATAGTAATGCTACCAAATTACGAAGCTGTGAGTGAAGTTTGCAGAGCGGCTGTCTGTATAAGCTTTGGATGGGGTAATACGTGAAAGCTCGCGGCGAGAGCCGGACGCGTTAAAGCGACATTGGTAAGTCCCTATTTGACATTTATTCACGTGTTTTTTTTAATGTTTTATATTTATTGGCACGCATACATTTTGCCCAAATTGGTCAACAGGGTGTTGTCTCAAAAACACAGGTTATTCAGGAGCTTAATTTTAAAGTTTACTCTCATATTACTTACTTCAGCCAACATAATAATATTGTTTGATAAACCTCACCAATATACTATATTTAAAGCCGTAGTCATAATATAAGTATTTGGCAATATTTACGCACACTTCTCATATTTATTCATTTTCCTATTCCTGAAAAAATCTTGAGAATATTCTGAGTTCTTCCGAACGAGCGAAATACTTTTTGGGCACAAAACTCGTAAACGTATATAATTTTTAAATATACAGAAGGTTCAAAACTTTTTTAATTTTTTTTAATAATAATTATATAGATTATACTTATCTCTTATTTTTTTTGCGAATTTATGATTTTCGTTATTATTTTGGACATTAAAATAGTAAATGGTGTAAAAAATTTATTAGTGCTGACAATTTTTTTCGCATGTAGTCACTTTATTTGTAAACATAAGTGTCACTTTATTTGTTAACAATAATTAATTATTGTTGTTTTAATAGACTTTTATTATTATTTGCTCGATTGCAATGCGACTGATTTACCTATATGCCTACCTAAAATAATAATTATGTTTATGTTTAGCGTACGCTAAATATTTATTCATTAATTATATTTCACTTTTAACTTTTATCAATTTCTGAGGGCCGTACATATAAAGCTCTATTACTGTAATTCTGACGTTTGTCTGTCCATCCGTATGTCATGGCATATGATTTTATAACCAAGACTAAATTATCATGTTCCGCCCAGTTTCATTTTCCTGCTTCTATCCTTTTAAGGGCTAACTAGTTTTTGAACAAAAAATGTATATAATTATATATGTACGTGGTTATGGAATACCTACCCACCTTGTACATATTTATACAAAGCCGGCTGTTCAAAGTGGAATAGCTGTAGGCGAATACAAAATAATTTTCGGAATGATTGTTCTACGGATGAGAGCTTGCGGCGAAGTATATTGCCCGCAGGAGTCGCTAGTTCCTTTTCATCGTAGTTAAGCTACAGTACAGTTCAGCATCCTATATTCATTGTGAACAACCAAATAAGTGACTGTGTAATGTGTAAGTGATGAGCTGTGCGGGTGAAGGACGGCCGAATTGCTCAATGTATAAGAACCTCAATCACTTGCGAGTCGGGAGCAATGAAAGTAATTTTTCAAGTTGACGTAAACTATTTGTAAACTTGCGTTTCGTATGGAAATTGACTTGTGTGAAAATGTCGTGATCTGTCATCTCAAATTAAGTGACATTATAAAAACGTGTTTGTGTGCAATTCACTCACATACCGCAAAAGTGAAAACTTATATTCTAATTTTTCAAATGCTCCAAATTATTTTGTAAATATTACACTGTACATTAAAAGTTAAGACATTGTTTATGTTTTTGAAATAAAATTTTGGTTCGAAAACGGAATGTAGGCGGAGAGCTGCTGTCGTCATGGAAACCGACTTGTATTCTATCTCAATCTCTCGTTTGTCTCTTTCTGGTGTCGATTTTTCGTTTCATCGAATTTTCAAATCACAACGATCCTAAAGACAAAATACAACTTGCAACTTTCAAATACAACTTCATTTTATCCTATCTTAATTTGTGGGCATCAGGGCAACCAAAAGGCTACGTAAGCGCTACAGTATCTGTTCACTCACTGTATGATTGCTAAGCTGCGTATTCTCTGTTTGCCTGCAGCATCGGCGTCGACGTCGCGGCATTTCGCCCGTGGCGACTCGTTCGCCCTCGTTCGCCCCGAGGGCGGGCGCGGCGTAGGCTGCCACCTCTGACGCAGTGGCCGAGTGCTGTGCGCTCGTAGGCAAAGGGTCTCGGGTTCATTTAGTCTCAATAGCGAAACTGTCGTCGGGCGTGGATCGAAAACCGAATGAATACTAGTACATTTTCATCATGGCTAATATTCTTCAAAAAAATCTATTTGGGAAATTGAAGCAATTATTAAATGCGGTTGCCTGAGCCATGTCAGTTTTCAAATTATTTATTTATGTATTAATTTATTTTGTACCGAAAATTTAAAACTAAAACATAAAAGACACACATACACAGTTTACCTCTATTAAAGAAAAGATTTATACCAGAAGCCCTCGAATAATAGTACTGGGATACTGCAGGGGCAGGTTATGTATTATATATTATTTATATTGAACAATAATATAAAAATATATATAAAGAGGCTTGTCCTGACTGACTGACTGACTGACTGACTGATCATCAACGCACAGCCTAAACCACTGAAGCTAGAAACATGAAATTTTCAAAGTAGCTTCCTTCCAAGAATCCAAGCGGACGAAGTCGCTGGCATCGGCTAGTTATTTATTTATAATCGTGTCGAATAGGCTAAACGTAAGTTTTGTGACTTACTTTATGTCAAGTGACTAAGACAAAAGTTGTAGATAGCTAAGATAGCTATCCAATACTTATGAGAAGGTAATTTTTCTATGGCTATCACATTTATGAGACTTTTACGAATAGTTTAGCAATAAATAACCGATGGACCGACAAACAAACGAACATACATACACGTAACTGCCAAACACTATTTCCTCCCGCAGTCGGGTAAAAATGATCGAAATACCTATTCAAAGGAAAAGACGAGGGCCCGGGGCAAAAATGTAAGCTATAGCTTAAATGGGAAGAACGCTCGTTTCCCGCGGCGACCTCCCTACCACAAACTTCACAACGAGCCCCATAGTGCTTTGTAGGTACCGTCGGAAATGCTCGTATTGACCATGCACATTTCGGACCTACTTAAGACTAGTATAAGTAATTTGTTTCTGTGCCTCCTGTGACAGGTGATACAAGTCAAAAATCACCATTTTACAGGAGAGCAAAAACAAGATTAAAAAAATTCTAGTTCGCGATCTAATTGGGCTAGGTTAAATTTGAGTGCTTTCTTTTATAGATAAAAACATTCACTTTCACTGTGTATTTAAATTTTTGCGGTAAATATTATAGTTTTAAAGTAATTCTTGAAAAACCTGTGAGTTGTACCTTTTTTAATTTCTAATCGATGCTAAAATTACGTGATAAATGATACAAGTACAGTTAAATTACGTTACACCTATATATTGTCTTCGTGTAAATTGATATACATAAAGTAAAAATATCTAATAACTCATTAGAATATATTCCCAACCCAATGGTGCTCAAACAAAGGATAAATGTAATATCTCAAAGATGAGATTTTTTTACTTATCAGTCCCCTATTTTAACAATTTAGCTGAATTGTATCAGTTTGCTAAAATTTTGGTCTTCTGAAAAATGTGTTAAATAATACAACTCATGTTATACCCCTCACTAAAATGCATTTTTATGGTGCAAATAAATACAAGTTTTACAAAAATAAATCAACGTTTGTGAAACTTCTTCTAAACCAATAATTCACTAATAAAATACTAGCTGATGCCCACAACTTCATTTCGGGTGTATTCTTAGAAGTATCTTATATCGATTTCCAGGATGTAAACTGCAAAAATATAAAGGTTTTTATCTTCAATATGATGGACTCCCACACAAAGATTTAACCCCTATTTCAACCCCTTCAAGCCTTTATTTCGCAACAAATGATAACTTATGTTGGTCTCCAAAGTCTAATTTATCTCTGTTCCAAATTTCATCAAAATTGGTTTTGCGGTTTAGGCGTGAAAGCATAATATACAGAGTTACATTCGCATTTATAATATTAGTATGGATTAAGTCCTTACATATTATGAAACTGGCGTTTTATTGAACTGGCTACTATGATCTCATATATCTTGGCGTATTCCAAATTTAAATTTATTTCAAAATTTGTTTTTTGAATCTAGTGATTCATTTGTTTTCGCTCAATTTGATTTTTCTTTGACATCGATCTGTTCAAAAAATTGAAAACTTATCGCATTATTTACGAATACGAGTTCCATAGTGGCACCAGTACTGCAAAAACAATTCGAAGGATTAATGATGAGTATGGGGAAACCCTTACTGTAAAAGAAAGCATGGTACGATTTTTGTTCCAACGTTTTTGTTCTGGAAATTTTGACCTGAAAACAAACCCCGTGGACGGCTGGAAACCCTAGTGGACAATGAAGAAATAAAAATGATTGTGGTAGCGAATCTATCGCAAACTATGTTAGAGTTAGTGGCAGGCTTCGGTGTGAGTGATATAATAATATTAATTCACTTAAAACAAATTTGAAAAGTGAAAAACTCGAGAAATAGGTACACCTACCGCATGAATTGAGTGGAGCACACTAACAAACACGCATTAAATGCTGCGTTACATTACTCAATTGTCACAATAACGACGGAATTTTGAATCGTATTGTTATCAGTGAGGATAATGGTGTACGACAGTCGGAAATGCTCATCACAGTGGTTGAATCCAAGAGAACTGGCGAAACTCAACTGGTGAAACTGTCCCAAACGAAAGTTGACTCAGGAAAAACTACTGGTGTGTGTTTGGTGGACCAGTGCTGGTATCATACACTATGGCTTCCTAAGATCTGGCCAGACAATAAAGATAGATCAACAATTTCAAACCATGATGGAAACGTCACCAGTTAAACAACCGAAACTGGTCATTTCTCTTGCCCAATGCTGTTAACTTAGACCAACGCTAGACCTCATACTTCACAACAGACAGTCGCTAAATTAAAGGTGCTGCGATTGAAATATCTCCAACACCCATCACTCTCCCCGGGAGTTTGCTTCAACAGATTACTACTTTTTTCGGAATTTAGTCAATTTCTTGCAAGGAAAACAATTCAATAACAAAGTCCTAATATTTTAAAACTCTGTAAAACTCATGATCGCGCTCCTGAATAAAGCATAGCAAAACAGATATTACTTCTTATCGGTTGAAACAGTAATCTTGAAGTGGTAGGCTATTGGTACTATCTTTATTGTAATCGTAATAGCTTAAGCTTTAGCTCGTTTCAAACAATCCATAGTCTTGAATTCATCATCCTTGAATTCATTTTGTGTAAGAAAAACAGGGAATATTTTCTTTGGTATGCAAAACAGATCGAACATCACACCACATCAACTTTCCAATGCAAGAGTAAGAAATTGCTTGAAAACATGTTGAATCACAAGTCATTTAGATAACAGTACCTACCTAAACTTTGTTGTTTTGTTTGAAGCTGTACACACTAGTTGGTACCAATCTCTTTGCAAGTGAATAACCATACTCATGTGCTTCTTCTTACGCTCAATTAACGCATGGTTGTTGTCAATCTAAGAGTGTCAATCTAAGAGTATGACTTGACGATTTCACTTGTATCATTTAGCACGTCTCCTTCTTCATACATTTTTTCTAGATTTGGTTTGAGTTTTAGATACAATTCAATTTATATTCGTTTACACAGATAATGTTGATTTGTACACAATGATGCAAGTCGAGATGTATCACTGATCACAAATTAGGCATAAATTTAGATTGTGATTATTAGGTATATGTATAATTGTACCCTAATCAGTTTTGAAAAAAATCTGTTCAAAGTGATATAACTCTAATTATATCAATATTCACGATAAATATACTAAAAATAAAATGTGTAAATTAATATAATCGCACTTATACCACGAAGCACGAAAAATAATGCATGGAGAAAATTACTTATTGAGGTTACAACTTGAAATATATCTATATGCACGATATTTTTGCAAAAATGCTGCCACTTATATCACTTTGCACAAAATTATCTCCGAAACTATAATAGTTAGAAGAACGTGGGTTAGACCAATAAAAAGCTAATTTTTTTCTGATCATTTCTATGTAAAAATCTCAAAAAGGGTACAACTCGACTTAGATCACTCATCACAGGAGGCACAGGTTTGTTTATAGTGAAGATTTTCCTACTCGTTTGTTTTTCTCACCTAGTAGGTATCGGCCCGCAACTTCGCCCGCGTGACGTCGTTAGATTTTTGAAAATCCCACGGGAACTCTTCGTTTTCCGGGGATAAAAAGTCATACCATGACACTCTCCAGGTCTTAAACTATGAATTACTAGCTGATGCCTGCGACTTTGGGTTTAACGGGATAAAAAGTAACCTATGTCCTTTCACAAAGTTGCTGGGCACTGGCCTCCTCTCTCATAGGAGAGAGGGATTTAGAGCTTAGTCCCGTCACGCTGCTCCAACGAAGGTTCGCGGGCTTTAACGATTCTTGCCACATGATAGTGATAATAACCGGGACCGACGGCTTAACGTGCTCTCTGAGGCACGGGGGTGAAACACCAACCAACTAACAAATCCGGATTGGCACTTGACGGAAAAAGCCAATACGTAACAATTACTTGCCCGACTTGGGAATCGAACCCGGGACCTCGTGATCTGCAGTTGAATATGCTAACCAATAGACCAACGAGGCGGTTACTTATATATTCATTCAAATTATTACATCGCTTGTTATGAGTAGGTATACATAGTACTAGCGGACCCGGCAGACGTCGTCCTGCCCGCTATTAGCGCCACCTACCGGGTCCAATTTTTCTACTTATGAACCTTCCTCTTGAATCACTCTATTAAAAAAAACCGCATCAAAATCCGTTGCGTAGTTTTAAAGATTTAAGCATACATAGGGACATAGGGATATAGGGACAGAGAAAGCGACTTTGTTTTATACTATGTAGTGATAGTGAAGTGATAAAACAGGTCATAATATTTCCAACGTTCAGTCCGCAAATTCCGTTGGAGTTAAGATGGCGGCTGGCCCGGGGCCCGAGGCCAGGGCGGCAACGCGGCGTCCGCCTCGGGGTACCGACGCGCTCGAGCGCTCGCACGCCGCGGGCGCACGCCTGTTGTTCGAAAAGCCCGGGCCCCGAGGGCTTGTGCCCGTTTCGAAAGCGTTCACGACCCCCCTGCGCTGTGGTCTTGTAAATAAGATGTTCTGGGTTCGATTCCCGATAAGGACAATTTTGGAATTTATCCTACTAATATTATAAATGTGAAAGTGTGGATGTTTGGATGTTTGGATGTTTGTTATTCAATCACGTCGCAACTACTGAACCGAATTGGCTGAAATTTTGAATGGAAATAGATTATGCCCTGACTTAAAACATAGGCTACTTTTTATCCTGGAAAAATGCACAGTTCCCACGGAGTTTCACCCGAAATCTATAGCTACAGCTATAGGTAGAACTATAGCGAACTTCCTTGATAGTAGGTATAAAGGTTGGAAAAGGGAGCGGGAACGGGAACCGGAAATCCACGATTCCCTCGGGATTTGTTTAAAACCGAATTTCACGCGGGCGAAGCCGCGGGCAGATTCTAGTAATTTATAAATTGTATCTGGTCTTGTCTGGAGGGAGGCCATGGCTTAATAGTAGTGGTGTCAGGGCTGGTGGCTGGTGGAAAGCTTTGTATAGGTGCTGGCGGCTTTTCATAGAAGTTTACTTTTATTAGCAGTTTACTTTTCTTATTACATTTATTAGTAAGTAATAATAATAATGTCCTCCCGACCGAGTTTCGGCCACGGCGGCCAATCTCAACCGAGGCAGAGAGTAGCCATCTACGTAGGAGATATTATAGTGCACAAGTGTGTGCGCATACACAAGTGCACTCTCTATTCCCTCACTCTCATAGTCCGATGGGACGCCAATGCGACACGACCGGAGAGAGATCAGGCGCAGGACCGACGGCTTTACGTGCTCTCCGAGGCACGGGGGTGTATCTAACACCGCCAACTTCCAACTCCGGGCTGGCACTGAGGATTTCTTGTCAGAAAAACCCAATACCTTATTTTTTTTTGGCCCGACCCGGGAATCGAACCCAGGACCTCGTGATCCACAGTCGAACGTGCTAACCGCTAGACTAACGAGGCAGTATTAGTAAGTAAGCTGTCAATAAACACCTTCAGCCTTGTTCTACTATCTATAAATGCGCAAGTAACTCTGTCTGTATGTTACGCTTTCACGCCTAAACCACTGAAGGTATTTTGACAAAATTTGGTACAGATATAGATTACACCTTGAAGGAAATATACGCTACTTTTTATCCCCAAATATCAAAGTGTTCCCATGGGATTTTCAGTAAATCTAAATCCACACGGATGAAGTCATGGGCATCAGCTTATGTTTAGCGACGAATATCTGTGAAACACATGAATATCGCCATTTTTAACCCCCGACGCAAAAACGACGGGGTGTTATAAGTTTGACGTGTCTGTGTGTGTGTGTGTGTGTGTGTGTGTGTGTGTGTGTGTGTGTGTGTGTGTGTGTGTGTGTGTGTGTGTGTGTGTGTGTGTGTGTGTGTGTCTGTTCCCATGTCACGCTCAAACGGGTGACCCGATTTGAATGCTTTTTTTTTGTTTGAAAGGTTAATTGAGTGTTAGCTATGTTTGATGAAAATCAATCCAAGATGGCCGCCGCTACAAAATGGCGGATTACATATTTTATCACAACCCCCTCAATATGAGTATCAAATGAAAGTGTTTGACTAGTAGAATAGCACTATGCAAATTCAATATGGCCGCCACCACAAAATGGTGAATGTCGGGGGTTTTTAAATTTTTAATTTATACTTGTTGGATACACAGGAGGCGCCGATACTGTGCCTGGAAATATTGCAAATTGCACTGGCAGGTTGTTTGGTGACCAAGTCGCAGTACTTGTAGGTATATATGTACATACCTAATGTGCCATGTATATATTAAATGGCTGCGGGCATGTTCATTATGAAACCACACAAGCAAGAGGCACATTGTAGCGAGGCCCGCGGCTATTGCGTCGGCTGCGATATATACATACATACGAAACACAGTAGCCCTCTTGTGATTACAGTAATTTTTAAGCGCTAAATAATATACCCTGATGGGGACAGTTGCGTGTATACCAATTGCTATTATATTTTTAACTAGCTTCTGCCCGCGGCTTCGCCCACGTGAATTTCGGTTTTGAACAAATCCCGAGGGAATCGTGGAGTTCCGGTTCCCGTTCCCGCCCTCTGTGGCGTTTTGGAGGTCTATATCTATTTTAGTCCTACAGGAATACTTTTCTGGGATAAAAAGTTACTTTATGTGTTAAGTCAGGGCATAAGCTATCTCCATTTAAAATTTCAGCCAAATCGGTTCAGTAGTTGCGGCGGAGAAGAGGAACAAACATACACACAAACTTAATAACTTAATAACGCCTTTATAATATTAGTGTGATTGTTATTTTCCTCGCTAGAAAGCTCCGATACTCGTTAATATACGCGTCCGATCGCTGCTAAATTCAAAATGCTATAGGAGAACTTTACGCATCGCCGCCCCGGCCGGCTGGAACCGCGCGCCGCGCGCAAAGTCTATGTCCCGCAATTTTTAAATCTGCAATATCTTCGAAAATATTCATTTAAATCATATGCTGTAATGGGCCATATAGATCTATAATAAATCAACAATGTACTTAAGGTATTTAATTAGATAAGGATTTATGCTGTATTGGTTAAAATCGCTTCTAAAATTAGCCATTATTTGTCGTAAAAAAGTAAATGACAAAAAATGTTATTGTGGGATATCCATAAGAGATAGACATATACCATCGCGGAGTTTTCTATAGACCTTTTCAATGTGTACAATACTTAGTACATTATATTGATAAATCTCGTAGGGTTCAGCCTGCGTTTGCAATGTAAGCGGAAAAAATTTAATTATTTACGACATCACATTAGAAACCTCAAAAATAACAGTATTTCTCCACTATTTAATGGATGTTATCATACATATAAACCTTCCTCTTGAATCACTCTATCTATTAAAAAAAACCGCATCAAAATCCGTTGCGTAGTTTTAAAGATTTAAGCGTACAAAGGGATATAGGGACATAGGGACAGAGAAAACGACTTTGTTTTATACTATGTAGTGATGATGAATAGTCACCTTCTCTTGTGCATATATAGAAATAAAAATCAATGTCTGCCTGTATGTCCTGTATGCACTCTTAAACTAACCATCCGTTTATGATGAAACTTTGGTGATCTGTTCTGCATAGCTCTGCTTAGCTCTGTTCAGCTTAGCTCTGCTGCTTACGCTGTTAGAAAGATTCGACAGTTAACAGATGTTGAAACTGCAAAAATTGTTTACTTTGCATATTTCCATAGTATTATGTCGTATGGAATCTTACTATGGGGTAAAGCAGCTGATATTGAAAAAATTTTCGTTTTACAAAAAAGGGCAATTCATGCAATTTATAATTTAAAACCGCGGGATTCCCTTCGAGAGAAATTTAAAGAAATAGGTATTCTTACAGTAGCTTCTCAATATATTTATAACAACATAATTTTTGTTAAGCAAAACATTCACAGTTACAATAAAAAGTGTGAATTACACGATAGGCAATTAAGAAATAGAAATAGACTCGTGATTCCTCGATTACGCCTCAAAAAGGTCCAAAGGTCGTTTGTGGGAATGGGCGTAATGTTCTATAACAAAATTCCACAACAAATCTTAGATTTGCCTTTACACAAGTTTAAGAATTCTATTAAAAGTGTGCTCATGAAAAAAGCATATTATACAATTGAAGATTATATAAATGATAAAAAAGCATGGATTTAATTTATTCGCTTTATACGCTATTATAACTTGAGGAGTATTCGATTATTGGTGTTTAGCCTAAGTATGTCACGCTCTCTTTAAACATTTCTGTGGTGGTGTCGTGTGGTGCGGGTTGTTACGTTCCCTCAAATATGGTTGAGCGAAGCAATGGCTGGATCATGCGTCATGCTCGTGAACGGGTGCCGCCGTCGGAAATGGGGCGTCTTTCTACTTTTGTCTGCCCTTCTTAACGTGTAGAATTGTAAGCACCATTCCGAACCAGTGGTAGATTCATTTGTCGATTCAAAAGCACTTGTAAAAGTTTATCTGAATAAAAAATATGTCTTAGACTTGCCTTTACACAAGTTTAAGAACTTTATTAAAAGTATGCTCATAAAAAAAGCTTATTATACAATTGAAGATTATATAAACGATAAAAAAGCTTGGATTTAACTCGTTCCAGCAATGCGCGAGACGGCATTTCAATCATGTACATTAATAATAATAATTGTTATAATGTTATTTTTAAAAAAGAGCAACCGCCGAGTTTCTTGCAGGTTCTTCTCGGCTGGAACTGCATTCCGAACCTGTGGTAGACTCAATCGACGATTCAAAAGCACTTGTAAAAGTTTATTTGAATAAAAAACTTTTCTATTCTATTCTATTCTATTCTATTCTATTCTATACGCCCGCGAAGGTTCCTATAACTATAATCCTATACCTATATAAGGAAGGTTCGATAGGCTTCAGCTGTAGCTTATGACCACCCTACCGGCAAAGCTGTACCGGCAGCCATTTGGCGTACCGGTACGATGCTGCGTTGAAACCAATCAGGGATATGGTTTTTAACCCCCGACGCAAAAACGACGGGGTGTTATAAGTTTGACGTGTCTGTGTGTGTATGTGTGTGTGTCTGTCTGTTCCCCTGTGGCGCTCAAACGGATGGACTGATTTGAATGCGGTTTTTTTATTTGAAAGGTGAATTAGTCGAGAGTGTTGTTAGCTATGTTTGATGAAAATCGATCCAAGATGGCCGCCGCTACAAGATGGCGGATTACACATTTTTCACAGCTCCCTTAATATGGGTATCAAATGAAAGGGCTTAACTAGTAGAATAGCACTACTGTAAATCCTAGATGGCTGCCGCCACAAAATGGCGAATGTCGGGGGTTTTTTTTTCAATTTACACTTGTTATATTTAATATAAACTGCCATATCTCTTCCAGGTTAGCCCGCTTCCACCTTAGACTGTAGGTATTCAAACTTACCATTAGGTGAAATCGCATACCTATACTACTTCAGCTTCACTAATACACACTTACTTCAGCTGTACCGAGTTCGATGCCCGGGGCGCAACTCAACTTTTATGTGCGTTTTAAGCAATGGACAAGTTTCCATAATTTTTGTTTAAATTATTTCTAAAAATTTAAGTGAAATAAAACAAATATCTGAAAGAATCATTAAAATATCTCAAAAACTGAAAAAGTTATGCAAGTTTAAACTAAAATTTTTTTTCGAAAAACATCTATGGGACCATTTTGTAAACATCCTCAGCTATCGATTTAAGAAAAAATCACGCAAATCAGTTTAGATATCTCGGAGAAATTGGTAAAACAACAAAATTTACATGGAAAAAATACCTACCTTCGAATAGACGCGATGACGTCATGTACTCGAGTAAGAAGTGGCAATCATTTTGCGTTACAAGTATAAATTAAAAATTAAAAAAAAACCCCAACATGCACCATTTTGTGGCGGCGGCCATCTTGGATTTGCATAGTGCTATTCTACTGGTCAAGCCCTTTCATTTGATAATAATATAATGTAATCCGCCATTTTGATTTTCATCAAACATAGCTAACAACACACACAACAGCAACACACAGACACCTCAAACTTATAATACCCCGTCGTTTTTGCGTCGCGTCGGGGGTTATGAAATAAAAACCTCAGAATACTGATTAAGAAAAATAAAATCAAGTTTCAGTATGGAGAACATGGAAGTGAAGGTTGAGCTTCGGCAACCGCTCAGCCGCAAGCGCAAGTGGACCGAGTTCCCGCAGGTGGCCGCTCCGTCCCACGAGGAGGCGCCCGTACACATCGACGTCGGCGGCGTCATATACACGTCCAGCCTGAAGACTCTCACCAAGTAAGCGCCGTGGCCTTTACCACCAATTGTCATAAGCAAACATCGGAATAGCTAGTGCAATTTGGGGTGAACCACCTGGAACATTATCTAACCTTTTGAACTCCCTTTTAGGGGGACCGAGTTAAATCCCCGGGGCAGTTACACATAGTATTTTTTATTCATCTACAAGTTGACAAGCTCTTGACTGCGATCTAACCTTATGGTAAGTGAGGATGCAGTGTAAGGTGGAAGCGGGTTAATTTGGAAGAGGTATGGCAGTTTTTTAACCCCTGACGCAAAAACGACGGGGTGTTATAAGTTTGACGTGTTTGTGTGTGTGTGTGTGTGTCTGTCTGTTGCCCTGTGGCGCTCAAACGGGTGGACCGATTTGAATGCCGTTTTTTTGTTTAAAAGGTGAATTAGTCGAGAGTGTTGTTAGCTATGTTTGATGAAAATCGGTCCAAGATGGCCGCCGCTACAAAATGGCGGATTACATATTTTATCACAACACTGTCAATATGGATATCAAATGAAAGGGCTTGACTAGTGGAATAGCACTATGCAAATCCAAGATGGCCGCCACCACAAAATGGCGAATGTCGGGGGTTTTTTAAATTTCTAATTTATACCTGTAATAAACCCATACCTCTGATCGGTTTTTACGCTTATCACTTGGCGGCACGGCTTGCCGGTAGGGTAGCATCTAGCCACAACTGAAGCCTCCCACCAGCCAGACCATATACAATTTAGAAATTATAAAATCCCAAATTGCCACTGCCGGGAATCGAATCCGGGACCTCCCACCTTTAAGACCACAGCGCTCACCACTGCGCCAGGGAGGTCGTTAAAATACGATACGTATAAATTAACATAGGCGTTTACGTAATAATATTAACATAGGCGTTCTAAATTTTCAGATATCCCAAATCCAAAATATCGATGATGTTTTCCGGCAAGATCCCCATCGTAGTGGACAAACTGAAACAGCACTACTTCATCGACCGGGACGGCGGCGTGTTCCGGCATATTCTGAACTTCCTGAGGAATGACACCGTGCTGGTCCCCTGGGACTACAAATACCTAGACTTATTAATAGTGGAGGCGCAGTTCTTTCAACTGGAAGGTGAGTATCCTTTGAAGTGAAACTTCTTTACCGACAGAGCCTGGGTATGAGACCCCGGGACGGCGGCGTGTTCCGGCATATTCTGAACTTCCTGAGGAATGACACCGTTCTGATTCCCTGGAACTACAAGTACCTAGATTTATTAATAGTGGAGGCGCAGTTCTTTCAACTGGAAGGTGCAGAGTATTCTTTGAAGTAGAACTTCTTTACCGACAGACCATGGATATGAGGCCCCGGGTCGGGCCAAAAAAAGAAAAGCTATTATGTTTTACTGACGAAAAATCTCAGTAGTAGTAGTTGGTCGTTGGTCAGGTGGAGTTAAATTCTCTTCAGTATCACTGCTAGACATTTTTCCGCGCAACAAAAATCACTTGCAAAGGTTTGGGTTACAAAAATAATAAATAATAAATTAAAAATTTAAATAAAAGGCGCCAAAATTCAATTGTCAATTTCGCATGTGTGATGCGTGCAGACTGCAGTGTCAGGTAATGTTCATTGTCTATCGTCAATTATGGTAGCACTACACTCTGTCCTCTGGCCGCATCTTGTAATAATTTCCTAACAAAGTAGTGTTTTAATGAACTTTTATCTACTCTCATATCTTAAAATCCCGATTAAGAAATCAAAATGTGTCATATATTGGACTACTTTATTCAATATATTACAGTATAATATTACAGTAGGTATTACTTATATAATATATAAGTATTACCTACTGTAATATTTTTTATCATAGAAGCATTTAACACAATTGCCATAAACAATACGATTTCCCGCCATCGCTGAAAAAACCAGAACCCAGAGTCGTGACTCGACCACACCAGCTGTCAATAATGAAATAAAGTATAATGCACTACGATAATGCAGTAGTAGTAATAGGGTAACTTTGATAGCGGGATAATAATTGTAAGTAACAAAACTACCCGCTTAACTAAAACACCCGCCATGGATCAAAAATACCAGAACCCAGTGCCTGTCTTATATTGTAGAAAAAATTATTTTATAACATTATTTTGCAATAATTTCCTAACAAAGTAGTGTTATAATGAACTTTTTTATTTTTTTTTTAAATATTATAGATGTATGTGAATAAAGTAGTCCAATATATGACACATTTTGATTTCTTAATAGGGATTTTAAGATATGAGAGTAGATAAATAATATTATAAATATCAAATATCAAAACCGTGTTGGTCGCAGTAAATGGGGCTACCATAAGAACGAAACTAGTGGGCTCATTTAATTTCCAGTCTTCAATGTCGTTTTGTATACTATACATATACATACTATCCGTATACAAACGTTAATATCTGTAATTTTCTTTTTTCAGATATGGTCAACCAATTGTTGGTTCTGAAAGAGCGGCGATCTACTGACAATTTAACGTAAGTAGCTCACCAAGTGTGAGAAAATCCTTTAGTGTATTTACTATATATACACATTACACTCATTTGCAAAAAAAACGGGCGGTTTCGATTTTCTTCCTGGCTGAAAAAAATAAAATACCAAAAAGGTTTTAATCATTTGAACATGTTACTGGCCAGTTATAAAAGTGCCATAATGTTTATAAGAGTACATTCCAAATTCAAATTTTTGTCTGAGCCTGGTTTTCAAAGAAAACAACTTTTAACTATATTTTGTGGCGCGAATTCCCTATAGTTAATATCGACTCTAATTAACTTTTTATCAATTTTTATTAAATTATCTGATGTCCTTGACATTTAAAAGTATTGTTATTGCTGTTTAGCAATCTCGAAAATGGTAGATAAAGTGATAAAAGCGAGCAAAATTATTGCGCTGCTTGAAGAAGGTTGTAGTCCATTGACTACAACCTTCTTCAAGCAGCGCAATAATTTTGCGCTGGCGTGGCTGTTCGTGGCTCAGAGGCTAAATGTGAGTCGGTCGACAGTTCAAAGGACCTGGCAGCGCTATCAAGACACAGGTTCCGCCAAGAGAAGGCCTGGTTCTGGCAGAAAGACATGTACCGAACAACGAGATGATCGTTGTCTAGTTAGTCAAGCGTTGAGAAATCGCAAATCTTCTTATGTGGACCTCAAGAACAGCCTCGAAGAAGTAAGAAATGTGCAAATTAGTCTATGGACGTTCAGGAGGAGGCTTCTCGCTGCTAATATACACAGTCATCGCCCGGCACGCGGCCCTAAATTACTCCGTGGACATCGAGTTGCCAGGCTTAGCTTCGCTTGAAATTGTGTGTCATGGACTCATGAAGACTGGGATAGAGTATTGTTCTCCGATGAAGCCAGGATATCTCTGCATGGTGAAGACCGACGTCGGCGAGTGCTACGTAGATGAGGAGAACGCTTTGCAGAGGCATGTTTTGAAGAAATCACACCTTATGGAGGGGGCTCTGTTATGTTTTGGGCAGGAATAAATTCTATGGATGGTACGGAGTTAGTCTTCATCGAAAACGGTACACTGACTGGACACCGATACATAACGGAAGTTCTAATTCCTTATACACAACCCGCTTTAACCGCTCTTGGCGAAAACTGAATTTTTATGGACGACAACGCTCGCGCCCACCGGTCTGGCGATGTGGAAGCGTATATGCTAGAATTCGGAATTCGTCGTTTGGACTGGCCAGCTAGAACTCCGGACCTCCATCCCATAGAGCATGTCTGGGACGTTCTGAAGCGACGAGTGAGATCAGTGCAGCCGGCTCCGCAGACCATCAGAGAGCTAAAGAATGTGATTACCGCGGAGTGGGAACGTATTCCCCAAGAAACCATAAAAGATATACTCGCTAGCATGCCCAGACGAATGCAAGCTGTGATTTCAGCAAGAGGGGGTCACATTCAATACTAAACTTTTATCTGCTTTTAATGTAATCAAGAAAAACAAAGAAATTAACGCGTTTCATTTTTATTTAGCGAGCAGGTACAATAATAGTGTTTTGTGCTTAACATTATTTCTCAATAATTTATTCAAAATGTTATGATAAAACTAATGAAAACTATTCCTACCTAATTAATTTATAAAATTCTGAGGATAACAATACCTAAAATTGTCAAACAAACTAATAGTAACTATAAAATAGTTCTTTGCTTAGGTGCCCGTTTTTTTTTGCAAAAGAGTTTATATATGCTATATACTGTGCTAACTATAAGAAGAAGAGATGAGGAAGCTACGTAGAACATGGCAAAACCTGCAGTGCCTGATCATAAAGACCAGACTTAACGTTCTGGCTACCAAAATCTCTGAAGCACTGGAGACAGTCGCTGAAGAGTCCTGTTACTCTGCCATCGAGCGAGCTGGCAACGACTGGTCCGGCGTCCACCACATTGAGCGCCATCTCTGCGATTAGATCCTTACTGGCCAGTGCCACCATGCCAAGGCCCACCCTTACCACATCGAGGACCAAGCGGAGATCTGCGCAGATTTCTTGCAGACGCAGTTCACATCCAACCCAACTGGGGATGTGCAGCACGTGGAGATCATCGAGCGACACTTGGAGACATACTTTGAGTCGCCGATAGCACTTCGTCTTCGTCGCCTTCTCACCAAGATAAGTCCTCAAAATAATTCTTCAAGCTAAACTGCGCAAAGCGCCCTGCCCTGTTCGAGTCACCAAGGAAGCCCTGCGTCACCTGCCCCCGAACGACGCCACGCGACGAACAGTTCGAATTCCGTGCCGAACACTCCACGACGCTTCAAGCGACGAGGGTAGTGCACCACCTCGCTGCCGCCTACAACAAGCGAGAGCACTCCAACGCAGTATTCCTCGACATAGAGAAAGCGTTCGTCTGAAGGTCCACGTGGTGAAGACTCAGGCGATGCACGTAGGGCGGGTAAGGGCCCTGCCACCCCCGGTGTCGCTTTTGGGAGAGACCGTCGAGTGGCCCTGAAAGCTAAATACCTAGGGGTGATCATCGACAGGAGCTTCTCGATGCGACACCACGTCAAGAATATAGTCGCGCGCCGTTCGAAACCTCCTGCACCCCGTGATGGTATCCCACCTGCCTGTCCGTACGAAACTGTGTGTCTACAAGGCGTACATCCACATGAGACTCACCTACGCGGCCCCAGCGTGATACGCCTTAGTTAGCGAGTCAGGATGCAAGTCGCTGCGGACCTAGCAATCAACGCTAAAAATCAAAATTATTATTATAATAATATTATTTTTTTGATCTCATGTGACAGTACATCCTTATACTTAATTACTGAACCCATTTTGATAAGTTTCAATCAAAAAATTTTAGTACTATCGGACCATGTACTTTAATAATCTATACTAATATAATAAAGCGGAAGAGTTTGTTTGTTTGTTTGTTTGTTTGTTTGAACGTGCTGATCTCTGGAAGTACCTATCGGATTTGAAAAATTCTCTTTGCATTTGGTAGTCCAACTTTTGGGGCAGGTTATAAGCTATTTAATATCCCTAAAATCCTCCCCTAAGGGGGTAAAATGGGGGTAGAAAGTTTGTATGAAAGTCCTATGTTTTTAAAGTTACAGACCTGAAAATCGGCATTTAGATTATTAGTTTTAAATAAGTCATTTTTCAGGCATATCAATGTTCGACAAACATATGCTACTTATTCGACCGCAGAATGACGGTCTGCATGGACGAAATTCAGCACAGTTCCCTTGGAAGAGGGGATGAAAGTCAAAATGTGTATTTTGACTTTCATCCTCTCTCCCAAGGGAACTCTGCTGAATTTCGGGATAAAAGGTATCCTATATGCTATTATGTAGTATGAACTTAAATCATGCCAAGTTTCATTTCAATCCATTCAGTAGTTTTTGCGTAATACATGCACAAACATACAGACAAACAGACAAAATTTTCAAAAACAGCTTTTTTACGTTTTATTACTTATCCCTTACGTCACTCACTTATTTTTTTGTAAATATCTTTAATGGACAGGCACAGAAAGTCTATGGTTTTAATCTATGTATAGACTAAGCACCTGCCGAGTGCACGCCTGCCTCACTGCATCTTTGTCTGTCAAATGAAATTGCGCGCGCAACACTTTTCTGTCACTTTCAACACTCGCACCGAACATTTTATATCTTAAAATCCAGGCAACCATGATTTAGCACCACTTTTGACCAGGCAACCAAATACGGTTCGATTAAGAATAAAATAATCTTTCATTTGACATATAATTCGTTTAAATAACAGATGAGGGTAGAAATTTCTAAGGTGGGATCTCCTACTATATATTTTATTTTGAAAAATCTTTTTGAAGGGTGGTAAAATAGGGGATGAAAGTTTTAATTTTAAAAAACGATTGCAGCGCCCTCTAGCAGCCTAAGTCGGAAACTTGAAGCGATTGCAGCGGTCTCTAGCGGCCAAAACTAGAAACTCAAAACGATCGCAGCGCCCTATAGCGGCTAAAGCTGGAACTAAAAACGATCGCAGTGCCCTCTAGCAGCCTAAGTCAGAAACTCGAAGCGAACGCAGCACCCTCTTGTGGCCAAAACTCTTGCAGCCAAAGTCTGAAACTCTAAACGACTGCAGTACCCTCTTGCAAATGCAGGCCGAAACAAAAAACAAGCGCTCTCTTGCAGCCGGTGCTGGAAACTCGGATTGATCACAGCGCCCTCTTGCGGCTGGAGCTGGAAACTCCAAGCGATTGTAGTGCCCTCTCACGGCCAAAACTGGTAACTAAAAAACGATCGCTGCGCCCTCTAGCGGCCTAGGTCAGAAACGTGAAGACTTCAAACTACTTTGTATCCTGCTACTTCAGGCTACTTTGTATCCTGGAAAAATCCACAGTTCCCACGGGATTTTGAAACAACCCAAATCTACAGCTATAGGTAGATCAATATAGCAAACTACCTTGAAAGTAAGTATATAATGGTTGGAAAAGGGAGTGGGAACGGGAACCAAAAATTCACGATTCCCTCAGGATTGGTGAAAAATCGAAATTCACGCGGGCGAAGCCGCGGGAAAAAGCTAGTATTTATATAAGTATTATGGGTTCCTTGAGTCGTTGCTGCCATTTTGGGCTTGGCTGAGTGTTAGTATAGATATATATACTAACACTCAGCTAATATATAATAATATATAGTAATATATAGTAATAAATATATAGTAAACTCAACTCAAGCTAATATATAGTATAATATATTATATTAGTATAGATCTGAAAGACATCTCAGTTAAACTAATCTCTGATTTGTTATTACGCATATAAACGCATATAAACGCATATTTAAATAATACCTAGTTTCATTTAAAAATTCAGGTAAAAATATTATATGATATAAGTGATACAAACAAGGCCTACCTTATTTTAAACGCTGATAACAAAATAAATATAAGTGTGCAGAAATAAAAACTATTGTAATATTTTACAATATGTTCCTTTATTTCAATTAGTGGAGAAAAACATTAATAATTTCCAATTAAAGGCAGGCAAAATGAACAATTTGAAAACGTTAGCCAGCGGCCATAATAAATCACAGCTACTAAATAAGGCCTATAAACTTTAAACTCTGAGAATCTTATCAAAATTACCTTTTTATTTAAAAAAATGTTCACAACCTATAAATAATAATCAGCTTCTATATTTTTATTACTAAGCTTTTTATTACAATAATAATTAAACAGTAGAAAACACAGATGATTTGTCAGACGTACCCTCTTATATTATATTAACAAAAAATATAGGCCTTATTAAAAATACAGTGTTTTTATAAGGCACTGCAAAAAATAAAAATTTAAACCACTTACTTTTTTTTACAATAAGTAGTAAATTATTATCTTCTAATCTTTGTAGAACTATTTTTGAGAGAGACTTGTTTACCTGAACCGTTAGTTTTTTTGATAAAGTATTAGCTTTAATAAAAAGTGATGTAATTATTAAGGCCTACAGGATTACATTTATGGCCTAGGGCCTTATTCGATACCATACCCAGATAAGACTTAAAGTTTTATAATTCATTCTAATATTAAAAATGATAAAATTTACAGCAACAATTATCTAAATTAATGGTTTGGGTACAATTGGTATTTATTGGTTTAAGTAAAAATGACATTATTAAAGTAATAACACACCTTGAAATTGCGCGAAATTTTATTGCGCGCCACGAAAACCACACCTCCTGTAAAAACGCATCGCATACTAGCTCATGGCGCATCGTAGGATGCCTGGGCTCTCCGTATCTATTCGTAGGGCTACTAGTGTGTGTATGCATGAAAAATCTTTGATGTTAAAAATATTTAACCGGGTTTTCGGGAGTCTAGGCCTTATTCGAGCATAGGCCTTATTTGTATCAAGTACCTTATCCTGCTTCTAGAATGATGTGTTTATACTTAGTTACTTGGATATATATATATTAATTATATATTAAGTAATAATGAAACTTTCTTTGGTTTTCCAGGTCGATACCAAATGGGACAGTTCGAGGATTTGAGATATTTGATTAGAATTTGATGGGTTTAGTACTTTTAAAACGTAGTGTAATTGTAAGTAAACGTTACAGTAGTTAATACTCTCTTGAATTGAATTCGAGCATTTATATTATAGGGGCACTTAAGCACCGCAATAACAAAAAAAAATGTAATATTAATGAATATAAAAAATTATTATTATGTAAATATTAATTAATATAATTTTGAATTAAGTTTATAATTACTCTAAATTTCTTATTTAGTAAATTTTCTTAAGATGACAGCATCGGCTGTTCTGAGTAATGACTGTTACTGATTGCGCGTGGTGATGAAGAGTAGGAAAATAATTATTAGTTTTAAAGATGAGGATGATGATTTAAGTTTCTGTCATTGAAACGTCTGAAATTGAAAATAATGGACTTTTTATAAGGAAACTATACCCTATCCACCGAGACAAGTTAGTATACGGTTATTAGAGGTTCGTTTGTGATTGGTTAATGATAAGCGATAACACAGTCTATGCTTGGTACTTACAATATGAATTCATAATAGACAGTTCCCAAATCCCCATAGTGTAGGTGGGCAGTTGTAGATCTTTTTATTACCTACTATTTTATTTTATTTTTTTCCATAGAACTTGTAGTTTTGCCGGAAATCGAGATAAACCGTTTTTTACCCTTAAAACTCCCCCCCCCCTTTTTTTCCCGAGCTCAGATCGCCCGTAAATTATTTTTCCTTTTATTTTTATAATATTCTGCTCCTTTTCCAATGGGTTTCATCCTACTGTGATTTTCTTTTACTTTTTATTATTTTTAAAGGGATCTACCCTGGTCTATAAGTGATGATATGCCTCTTACCTATGGTATTCCCCATGGTAGCATTCTGGTCCCTACGCTATTCCTTATTTATACAAATTAGAAACAATGTCAGCTGTCTATTCCAAACTGCAAAATTATAGCTTAAATGCAGATGAACATGAGTAAGATGAAAATCATGTCCCGCCACACCAGGTTATCGTTGAGAACTCTGCGCTCGAAATTGTAGCTGGGATCCACAATCCTAGCTGGACTGTGGGTCAGCTGGTTGGTTCAATTTCGAGAAAGAGGTCAACCGCCGAATCCAACTCGGATGGGCAGCGTTCGGGAAGCTTCGCGATGTCTTCTCGCCCAAAATGCCTCAGTGCCGGAAGAGGAAATTCTTCAAAATGCGTGCTGCCGATACACGGATTCGAGACATGGTTGCTACTTGCTAACTATGTGCCTAATAAGAAACCTCAGAGTCAGAGAGCGATGGAGAGAGCTATGCTCGGAGTTTCTCTACGCGATAAAAACTAGAGACACCGCACCATTGCATCACGCATTGGCAGATCCCCCACTAGGTGGAGCGACGATATCAGAAAAGTGTCAGTTCTTGTGCCGCCGCCTATCTAGCGGCTGGATACAAGCGACACAAGACCGTGGCGTGTGGAAGTCCCTACAAGATACCTATGTCCAGCAGTGGACATCTATCGGTTAATAACGATGACGACGACAACATTATTGAATTGCCGTCTCCCGCATTGCTGGAACGAGTCAAATCCACGCATTGTTATAATTCATTATATATATATATATATATATATATATATATATATATATATATATATATATATATATTTATTTATTATATATATATTAATAATTTATTATGATTTATAATCTTGAATTATATAATATGCTTTTTTATGAGCATACTTTCTTAAACTTGTGCAAAGGCAAGTCTAATACTTTCTTACATAAATACTAAGTGAGTATGTAGGTACTTCGTTTCAACTAAGAATGTGTTTTTCTTGGTTGAAACGTAGGAGTAATGTAAGATAGGTAATATGATGAATGATGATGTAAGATAAAACTCGTTGTTTATTGTATTTTTCTGCGCTTATTATTTATTTATTTATTTACATATTAATTATTTACACTAAATAACATTTTTATATATCACATTCACATTCATTATAATATTAGGTACATAAATTTAACTAAATATTTTGCAAAAATATTAACTGACAGAACAAAACATAGAAATAATTTTATTGACAAACAAATTTTAAAATTTGCAATATATTATATATTTTTTTGCAATATATTTTCACAACCATTTATGACCATAAAAATATTATTTTTATAATCAAGTAGGTACTAATTTATTTAGGTAGGTACTAACTTTATTTTATTTAGGTCCTGTTTTACCACCTTGGATGTGTGTTGGATAGCGTAAACGAAAGTTTTGTCACTTTATGTCAAGTAACAAAGACAAAAGTTGTGAATAAGTTACCCGACACTTCTCAAAAAGTGGTGAAACAAGCCCTTAAATAATTCATCCAGATGGAATGGACAGCGACATTCAAGTATATCGTACTTAAAAGTTATATATTTATTCATATAAACTACAACCCATCATTGCACCATAACTTTACAAAGAAAAGTGGTTTTTAATTTACAGACCAAATCAATTATTATTTCATTAAAAAAAATTGAGTTTAACGTAACCAAGAAGGTAAAAGATAAACAATGGAGAATGGTATGCAAACAAAACATTGTAGCATTTCATCATTTTCACCTATTTAATAGTGTGTCAGGTATAGAAAAACCTAGAGGCAAAAAATACCCTGGTGAATGAACTTGTCTCCACTAAAATGTTTTAGGCGCAGTCTCCAGTGTCTACATAGAATATATAGTTATAACCTTCTTGAACGTAACCGAAATACCCTCACTTTACGTTGATTGTCACAATCTCAGCAATCTCAAGTCAAAATATGTTGTGACAAATAAAATAACTGGCCACGATAACAAGAACACAAAAAAATGATTCATCACGTTCTAATAAGGGCTTAATTGTATACAGCTATCAGCTATCTCGCTTTAACAATATTATGAATACTATTATTGCACTATCTATATACCCTATCCACCGAGAGAAAGAGAACTTGATATAAACATCGGCCCGAACATCGAACGCTGAAGGAAAGTGGAGGGGGTAAGCTATTGTATTACGTGCGCGACAGTTCTCATGCGCAGCTATCCCCTCCACGTTTCGTTCAGCGTTCGATGTACGTGCCACGGGTTATACTTAATCTGAGACGGAGAAAGTTAATACGGTTATCAGAAGCTCATTTGTGATTGGTCAGTGATAAACGTTAACACATTGTACAGAGTACGTGTATATTTTAGTATGAGTGTGTTACCCGTGCTGTACAGACGTGCTCATTTATCCGTTGATGCATTGTTGTAAGAGATTTAGCAAAATAGTTTTTATATTAAATGATAATAAATACTAATTTGTAATAGGTGTAGGTGGGTAGAATGTGTATATAGAAGAAGTTCTCTTAGAAGAAAAAACGGCCCTTTTTGAGTGCCGAAAAAACTATGATATGCAATAGGTATGTATCAGTCCATGAGAAAGACAACAACTTCCGGTTCAAGCAATGATGTTTTGAAAGCTATTGCTTTTTCTGTGGGGATTCATTAGGCTTCAGTTTATGGAATTAAGAAAGAAAAAACTGATAATGATGGTGTTTTAAAATATTCCAAGAAAAAAAAAATTGCGTATGAAGATTGTTGACGCAGTTGATGATTTTACCAAATGTGCCATCAGAAGAATAAATACTTAGTTCATAATTTTTTCCCGCAATGAAATTCCAACGTTAGACAAAATTGTGACGAAAATCAGTGATGTGCTATATAATAGTTAAGCAAAACAGGGAGCGCGACATACGTGTTATATATTATGAAATGACAAAAGCTAAAAATAAAACTGCTACGTCTTTCGTCGTATCACTACGAAGGTAAAATTAATTAAAGGTAAAACTCCACTGAAGACACAACTTATAAAATGGCGGAATTAAAAAATCTTTTGAATAATGAAATTCAAAATATTAATGCTCAAAAGCGGAAATTTTTTACAAGAAATAAGTAGTAGAGCCAAAAATGAATGCAATGAAATATAGGAATGTAGCAATAATTACAGACAACTTAATAATACACGTAGGAAACATAGCAGTGATACGTCGGATAGTGATTAATTTGTTAATATTAGGTAAATTATAATGAAAATAAATGATGTAAATATTTTACTAATCTTGTTTTTTTTTTCCTTCATAATGTAATTGGTGCAATATCAATTAGAATATGGATTTAATAAAAACTGTCATAGTTCTTCCATGGTTAGCCGACTTCAATCTTAGACTACATCATCACTTAGATGAAATCGCAATCAAGGGTTAACTTGTCATAAAGCCTTTAACGCTAACCGCTGATGCGGACTCACAGCGCGGCGTGACGTCTACTGTTAATATAACGCTACAAATTTTAAAGTTTTTGAGTTTTAGGAACTATAAAGTAATTCTTCACTTTATAGACATGCAAGTCTTGGGAAGAAAGCTAGAAGTTAAAATAATTAATAGTAGCGCAGTGTGCACGCACACGCATTCAAAATGGTTAACGCTTAATATTTTTTGCCCGACTACGTTAAAGCCAAAAGAAAGTGTAATGATTTTAGCAGTCTATGTAGTATGTAAGACTCTGTGTGTTCCACCGTAGCGCCTAAGCTACTAGACCAGTTTTGATGAATGAGGTGTCAATTGATTCGTTGTTACGATCCGGGTGACATACATTTTATATACGAAAAAATCGAGAAGTGACCTTCACGGCTTAAACTAGAATATTACGTTAGTTTGAGATATACATAACAGATGGCACCAATAGCTGCTTGCCGCGCGCTTCTTCCTTTCGAATTCTCATTTTTTTCTGCACACTCATTAGGAGAAAAGTTTGTAAACTAAAACTTGACTATGTTTTACTTTACGAACTTTACATCTTGTCTTTATCTTTATCTTTTTTCCTCCATAGGGAGAAATGATAAATTATTTCGTTTTCTTCTCGAAACTCGTAAGGGTCATCAGGGTGTTCCTGGACGTCCTGAAATGAAATTTTTCAACTTTAAATTAATTATTCAAATTATGTTGCGTCCTTATTTCCATAAGAGAGTTACGAGCAAAATTTTAAAGATAAGTACCTACTATGCCATTGAAATCTGATTATACAACTGTGTTCGTGGGAATAACCTAGATAAAATGCTTCAATGGGACACGCATATAGCATTTCTTGGTGGCAAGCTCTGGTCTACGCTGTTAGCAAGATTTGACAGTTAAGTTAACAAACGTAGAAACTGCAATAGTACATTGTTTGACGGGGTGAAAGTGACTGATTACTAAAGAGGGTGTTGTTTGAGGCCCGAGGCCGTAGGCCGTGGGGCCTCAGTACACCCGAACTAGGAATCGTACTTTTTCCCGGACGGATACATAGTGCTTTATACTACACCTACGACGAAATATATATAGAATAGAAAACATAAATACAGATTGACGTTTTGACACTTTGAGTTGATTATTAGTTGCTTAGTAATTTTATAAATTGAAAATTTAGATAGGTAAAATAAAAGAAAGCGACTCTGCGTTATTCCCTTCGAGAGAAATTTAAGAAAATTGGTATTCTTTGTTTGTTACCACATCTGTCGATCGTGCGTCGATTGATGCTATTGATCGATGTTGATGGCTTTGCCTGATCGACAGCTGATAAGTACCTACTGGTTTATTAAACATCGATCGATGATGAATCGATCATGATCGATGTGGGCTCTCTATCTGTATTGCTTTAAATTGTCTCTGGTCTGGTCTGGTGGGAGGCTTTAGCCGTGGCTGGTTACCACCCTAAATTGCTGTGTAGAAACCGATCAGGGGTATGCATACCTCTTCCAAGTTAGCCTACTTCCATCTTGGACTGCATCATCATTTACCATCAGGTGAGATTGCAGTCAAGTTGTAGTTGAATAAAAATAAATGGTAATCTTCGTCATTTATAAGGCCAAGATTTTGCATGTTCTTTCTGACATTTGTCATCCAGTGGTCTACCTCTCCTTCTCTTTTTTAAAGCCATGAAAAGGCACTTTCACTATATGGTCATTGAGTCTGTGCATAACATGTCGATTGTCTCTGTCGTTCTCTTCGTTTCAAACCGAAAATTTTGACTTTGACCTTGAATAACTTTTTAGCAGACATGATCAATGGGGACTTTTGACACTTTATTTCTACTGGTATACCCAAGGATGACCCAAGGTTTCTACCAAAATTCAGTTCTGTCGGAATTATAGTTAAATGCAATTTTTATTTTGACCGGGCTATCCGTTTTTTTATTCTTATTTGTTGTTATAGCAGCAACAGAAATATATCATCTGTAAAAATTTCAACTGTCTATCACGGTTCATGAGATATAACCTGGTGACAGACGGACGGACAGACAGACGGACAAAGGAGTGTTAGTACCGAATAGGGTCTCGTTTTACCATTTAGGTAGGGAACCCTAACAATATCTTTCTCACCTACGAAAAACAAACACGACTCTTCTAATTCCTCTTCCTCTTCTAATAATTCTTCCTTCTTCTAATTCGTATATGTAGGTACTTGTGTTTATATTTTATCTATACTAATATAATAAAGCGGAAGAGTTTGTTTGTTTGAACGCGCTAATCTCGGAAACTACTGGACCGATTTCAAAAATTCTTTCACCGTTGGATATGTACGTGATCCTTGAGTGCTATAGGCTATATATTATGTACCACGGGCGAAGCCGGGGCGGACCGCTAGTAACTTATATAATCAAACTACTGCATAGAGAAATGTGTTCACATTAGTTTTCTCATTGTAAATGGGATCGAAATAGTAGAAGAGCTCTCTGAGGACTGACAGTATACCTAGGTTATTATTATTTTTAAAGTACAGAATATACAACAACATGTAAGTAAATTTTTTGTATCACAATACAACGTTAGTTTTTCTTTAAACAAAACCTGAAGATAGTTTGTTCAGAATCAGTAACAAAATAGAATTCAACCATTTTTATACAGTATTACTAGCGGACCCGGCAGACGTCGTCCTGCCCGGTGACATTCTGACATCAGTGCAACCTACCCGGTCATCAAAGTACTAATATCGCAATTAAAAAATAGGGGTTGGTGATAGAAGGGTGAAAATTTAGGATTGTATGTATTTTTGTATGTTGTATCATAAAAAAATAAAAACTAAAATTTTTGTCTAAAAAATAAAAAATAAAAATTTAGGGGTAGACTACACATTTAGGGGGATGAAAAATATATGTTGGCCGATTCTCAGACCTACTCAATATCCATATAAAATTTCATGAGAATCGGTCAAGCCGATTCGGAGGAGTATGGGAACGAAAATTGTGACACGAGAATTTTATATATAAGAGATATTTTTGTCCAAAAATATTTTTAAAATCCTGCAAGCTTAGGCACAATGGTTGAAACGCGCATCAGCTGACGATCGGCAAACAACGCGCGATTATTCATCTCGCAAGCCGAGGCGGTGACGGCTTGCGAATTGGGGTGACCATTTTTTTCGAGGACAATGACGCAACACAAGAAGCTTATAACTTCGTAAGTTTTCATTATATATTTTTGAAATTTTAGGTAACTATTTCGAATGTAAAAATATTTAACAAGTGTTTCGGTTTTTGCGCAAAATAAAACTAACATTTTATATGCGATCAGTGGCAGTGCGCTATCAGTATGCTTACTAATTGAATATATAATTAAATATAATATGTTTTAAATTTTGATTTATCTCTCTTGCGATCATATAAAGACAATTAGTTTTTGTTTAATATAATATTATGTTTCATTAATAAACAAATTCTGTATTTAAACCAGTTATTTATTTTAATAATAGTCAGCATAGCAATACCAGAAACTTATCAGTAACAAGTTTAAATTAATAAAAATTAAAAAAAAACTCCGACATTCGCCATTTTGTGGTAGCGGCCATCTTGAATTTGCATAGTGCTATTCTACTAGTCAAGCCCTTTCATTTGATACCCATATTGAGGGAGTTGTGAAAAAACATGTAATCCGCCATTTTGTGGCAGCGGCCATCTTGGACCGATTTTCACCAAACATAGCTAACAACACTCCCGACTAATTCACCTTACAAATAAAAAACCGCATTCAAATCGGTTCGCCCGTTTGAGGGCTACGGGGGAACAGACAGACACACACACGCACACACACACAGACACGTCAAACTTATAACACCCCGTCGTTTTTGCGTTGGGGGTTAAAAATCGCTAGCAGCGCTGCAATATTGACTATAGCCAGTGCTCATATCATGTTATAAGTAGATTATTAATGCAAAAAAATACAATCGCAATGCCCAATCGCCAGAATCTAGATAGAACTCGCAACAAATTGTTATCTCTTTATTATTTCACTTTACTGCTTACCTAGAATTGTTCAGGAAAACCGCCATTATGAACCAGAGAGATAGATACACCCATCTCTACGAAATTGTTATATCTGTATGAAATGTAATAAAAAAAATTTAAAATATTTGAAAGGTTTAGATTAGAAAGACTGTTTGCAAAATGGAAATTATAAAATAAAAATATAAGTTAATATAAATAATAAAATAATAGAGGAAATAGGTTTTTCTATGTTAAATATAATTTATTTATTTACCATTGCTTCTGGTGCCGGTTGTTCACCATCATCGATATCTGCCTCTGAAAATTTAATAAATAAAGCATAGGTAACTAAATTAAACCCAAATCCTCATGGTTTCACATTTACTAACATTTTATCAACACTGCATATTGGCACAATAATTTCAATTTGTATTGAGTACTTTAAAAAATGTTCTGGTTAGCATAGCATCTTCGATTAATGACTCTCTAGATAATCAAAGCATAGCATCATACTTGTGACTCAGCCAGCTCCGTTTTTCCTCACATTATCTGTGGGGTGGTGGTATGGCCTCAGAATATAATATTCTATCATCATCGTCACAGCAGCTACGGCACCCAGAACATGTGTAGTAGTACAAAATGTGTGCACAATAGTGCACAGAAAAGTTATGCTTAGCAAATCTATAGAGATAAATTGAACTGAAGTGCCCGTATATCGTATACGTACCATTTAGAGCCTCGCAAGCTTGAGCGGCTGTTTCCAGCAGGTTTTCATCGTTCACTGTAAAACAAAAATAAAAATACCTATGACGTTTATTCCTATAGATACCTATTATTATATTTTATATTAGGGACCTGATTATATTTTATTATCCCTGTCTGTGTCATCAGTCTAATTGATAGAGTAGTGTGGCTCCTCTGTTAGTTACATAATGGCAGGGGTTTTGTTGTTAATATTGTTAATATTAAAACTTAATGGTAATAATATTGTTATAGAATTGCAACAGTGACGTTCGACGGGACATTTAAGAAAAATAAAAATTCAAGATACAGTTAATATACTTACGGGTTGAGAGGAGACGTTCAACATCCATTTGCGATAGCTCAAAGTCATGTTCAAAGCTTACGCTGCTATCTAAGTCAAAAAATGAACACTCCATAAAGGATGACACGTCTTCAGGCAGTTGAAATAAATCAGCTTGGGTGGAGATCAACGGATTCCAACTCCCGCCACACTCAATGTCATCATCAGGAGTTACACCACAGGCTTCATTGAAAGACATGCCATGAGAATGCTCTGACAGTAGTCCAGTATGCATTCGTGGGGAGGATGATCGGTTATTGTCTACCATATTATGAGTGTCGCTGACACGAGTGTCAGGTTGATCCAATTTATAACACCATGCACAACGATTTATATTTATTTGTTCTTCTCTGTCATTTTCGGAACGATCATTTGAGGAACGAGATGGTGACCGTTCGTCACACATACTCGTAAAGTAGCTTCGGCTTCTTGGTTCGGAAGTTCTGAGAGTTCTAATGATGCTGTAGCTTTTCTCTATTGCTTTTCTAATCTGCTCTCTTTTTGGTGGTATAATTGCCAGTTCTGGGTTGGAAGTCTCGCGCCTTTCATGGTCATTTTCCTCTTGCGGCGAAGGTAGGTCCGTGACAAGGTGATAAATTACTTGTTCAAGTTGCCGAGGGTCTTCCACTGGTAGCGACTGATCGACCTGCAACAATAGTGGAAAACTTTTTAACCCCCAACGCAAAAACGACGGTGTGTTATAAGTTTGACGTGTGTGTGTGTGTGTGGGTGTGTGTGTGTGTGTCTGTCTGTCTGTCTGTCCCGATTTGAATATCTTTTTTTGTTTGCAAAGTGAATTACTCGGGAGTGTTTGATAAAAATCGGTTAAAGACGGCCGCCGCCACAAAATAGCGGATTACAAGCATATTTTTTTACAACTCCGTCAATATGGATATCAAATGAAACTTGACTAATAAAGTAGTACTATGCAAATCGAAGATGGCCGCCACCACAAAATGGAGGATGTCTATACTTGTTTCAGTACAAATTTCTAAGTAAGTATCTCTGTTAATATTTTAATTGCAAAAGTTTGTTGATACGTTGATTTGTCCTTCAATAACACCACAACATAGTTACGAATTGATGTGATTTACATCAATCTACGGATTGATGTGACTGACATAGAGCGACATAGACTAGGTACTTTTACTCGAGAAATCAAATAGTAGAGGCCTAAAGTAAAAAATCGGCCAAGTGCGAGTCGGACTCGCACACAGAGGGTTTCGTACCATTATCTATTAAAACGGCAAAAAAATCACGTTTATTGTATGGGAGCCCCCCTGTTTTATTCTGTTTTTTAGCATTTATTTTGTTTGTGAAAATTTCAACTGTCTAATCATCACGGTTCATGAGATAGAGCCTCTTGACAGACAGACGGACAAACAGACAGATAGACAGACAGACAGATGGATAGCGGAGTCCCGTTTTACCCTTTGGGTACGGAACCCTAAAAATAGATTTTTGTGGAACTGAAAAGGTCAAGCCATTAACATATCGTAGTTTTTGTATTTGTTTGTATATTTGACGCGGTTTACTAATCACCACAGTATGTTTCGTCACTCCATAAAATTGTAGAACAAGTAACTATGACGTCACAAAACTTTTGGTATTTGTTGTCGGAATTTATCAAATATTTTGATTTTGACAAGATATTAATTTCATTGCTTGTTAATTCTGCCATATCTCTTCCAGGTTACCCCGCTATCATTTTAAACTACATCGTCACTGACCATCAGGTGAGACGAAGTGATCCTATAAGGGTTCCTTTTTACCCGACTGCGCGACGCAAAGGTGTGGTAGGTAATGTGTTTATCTGTCTACGTATGTATGTATTTATATGTACGTATGTATCTATCTACATTTGTTTGTTCCTTTGTGGCACTCTAGAGACCAAACGCGTGGGCTTATTTTGATAAATGTCTCGTCGTTAGATTTGCAATGCCAGCGCGAGTGTCAATAAGTACATAAAAAATTTAAAAATTCAAAATGGAGGATTTTGGACACCATAATGTGGGGTTAAATTTTTTTTTCAAACTATCGAGTGGGTATCAAATTCAATCAAACTATCGAGTGGGTTTAAAAAGGTGATTACGAAAATATATTTATTTTGAGTAAAAAATATTGTGATCCTATACGCGAAAGGGACAAAATAATAATTTATTTGACAAATCGTCAATAAAGGGCCCCATGTGAATGCGGTCTTACGCAGTCGGGCTTTTATATTTTCGTGGCAATATTATGCTTGTTACTTTTTGTAGTCGGAAATCCTAAAAACGTTAGTTTATTAACCCTCGACGCAAAAACGACGGGGTGTTATAAGTTTGACGTGTCTGTGTGTGTGTGTGTGCGTGTGTGTGTATGTGTGTGTGTGTGTGTGTCTGTCTGTTCCCCTGTAGCGCTCAAACGGGTGGACCGATTTGAATGCGGTTTTTTTTTTGTTTGAAAGGTGAATTAGTCGAGAGTGTTGTTAGCTATGTTTGATGAAAATCGATCCAAGATGGCCGCCGCTACAATTTTTTTTAAATTTTAATTTATACTTGTTTGTATATTTCCTCACACATGTATTGTAAAATGTCGTGTGGTACACGGGCGTTAAGGTTTTTGCAAACTCGTGCCAAAGGTACGAGTAGACCATCGCCTTCGGCTTGGGCCTACATACATACGTCAACTAGTTTGTAAAGACCTACTTACCGCCCTTGTATAACATTCTACTATTCCGTTAACTTTTTGATTCCCTCAATTAGTGGATAATATACGCGTCGTCTTTAATCTATGCCTCAATAATTGGCCGGTTTTTCATTCGTATTATTAGTGCCAAAACCCACTTGCGTGATTAGTCGCGCGTGGCCAGTCGCGGGTTGTCGCGCGAGATTTTATTATATTGGCACTAAACTTAATTTAACACTCGTAAAATACTATTTTAAACTTAATTTATTAAACTTAAACATTCTTATTATTAATTAAACTACACTACTACACTCGTATTATTATTAAACTATAACTACTATTAATTTAAACTTAATTTATTAAACTTTAACACTCGTATTATTATTAAACTTTTACTGCTATTTTAAACTTAATTTATTAAACTTAAGCACTTATATTATTAACTACACTACACAACACTACTACACTACTACACTCGTATTATTATTAAACTTTAACTGCCATTTTAAACTTAATTTATTAAACTTAAGCACTCATATTATTAACTACACTACACAAACACTACTACACTTCTACACTCGTATTATTATTAAACTTTAACTGCTATTTTAAACTTAATTTATTAAACATAAGCACTCATATTATTAACTACACTACACAACACTACTACACTCGTATTATTATTAAACTCTAACTGCTATTTTAAACTTAATTTATTAAACTTAAGCACTCATATTATTAACTGCACTACACAACACTACTACACTACTACACTCGTATTATTAACAGCACTACACAACACTACTACACTCGTAATAAGTAATTAAACTTGAACCACTATTTACTACTACTACTTAAACTAATATTCAAAGTAAACAGGTCTCTTTTAAACACTGCTCTAACTTTATTTGCAATTAACTTTATTAATTGAGTTTTTTTAGATGATTTTAGTGATATCGAAGCTGATCTTTCATTTAATTTTCCACTTTCACTCCACGGTCTAAAAACAAAACGAATTAAACATTTTCGGAATTATTGTGATATTTTCCGGGTTGGCCTTTTCTATCTCAGACTGCATTGTCACTTACCCCCAAGTGAGATCGCAGTAACAAAGAGGGCACCTGGTAATTATGCCTTAACCCGGGCAAACAAAAGATCTCACGGGGTAATTCGTCATCGATGGACGATACTCCAAAATATTCTGTGAGGGGCCCTGCTGGACGACGCTTTTATATTGCACACACATAAGGAAGACAGATAGTTTACAACTGAAGTATAGGCAAGGTAACTGCAATGAAAAACTATCCTTAAGAACTGAGAGATAAGGTTCATATTTCTAAAGTTTAGGAAAATATCTGGGAGCTCAGGGTGCATCTGTACCTGTAAAATTTCTAGGCATCATAGGTTTACACAAACACACAACGTCCGTACCTGCGTTTCAATGTCCTTAAAACCGCTACTTACGGTTCTCGATAGTCGAAATCGTTTCAACTTCACCTTTAATATTTTTAACCCCCGACGCAAAAACGACGGGGTGTTATAAGTTTGACGTGTCTGTGTGTGTGTGTGTGTGTGTGTGTGTGTGTGTGTGTGTGTGTCTGTCTGTTCCCCTGTGGCGCTCAAACGGGTGGACCGATTTGAATGCGGTTTTTTTGTTTGAAAGGTGATTTGGTCGAGAGTGTTGTTAGCTATGTTTGATGAAAATCGGTCCAAGATGGCCGCCGCTACAAAATGGCGGATTACATATTTTTTCACAACTCCCTTAATATGGGTATCAAATGAAAGGGCTTGACTAGTAGAATAGCATTATTGCAAATCCAAGATGGCCGCCGCCACAAAATGGCGAATGTCGGGGGTTTTTTAAATTTTCAATTTACACTTGTATTTATATGTATTGATAAAAGATTTATGCATTTCTAATTTTTAGACTCTAACTTTTATTTGATGTCAAACTCGACGGATTTGTCTCAACTTTATTTTTCTTGGCCATAATCGTATCGTATCCGCCACGTTGGGTTTGCTGTGTTCATCTTATTCAGATGGCAGAGATTTAGAATAAGATGAACATAGCAAATCCAACGTGGCGGATACGATACGATTATGGCCAAAAACAATAAAATTGAGACAAATCCGTCGAGTTCGGCATCAAATAAAAGTTACGATTCTAGAAATGCATAAATCTTTTATCAATATGTTTGGATTTGTCTGTAGCATAAAGTAAAATGGACATGAAATGGCATGTTTTAAGGTTTGAGTTCATCCATACATCTATCTACAGCCAGCGCTCCAAGCGGAAACATTGCGAAATAAAAATTAGAGGTACTGAATGTACGACTTTAAAACAAGAGGTTGTAGGCCCATTTTACACTCATAGTTTTTTGATATTCGAAATCTAGTACGGGTGTCGATATGTGCAGTGGCGTATTTGAAGATTCTGCACCCCGGGCCTGTACGGTTTGCCGCCCCATAAATTAACGAAAAAAAAACAAAACATTTAATCATAAAATAAAATCCAGCAGTGTATTGATGTGAACTGCGAATGATGATAATTAATGAAAAAATTAAACAAAAAATTGTTAATTAAAAAAAAAACTATGCTAAGTAGGCAATGTAAGTAGATATATGCTAGGGTGGCAAAGTATTAGTAGTTCATAAAATAATTGGCCAAGTGCGAGTCGAGCCTCCGGGTCGGGTTCCGTAAATAATTATGAATAACAAAATATTTTGGGTGTAAGAAATATTTAATTTCCGAGCTAGATATCGCAATTCGCAACAAACCGTGAAAAAAAAACGTACTTTAAAAAAAATATACGTTTATTTTGGTCAGAGCTTACAAACTACTTTATGAATCACTGTTTTCAGTATTTGTTGTTTAAATACAGTATTTGGGTACATAATATACCGAAATTTCATATTCCTAACTGGTTTAGTTTTTGAGATAGCCCCATCACAAAAATGGTCTAAAACTGACAATTTTGATGAAAATGTTTAAAGAAAAAAATAAAAATATATAGTATATAATTATTCATAGTTTACTTGATGAGCTCTAAACAATGATACCCCACAAGCTAGGGTAAGAATTTTTTTTTCGGCTCTTTTTGCCCCCCTGAAAAATAATTTAATTCAATATTTGGGTTTGGGCAACGTTCTACACTAAATACCAAAATTTCAGGTTTGTAACTCATTTCGTCTGCGAGCTGTAACCGGCGCGGCGGTTGTTGTTGTTTTTCGATATGAAAAGTAGTATTTTAACTTGGGGAAAGCCCTCCCCGTCTTGTTAAACAATCTACTATTTGCATTTGATAGCTCAATGAGGAAGTTTCCTGATGTTGAACATATCATATTTAACACAATAAAATTAAAATATAGACTAAAACTAATAAATTAATGAATTTTTTTTGAAATCTGTCAATAAATGACGGAGAAAGTAATTATTTAAGTTTACGCAAAATGATTGCCACCTCTCATTCGAGTATGACGTCACAGCGTCTATTCGGAGGTATTTTTTCCATTTAAATTCATTTGTTTCACCAATTTCTCCGAGATTACTGAACCGATTTGTGTGATTCTTTTTTTAATCGACAGCTGATGATGTTTTTAAAATGGTCCCATAGATTTTTTCGAAAAAAAGTTAAAAAAAAAATCAAAAAAATCTATTGGGCCATTTTACAAACATCCTTAGCTGTCGATTAAAAAAAGAATCACGCAAATCGGTTCAGTAATGTCGGAGAAATTGGTAAAACAAGTAAATTTACATGGAAAAAATACCTCTGAGCGGTTTGGATGATGTCACACGCTGGAGTGCCACGTGAAACGAAAATATTCGTGAAAGCGAAACTTCAAAGTTCGATATTTTTTTCAGTTTTTGAGATAATTTAATGATTCCTTCAAATTTCTGTTTTATTTTACTTAAATTTTTATAATTAATTAAAAAAAAATTTTGGAAACTTGTCCATTCTTGGGGAAGGTTTAAAGGCTATTCAGCATCATGGTGTCACGAGATTTTTATAAACTTGAATTCACGCGAACGAAGTCACGGACATCTGCTAGTATTATATAAAATTATCGTGTCACAGTGTTTGTAACAAAACTCCGAAACATCTTGGCCGATTCTTATGAAATTTTTTGTATATATTCGGTAGGTTACAAATTATTTTTCATACCCATATGTAATAAGGGTGGTCCACCCTAAAATTATTTTTTACTAGAGGATGCCCGCGACTTCGTCCGCGTGGATTTAGGTTTTTAAAAATCCCTCGGAACTCTTTGTTTTTCCTAAGCCCATTTGAACTCATACTGTTAAAAGTCGCGCATTAAAATGGAACTACAGTAATGAGTTTTAATTTTTTAATAGCTCTTCCCATCACTTAAGTTTCCCCAATGAAAGTCCCATCAAAATTAGTCCAGCATTTCGGAGACAGACAAACGCAAATTTTAATGTATCCCAGATGATAATCCGGATGTTCAAAGGTTCCTGTACCATTCGGGTTCCAAGTTATATGGAATACTGAGGGTTGTGATGGCTATAATTTCAAAACTACACTACTACTACTACTACCGATGACCTTGAAATATTTACGGAACAATCTTTAAAGTATTTTCTTTCTAAAAAATAAATGAATGAAATCGGACCACGTGTTAACAATTTACAGCTTAGTACACATTTTGACTTTCATCCCCTCTCCCAAGGGAACCGTGCTGAATTTCGAGATAAAATGTATCCTATATGCTACTTCGTAGTATGAACTTAAACCGTGTCAAGTTTCATTTCAATCCATTCAGTATTTTTTGCATGATGCGCGCACAAACATACAGACAAACAGATAAACAGACACAAAAATTTCAAAAACAGCTTTTTTCGTTCCATTACTTATCCCTAACACCTTCCAGTTATTATTTTGCAAAAATACCTATTTAATTTAGAGATACGGCAAGTGTACGATATGTAAGTATAGATTTTTTGGACCAAATTTTTTATTTTTTTATGATTTGACATTAAAAATACATACAACCCTCTTTCACCCTTCTACTACCAACCCCTTTTTATTAAATTGATATACTTAGTGCACCTAATTAAAATAGAACTAAATTTTAATAACCTCCTCCGCCGTAATTTCTGCTAGGTCATTGAACCTAGTCGAACTTATCGGTTCGCACGTATTTTTATTGAAAAAGCTGCCAATTTTAGCTGTTTGTTTGAGAAGCTTTTCTTCCTTGTATTTTTTTTTCTAAAGCTTTTCTTCTCTATGCGTGGCCGCCTAGTTTTTTTTTCGTAGAATCCATATCTGATGTTAGTAACACTAACAGCTGTAAACTTAGCTACGAGTTATTCAGCTGCAAGTTAATAACTCTTAGCTACAAACTGCTTGATAATATATTAAGATAATTTATATGTAAACATTGACTCATAGGTACCTAAGTATTCAAAGTCCAAAACAAAACATAATAATTTGATGCGTTGATTAGAGACAAGTCATCAACTGAAGCACGATTTGTATTCTGCTTTCTGCATCACTCTCGCCGCCGCCTGCGCCGCCCCGCGCCCCTTCGTCTATCTCCTGAGATGGGTTATGAACCGAACGGTTTTCGACACGTGCAAAACCCGAATAGCCCCGGAGCCCCGAACTCCAGAGTCGCGCTCGGGATGCACGTCGTAGTGCGACATGTGGTCCGACCTGGCGACGGACATACCGCCGCCGCCCGCCCCCCGCCGCGCTAGTCAGTTATACAATAGCCCCGGTCTTGATGTCCAACTTACAACAAACAATGATTTGTCCTTTTTGTTAATTAGGTAGGTTTTTTTTTTTCAATTTCTTGAGCCACAGAAGGGCATATTTTATAGTCAAAGAAGCTGAGCGAGGAGCGGCTTGCGCCGCCCCTCGCACCCTGCCGCCCCGGGCCATGGCCCTTTTGGCCCTAGGGTAAATACGCCACTGGATATGTGCAAACTCATACTAAGGGTACAGTTATATACATGTATCTCATTGTATGTAAATAGATTTAGTCGAAACCCGGGACGGCTCACATTCACCTCCAGCTCACCAGTATTCCGAGAACCTTCAAAAATTAATACGCCCACGCTGAAGTTTCAATTAATTTGAAATATGGTCTGTATCATGTCTGTGAAAGTTGGTCTGTCCATACTTTCTCAGTTCAGGTCTGTCAGTTCAAACTGAGCATAAAGATAGCTTGCATCTTCGAAGCAACTCTATATATTCCTGTCATTTCTGAAGATTTCCCTCGGAGCAAAGTCACGGGCATCAGCCAGTGTTTTATCATACCTATTTAACAGTGGCGTCACTGACCGACAAACAAAGCACAGCATAAACCTGTGCACTAGAGATTTGAGATGAGGAAATATTCCTTGGGTAACCTAGAGGTGCACATTTTATCCCATATGTATCGCTCGCACACTGAATAAGTATAAATTAAAAATTTTAAAAAAACCAAGCCCTTTCATTTGATATCCATATTGAGGGAGTTGTGAAAAAGTATGTAATCCACCATTTTGTGGCGGCGGCCATCTCGGACCGATTTTCATCAAACATAGCAAAGAACACTCCCGACTAATTATTCACATTTCAAACGAAAAAAACCGCATTCAAATAAGTTCACCCGTTTGAGCGCTACGGTGGAACAGACAGACACACACAAACACAGACCCGTCAAACTTATAACCCCTGTCGTTTTTGCGTCGGGGGTTAAAAATCACGGCAGACGGTGACAGGTCGAACAACATGACTTATTCGTTGCACGGAGATACCTGATCCAGAACTAATTTCACCCCCCTCGAGGGGGACAGTGTCCGCCTACTTCCCCCCACCCACGTAGGAGCGTTCCAGTGTGCGTAGACATTGCGATCTCTGTTTGGTGCATTTTACCTCAGGACGCATGCGTTGTTGCACACTGCTGCAATATCTGGATATGCACCTGTGTGGGGGCTCCCCCACACAAATGCATCACCCCCACACAAGCGCATCTCGCCCACACAGCTGCATAGAGATCCTATAGGGCGGTAATCGCCTTAATTTTCATTGATTTCTATTTAGCGGGGTTGTTTATAAATTGAGTTGCTACCTATCGCCTATACGCTCCGTTTGAATACGTCCGCTTAATATACTCATGTACACAATGATTATAGAATAGAATAGAATAGAATAGAATAGAAAAGTTTTTTATTCAAATAAACTTTTACAAGTACTTTTGAATCGTCAACTGAATCTACCACAGGTTCGGAATGCAGTTCCAGCCGAGAAGAACCTGCAAGAAACTCGGCGGTTGCTCTTTTTTAAAAATAACATTATAACAATTATTATTATTAATGTACATGATTGAAATGCCGTCTCGCGCATTGCTGGAACGAGTTAAATCCAAGCTTTTTTATCGTTTATATAATCTTCAATTGTATAATAAGCTTTTTTTATGAGCATACTTTTAATAGAGTTCTTAAACTTGTGTAAAGGTAAGTCTAAGACATATTATAAACTGAACTTATGTTGAAAGGGCGGGAATCGAACCCGCAACCCTGGAGCCAACGGGCACAAAATGTAATCGATGCTGACAAAATTGATTCCAGCCTTGATTACATCCGTAGGTACTTTCATATTAACATTATAAAAGCGAAGGTAAAAAAAGTGTCTGTATGCTACGTTTTCACGCCTACACCGCTGAATCGATTTTGTCGAAATTCGGCACAGAGATAGCCTATACCTTGGAGAAGGGCATAGGCAACTTTTTATCCCGAAAAATTATAGAGTTCTAAAAAAAACCTAAATCCAAGAAGACGAAGTGGCGGGCATCCGCTAGGTAAACAATAAATGCTATAATTAAACACTGACCTCTGCGTTCCCAGTAAGATTCGCGTCCATTGGCTCTTCATTGTTGATCTTATAGGAGAACTTTTTCTTCATTTGCTTTATAAGTTCAACGCCCTCCGATTCCGACACCACGGTGTTGGTGCATATGAAACTGGTGGCCTCCTTGGAGTCGGGGTTCACGTCCAGAGCGCCAGTTGTTCTCATGTATACGAACTTGCCGTTCTTCATCATGAGCCGGTAGCAAGACTCTCCCATCAGACGATGATGGACGTACACTGAAGTGAGAAGTTAAAATCAACGCATTTATGCTCGCTGTCCTCATTTGAGGCCATTTTTAGGGTTCCGCAGTAAACAAGGAACCCTTATAGTTTCGCCATGTCCGTCCGTCTGTCTGTCCGTCCGTCCGTCCGTCCTCAGTTAATATCAGAGACTATTAGTGCTAGAAATCTGTAATTTGGCATGGATATAAATATTAATCACGCCGACAAAGTGGTGAAATAAAATTTTGATAAATATTTTTTTAGGGTAGCTCCCCTACATGTAAAGTGGGGATGAATTTTTTTTTCTCGTTGACCCCATAGTGAGGGGTATCGTTGAACAGGTCTTTTAAAAAAACTGTAGGTGTGGGAACATCATTTTTTGATTTCTAGATCCGTTTGTAAAATATGATGTTTTAAAGTGCTAATTTTTATTCAAATTCAAAAATTCAAAAGAGTCAAGTGTCCCCCCCCCTCTATCAGCCAAATGGCAGTATATCGGAACTTGAAAAAATTCACAGCAGTAGTAAACATAATCAATTTTAAAGGAAAAACTGGCTAAGTAGTGTTCACAGGTTAAGGAGTTATATCTGTTTTTTCAAGGATTGTGACTACGGAACCCTACACTGCGCGTGGCCCGCCACGCACTTGGCCGGTTTTTTTTTATAACGGATATTACAATTTAAAATTCAAAAATTTTAAAAATTGACAAATTTAAAAATCTATCGACGACGACGACGACGAATAGCCAAACAAACATCATTTGTTTGGCTTATTTGAATACTTTTGCAAAAATAATATTATTGAAATATCTAGTAGTCTCAATTCAATGAAATTTCGGAAAGCTGCAGGATAAAAGCGAAACATTATTCATTATTATGAATTATTACGAATTATTTATTACTAGTGGACCCGGCAGACTTCGTCCTGCCTTGTGACATACCGACATCGGCGCCACCTACTAAGACCCGGTAGGTTACCTGTACCTACCCGATAATTGTGTTTTCAAACTTAATACATGAACCCATTGAAATATACACACAAAATTTCTTCAAATCGGTCCAGCCGTTTAGGAGGAGTTAGGTGATAAACACACGTATGGAAGAATTATATAGGTACGGGTGAGAGAGTTTACCGTATCCACGCGACGGGGTGTTTGACAGTTACGAAACCCGTGAACATTTTGTATGGGAAAATGTTTTTTCTTTTCTTTTATTTTTTCGTCAATTTTCCAATGTTTTTAATAGTTATTCTGCTATTCGGGATGGAGACAAATACAACAAATCAATAACAATAAAAATCGCTCCAGCTGTTCTCGAGTTATAAGTGTTCGAACTAACACGACTTTGTTTTATATATAGATATAGATTATTATCAGATATTTTAAGTGACTTGGATACATTGTTGGTGTAGTTTTCTCACTCATTCATTCATTCATTTAAGATAGCAAAAAATATCTTTTAAGAAATCAAAAGCTCAAACCAACACACAAAAGTTTCACAAAATTTTAAAATAATTTGGAAGAATCGAGACATCGACACGCGGCACTACGCCCCTATAATAGTACCAAAGCTGTGATAATCTACACTCGTAGCACCAAAGCTGTGATAATTTGACAGCAATTTGTACTTAATTGGTTGAAATTGTGTTTCTTTTCAAAACTATACATTTGAAATGATACATGATCAACCCATTACAGGCTCAATACAGTCGCTGGCATCAGCTAGTTATAAATACTGATATTATAAATGCTTACTTTGAAAAATTGTTGCCTAATTGAATGCTGGAAAATTATAAGTGTTTTTTGGTTAGTAGGAAGTAGATAGAATATAGAAGTAGACAGCTAATATTTGCATAAGTATATATTTTGCCTCTGTTCAATGAATTGAAGTAATTTACCTACTTTGAAATCTGCATTAAATTATCTGATAAAACGAAACATAATGATGAATTAAGTATAATGATGTGTGAAACATAATGATGTGCACAGATTAAAGATTTAATCTAACTTCAAAAACATTAATTCAAAAACATTAAATAGAATTATCTCTGGTATTTTGCAATTGTTTATTTTAATAATTATTCCGGCTATTCAGATATTTCACTAATGGATTATTATCCAAGTATCCATACGAAATAAACTTATCGCTTAGCAAATATTGTTTTAAATCGCAACTTAAAAACATTCGCTTTTGCTTTTTTGCTGACTAAACAGAAACCAATCAATTTATTAAAGTGCATAAGAGGTGTACCTATAGGTACATACGCGCAAAACAAATGTGGTTATTTGAAAATGTTCGGAAATCTGATAATCTGATACGTACCTATTCAAATAGCATTCAGAATTGGTTTAAATCAATTAGCAATTTAAGGTCATCGTCTATGGCAACTTTTGTCAACGAAACAGTAGCTAGGTATATTAAGTATAGTCGCAAAAAGTCGCGATGATGCCGCTATCCTTTGTCTTCGTTCCACCATCACTACAGCCTTTTAATGTCCCACTGCTGGACACAGACCTCCTCTCTCATAGGAAAGGGATAGAGCTTCTACCCGCTACGCTGCTCCAATGCGGGTCGTAGGGCATGACGTCTTCGTTCACGTAGCCATAATGTAGCATCACAGGAACATCTACTTTGCCTTAAAACGTAAACGTGTAGACAACTAACGTTCTACTGTGCAATTTTTTACATGTATCATATTATACCAATTCAAATATTATATAGTACGTATATGTAGTAACAATTTAATGCACACACACATCTAGATTATATCGAATTTGTCTCATCTTATGGTGCTGCCATACCGCAGTTAAAAAATGTTAGAAAATGTTATTGAACATTATTGTTAGTTAAAATTTTGTCACAAATGTTAGCAAAAGTCTTCAAATGTTTTCATGTTATGCAACACTATTTAACATTATTGAACAAATTGCAACTAATTATAACAAGGTATGTAGGTCCATACTGATATAAAATGTTATGTAACAATGTTACAACGTTTTTATTAGTGTGGGAGCGTTAAAAACATCTAACGAATCATAACAAAATCTAACAAATGTTAGTAAATGTTATAGCTAATGTTCAAGAATGTTTTAAAACATTTTATAACACCAGTGTAGCAGCTCCATTACATAAAATGTGAAGCATGTTATACCAGGTAACTTCTCGTGGAAACGTGTAGACTAAGTGTGTTGTAGGTACTTATATTATATAAATTTTCCCTTTTATCTTATATCTATCTAAATAGCATTCAGAATTCGCTTTGCTTTAACTTAACAGGCAAATCAAATTATAGCAGGTAGCTTCTCGTAGGAACGGATAAGCGAGTTGCGTTTTAAAAATATAAGTTGTCACTTGTATCTTTTGACCTAAGATATTGTAATATATATTACAATATCTTAGCTTTTGACTATCTAAATAGCATTCAAAATTCGCATAAAGCAATTAACAATTTTATGCATCCAGGTAACATCTTGTAGGTAGGTATTAAATCTTATCTTACCTGCATAAAAGGTAAATAAAGTTATAGCAGGTTGTTTTTCGTAACGGATAGGCAGGCAATATGCATTCTGAAATTTAAATTTTTACATCCATCACGATGTCAAATTAAATGGATATACGTTGCCTATGCGCGCTGTTCTACTTATATATAGGTGTGCAGAAAATATTTTCTGCCGAGTTGAGAGACCCCCGCGCCGCTCATAAGCGCAATTAATGTGCACAGTTGTACAGAAAATGTATGTGTCACTACGACGGAATATATGAACAATGCACGCACACTTCAACAAATTCAGGATTGATCATGAGTGCGCGCCAGAAGATCAATCATTTACTCTAAAGTTTTTTTAAATTTTTAAAACAGGAAAATCCTCTTCTTTGGACGACGATGTTGATAGTGGTAGGGGAGCCCATGATGCTAAATGTGGATTTACTCGAGCGTCGTCGGGAACTACGAAATTTTGTAGATTAGTTCATAGGAAGAATAAAAGGTTTTATAATGTTTCTCCTTCCAGTGGTGGGGAAAGCGTCTAGCTGCACGCTCTCATCTCCATAGACGATTTTTATTACTTCGGCTTAATACTAAGCACGTCAGGTCCTTAATATTTCTAACCATTAGTTTTTTTAAGTGCGGTACTATATAAAGACCTTATATTGAGGTAACCTATATGGTACCTATGTGGTAGAGGTTACTCAGCAGGATGCAATACATCCTCCCTATGTTAATATGTCGCTCTCGAGTAAATCCCAATTCCCAATCCCTTAGGCTCCCCTACATAGTTTACAATAACGGGGTTGTCCTACGTCAGCGACAAACGCGACAACGCGACATGATACGATGCGACGCGAAAATATCAGACAGAGTAGACCTCCACGCGACTACGTAGGCCACACCTACGTAGTCGCGTGGACAAGTTTGTAATTGTCTATGGAGTCGAATCGCGTCGCGTCGCGTCGCGTCGCATAGTATTCGTCGTTCACGCAGGACACCGCGTTAGTCTGAAGCGTATATATACTTAGTTAAGCGTATTTGCGAGAAAGGATTTTGTTTATTTTATGTAGCCTGAGCAGCAAAATTGACAACGTGCTCTAGGAGAGCTTTCGCTTTCTTTTTCATTGTAAAAGAATAGTTAATGCCTGCGTGTCGTAGACAAAGCTCGTGGCCTTTTAAAGATATTTTAAGCTAAGGAAAACTATATTTATACAATAAAATTATTGATTATGATTTATTTTTATTACATCGATTGACCTACTGGCGCCTGGAGCTATCGTCAGAAATGGAGTTAAGGTTAAGTGATGATTAAATTAATAATACATGCTATAGACAAAGGTATTAAGCTAGGAGCAGATGCCCGCAACTTCATCCCCGGGGGATGAAGTTCTTTTACACGATGAAAAGTTTACTGTGTCCTTCTTCAGGATGCAATCTGATCTGTGCCAAATTTTGTAGAAATCGGAAAACCACTCGTCGGTTTAGGCAGTAAAACATATAGATTAACTTTCGCGTAATATAAATATTGATTAACTATATAAATTTAATGTCTTTGATTATTTATAGAGCACTGTACATGGAGGGCTTTACTCACAACTACCCTATGGATACGTTGGAATGAAATACACATTTTGCTAACCTCACGTCATGTATAATAATTATGACATTTATTCATCTACAACTTAACCCTTGACTGTGACATCAACTGATGGTAAGTGACGAAACAGTCTAAGGTGGGCAGTTTTTATTAAACCCATACCACTGACCGGTTTCTACGCGACATCGTACCGGAACGCTAAATCGCTTGGCGGCACGGTTTTGTCGGTAGGGTTGTAACTAACTACAGCTAAAGCCTCTCACCAGACCAGTCCAGAGACAATTTAGAAATTATAAAATTCTAAATTGCCCCTGCCAGGAATCGAACCCGGGACCTCCCGATTATAAAACCACTGCGCTCGCCACTGCGCCATGGAGTATGTCAAGCTTGAAAATGATTTACGTTTGAGTGATTACACTGAGCAAGACAGAAGTAGAAAGAAAATGGCGGTGCCGTATTGATCATAATATTATAATACTTAGTGCGTAGATCCAAATCATCGCATATACAGGGGCTTGGAATTGGTTGAAATCTACCGGAATATTTTAATAAGTAAGGGTTAAAAATTTTGTTCTTAAAATTTTACTCGTTAATTGATTGAACCAACCGACATCATACCGCTTACCTTACTCAAGTGAACAATTCCATAATTTTTAATGAACCTCAAATAACTCTAATTATAGTTATTTTTATAGTTATAATTATACTGGGCATTGATTGACCCTTTCTTCTACCAATCGCAGCCCGCGCGGGTACAGAACTGAATTTTAAATTCGGTAAAATGAATAAAATCGAATTAAGAATGTTTTCACTGTTTTACTGAAAACTGAAATGAAACCAAAATCATAACCGAAACAATCGCGATAACGAGGTTAATGATTAAAATCAGTTAACGGCACGTTATTGGTACAATTATTTCTAAGCACTGTTATTACAGTGATTACAGTAAATTCAGAACTGTGAACTTTGTCAGTGGGTTCGTACCATACAGGGTATAATAAAGAAACCGCTTTCAAAAATTAGCGTTATTATTATATTACCTAAACATAATCCAATACTATTTACACTTGTAGTTGTACGAGTATTAGTGGTTTACTTAGTATTTAGCATTTTTCAAACCGGCAATGAATAACGTGCAAAACTCGGGGCATTGACCCCGCGAGCGACAACTTTATGTATTTACGCGTCAGCTGATTGCGTTACATTGGGAATTTACGAGAAATATAGGAAATATTTTAATTCTTTTTCGCGTTTTTTTTTTGACGTTTATAAATCGATGAACGCCGGCTACACGCACGAAAAAGCATGACTCATTGTCACGTACCACGTGCAAGCGAGAGCGAGGAACAAGCGATAGAGAAGGCATGATCAGCCTAAGCGTTCGGCTTGTGATGCATCTATCTACTCTTTGTTTCCTTATGACGTTATCACGTAAAATTATCGCCCGTAAACCGACTTTCCAGGCAACCAATTTTTTTTTTTGTGGTATCTGTTCAGTAATCATCATCTAATATTTATTACTTCGTTTCCGAAAGCAGTCTTCTTGCACCCGTTATATGACTTACTTTCCCTTAAAGCAACGACGACCCATCGGACATCGTTTCGATGCATGAAGTGCATAGCGTTGACCCCGGTGACTTCGTTGGTCATGTAGCCCGTGACGATGGAGATGCGGTGCTCACACTGGATGATGCTGCCGTCGATCGAGTGCCTGGTGCGGTACTCCATCTTGAAGCTTTCGATTCTACTCTCAGTGGTGAAGGTATCGGTGACTGGCCGGATCATGCCAACAAACACCTGTGAGACGTAAAAATCGCAAAAATAATAATTTTTGTGATCTATTTATGCTCTGTCATATACTATGCTGCCTATAACTTCTTTTCTGATATATTGTTTATTTATTTCGTAAAAGTGCCTTAATCCAAAATTTCATGGTTTTATCTTGAATAATGACGGACTTCAATACAAATTTTCATCCCCTATTTCAACCACTTCAAGCCATTTTTTCGCGTCGAAAGATAGTTTGTCCTTTTCTTATCCATCTAATTCATCTCTGTAACAAGTTTCATCAAAATCGATTCAGCGGTTTAGGCGTGAAAGGGTAACTATACAGACAGAGTTATTTTCACATTAATATGTAGTGGTAGATTCAATTGACGATTCAAAAGTACTTGTAAAAGTTTATTTGAATAAAAAACTTTTCTATTCTATTCTATAATATTGGAAGTATGGATGACAGAGCATAAATAGATCTCAAAAAATTTAATAATTAGTATGTACCTAGTTAAAATTATTTAATTTATTTTGATTTTTGGCTGTGGATCGTGAGGTTTCGAGGTTGAGTCAAAAAGTATCTATTGTTTTTTTTTTGTCAAATAAATTCTCAGTTATAGAAGCACTTACTTGAGAAAAACATTTATTAATGTTCATTCCGTCAGTACGGTAAACTTCATCCGTACTAAATAATAATTCTTCTGTACGTGTGTTTGTCACCTAACTCCTCCTAACCGGCTGGACCGATTTGGATGAAACTTTGTGTGTATATTTCAATGGGTTCCTGAATGGTTTGAAAACACAATTACCGGGTAGGTACAGGTAACCTACCAGGTCCCGGCAGGTGGCGCTGATGGCTGGTATATCACCGGGCAGGATGACGTCAGCCGGGTCCGCTAGTAATTGTATAGAGCCTTCGATACTTACGATGTCATTTCCACTCGCGTAAGGATTGTTTCCTCTGGAGCGGAGGCGGCGGCCGACTTGGACTCGTTTGTCGACGTAGACCCCAGCGCCGTCAGATTTACGAAATGACCCCTCTACGTGGCAGGTGACGTACTGAGTGGGTGTGGAGCGTGGATAAGTTAGCTTTTTGAATCTGTGCAAAAAAAATATCTAAATGTAAGTATAGTGGATAATTTGATCAGTAAAATAAATAACTAAGGGCCTGTTTCACCTTCTTCTGATAAGTATTGGACTATCTACAACTTTTGTCTTTGTCACTCAATATAAAGTAAGAAAGTGACATTTACGTTTAAGCTATCCGACACTTATCAGAAAGTCCAACAAACAAACAGGCCCTTAATTAGTTATTATCAATAGACTCGCAGGGACTCGCTGGATACAGGCGGCACAAGACCGCGACGTATGGAAGTCCCTACAAGAGACCTATGTCCAGCAGTGGACGTCTTGAGGATGAAGACGACGACGACGTAAATTACTCATTCAAAATTTTATTTATCTTTTAGCTCTTATGACAAGTTACCTCTCCCACCGGTTCTGAAAACGGATTTTGCTGAAAAGAGCCGGCAAGATTTTTTACAAATGTTCTTGTCATGTTGTGAAAAACCAAACAACCAACTTTTTGCCGGTACAGGGTCGCCATGCGAGGACTTTGGGACCTCAAAAGCTTTTGTTACTTGAAGGTGTAAAAGTATTTCTTACCTGATCAAAAATGCCCGTTTTTCATTCTTCAAAGCCTCAGCAGCCTTCTCTTCAGCTTCAGGTTCATTGGATAGCAAGAGCTCTCCGTTAGAGGTCAAGTTGCAGCTCCTGGGGAAGAGCTGCTCCGTAAGTAGTTGGTGGTCTTCTGGATGGACGAAGTTGTATAGATTCTGGCCGAGTAGCTCAAGCTGCGTACAAAATGATGACGCTTATATGATCACGTCCCAGGCGCATTTGTCTTATAAAGTTATAAGTGGAAGATTTCGATAAAGGCAATTTGGGAATTTGTAATTTCTTAATTATGTCTAGTCTAGTCTTGAGTGAGGATTCGGCTGTAGCTAGGTAACACTAACACCCTATCAATAGTCATCATCATCATTATCAGCCCACTGACGGCCCACTACAGGGTACGGGTCTCCTCTCAGAATGAGAAAGGTTTAGGCTGTAGTCCATCACGCTGGCCAAGTGCGGATTGGTAGACATATCACGCCTTTGAGAAAATTATGGATACAAAAAATATTATAATAAAATAAGATAAAATTGAACACAAGAATAGCCCGGTCAAATTAGACCAAAATATAGGGGTGAGGTTACAATAATTCCCACCTGGCTGAAAATTGGTAGGATTGTTCAAAACACTATTATAAATGAAATGTAAAAAGTCCTCATCGATCCGACACCTGGAAAAAAATTTACTCCTGGACACGCACAGTTTATTCACACTTGGCTGAAAATTGGTAAGATTGTTTAAAACACTATTATAAATGAAATGTGAATAGTCCGCATCGATCCGACTCCTGGAAAAAAAATTACTTGAGGTCAAAGTTCACAAGAACGGGTTTTTTGCGATTTTCAGCAAAACGGTAAGTTTGATTATAAAATTAGCCTTGACAAAATTGTAGATCAGATAATTATCTATAAAAAATGTATCAACACTTTTTTTCTTAAGAGCCACCGTTTTTGAGATATAACGATTCAAAAAGTTAAGTGTCGAAATAAAAATGAGGGACTGGATTTCTTTTTACCCAAAATTCTGATATTTCCAATATTTTATGTGTGTAAGTAATTTTTATATGTGTACGTTATGTGTAAGCTACACACTTACACTCAAAATATTATAAATATTAGAATTTCGGGTAAAAAGAAACCCAGTCCCTCATTTTTATTTCGAAACTTATCTTTTTGAATCATTATATCTCAAAAACGGTGGCTCTTAGGAAAAAAGTATTCTGACATTTTTTATAGATAATTATCTGACCTACAATTTTGTCTAAAATAATTTTATGATAAGACTTACCGTTTTGCTGAAAACTTCCCATGAAAACTTTGACCCCGAGTAATTTTTTTTACAGGTGTCCGATCGATGAGGACTTTTTACATTTCATTTATAATAGTGTTTCGAACAATCCTACTAATTTTCAGCCAAGTGTGAATATACTGTGCGTGTCCAGGAGTAAATTTTTTTACAGGTGTCGGATCAATGAGGACTTTTCACATTTCATTTATAATAGTGTTTTGAACAATCCTACCAATTTTCAGCCAGGTGTGAGTTATTGTAACCTTGAAAGTCTAAATTGACTGGGCTAGAAGAACACTCCCGACTAATTCACTTTTCAAACAAAAAAACCGCATTCAAATTGGTTCACACGTTTGAGCGCTACGGTAGAACAGACAGATACACACACGGACACGTCAAACTTATACCTAACACCCCGTCGTTTTTGCGTCGGCGGTTAAAAAATCAGTTCCTTACCAGTACCCAGTTTAATATGATTATATGAACTTCTCAAGTAATAGAACTAGGTATTGGGTACTCACCTCAGTATAACCCAAAAATTCTTGAACGTTCTGTGAGACTACTACCACGAGGCCCTTGTAGGTGGTAGTAAGTATGAACCCTTTCATAGTCTTGAGGATTGATTGAGTGAAATCGGAACTGAATCTCGGACCGCGACGAATACTTCTCCCGAATACTGCAACAAATACCCATTTACAATTTTTCCAAACTTCTAAACTCCAATTCAGCGAAATACTATTTAAATTGCTAGGTCTACACGTGCCAGTACTTTGGCACTTAACTTAGATGCTGGATGTTCTTAAGTTCAAATGTAAAAGTGCTTCTCCACCAGTTCGATCTATCTTAATCTTACATTTCCAGTAGGCAATAGCATATTGGAAATATAAGATTAAAAATTTTTTTGGTCTGCAGTTTTAGGCATATTATGTTAACTCGTAAGTCGTAACATTGTTGCAAGATACCAGTATCCTGTGTCCCAACAAGGGGAATTGGGTGAAATGTCCTTTACATAGGACTGATCACCCGCTTGGCGACGCCGGCTGATGTCCCCTCTATAATTTCTGTTAATGTTTTGGTAGGAAGCTTCGTACGTATCTAATAACTACCCTACTGGCCCTACCACCTACCACCTTATCACCAAGCGATGTAGCGTTCCGGTACGATGCCATATTAAACTGACACACCTTAATTTTACGTTTTGTCATATAAATTTAGTGGATGGACACTCAATCATCCCCTATTTTCCTATCCTTAGAGGTGAGAACGAGGTACGTACATTAAAATATAAAAATAAGGATCCTCAAAAATTCTTTGTAAAAAGTTATGCATCGTACACAAAAATTGTATATATGCGTCGATCTGAGAACTTGTTTCTTTTTTTCGTCGTTATTAATTATTATGACTGAGCATTTGATACAACCTGCCTTCTTGGAAACCTATCTTGTATTCTGTTGATAATATGAAATGTAACACCTGTTTACGTTCATGAGATGTGTGGGATAATCTTGAAAACGATATGCGATGTTTTTGAGTCACAAATTACTCAGCAGCTTACATAGACAAAATACGAGTAATTGCCGCCTGGTTGGTGCAGTATTGCTTCAACAATATTTACATTGCGTGCCTTCAATCAAAAGTTTCGTTAGAACGACCCGACATTTTGGTAGACAAAACATCTCCCCTATTTACCCTTTGTATAATAGACTGAGAGGTAGTGACAGAAAATTCCAAGTCATTTGTTTAAAGTATGGCCTTACTAACTTCAGAGGTCAAATTACGTGATGACAAAACGAAAAATATTTTAGAATCGTGTATTTTGATAATGCTATCGTTCCTATTATAATCATAACATGAGATGATTTTATTAATTTATTATGAACGATAGCACATCTAATTGAAATGAAAAGAGGCAATTATTTGGAAATAAAAAGATATAGTTTATGTAATAAATTATGTATGTATGCTCGCGATTATTTCCATCGCGTTTAACCCCGTAAAAAAATCTATTAAACTTACAAACCGATTTTTTTGAACATTGAGATAATTGGATATCAAACGCGGAATAACAATGGACAAGTTTCCAAAATTTTTGTTTTCATTAATTTCTTTTTTAATTACTTAATTAAATTCGAATCGAATCTGTTTAAGAAAATTCAGCCTGCTATTAATCACTAAAAAATAGGCGGCGGCTGCTGCTGGACCATTAGGTATATCAAAGACATACCGATGAATATAAAACCAGACAGCAGAGTTCCATTTGGGCACGAAATCTCAAATCGCGGATAGCAACATACCTTAGTACATAATAATTGAAATTATAGCATTGCATAGCTTGCATTTGTATCAAAAGCTCTTTCATTAATTCACTACCTAGGTGAATCATCATCATCATCATCATGATCAACCCATTACCGGCTCACTACAGAGCACGGGTCTCCTCTCAGAGTGAGAAGGGTTTTGGCCATAGTCTACCACGCTGGCCAAGCGGATTGGCAGACTTCACACACCTTTGAGAACATTATGGAGAACTCTCAGGCATGCAGGTTTCCTCACGATGTTTTCCTTCACCGTTAAAGCAAGTGATATTTAAATACTTAAAACGCACATAACTCCGAAAAGTTAGAGGTGCGTGCCCCGGGATCGAGCCCACGACCTCCGATTAGAAGTCGGTCGTCCTAACCACTAGGCTATCACACCTAGGTGAATAGTTTATAATATTAAACTTGCCTTAGAAGTTACAGTAAACAGATTCTGCATTACCGAGTTCTAGGAACATTGCATTATTAGCTCCTACTACTAGGAACATTAACAGCGACAGAGGCGTTGGTAGTTTTGATTACAACTCTGTAAATGTTTAGAAATGAGTGCTATACTACAAGAATAACGTAATATGGATACTGACAATGTTATAACTTATTATTTATAGCTAAGCTAGTTTTGTTAGCTTGCTCTCTGCACAAAATCATAGCGCAAGTTTGCAGGGGTACGTATCTAGTAATAATAGCTAATAATAATAGTTTGAGTACTAATGTAGTGTATCTGACTTCATAATGATATTATATTTTTAATAAAATTCTGGAATGCAGTGTAAAATGGCTTTAGGCCCAATTTATACCGCCGCGGAATGGAATGGAAACGAATTTTTTGTACAAAGCATTGTGAACTTTATGTTAATTGAATAACATACAAAATAGTAGCTATAGGGAAATTCTCGAGAATGCGCGAGAATTCCGCGAAAGACGCGCGACCTTTTTTGGCTCCTATTTAATTTGTATATTATGCAATTGACATAAAGTTCATTTAGCTATGTACAATTTCGTTGCAAAAAGTCGCTTCCATTCCATTCCGCCGCGGTGTAAATTGACGCTAAAACGGCTTGCAATCGACGAGGTCACTGCATCTGAACAAACTTAGTGCTTTAAGTTTCTCACACAAAAAAATAGCATTGTACCTATACTTATACATATATCTAAAGTTAATTAACTTGGTATAAATACTCGTTACTTAATTGAATGCAATTAGTTTTACAGAAGCAAAATTTCTCACAAAAAATAGCATTGTACTTACCAATATCAAAAGTTAACTTGGTATAAATACTCGTTACTTAATTGAATTTTACAAAAGCAAAAAATCAATCGCTATCCTGCAAACGATCGTGTACAAAGGTAGAGTTCACTGGAAAAAGCGATAAATAAAAAAATCAGCCAAGTGCGAGTCGGGCCTCGCTCTTTTAGAGTTCCGTACATAATTATGAACAATATAATATTTTGGTTCTAAGAAATATTTAATTTCCGAGCATCGCATCGCAACAAACCGTGAAAGAAAAACCTAAAAAATGTTCGTTTGTTTTGGTTACAGCTTGTAAACTATTTTATGAATCGTTGTTTTCAATATTTGTTGTTTAAATAGAGCATATGGGACATAATATACTGAAATATCATATTCCTAACTAGTTTAGTTATTGAGATAGCTCCCGTCACAAAAATGGTCTAAAACTGACAACTTTGATGGCCCCCCATTTGCTTATTTTTTAAGTAAAAAATTAAAAAAATATATATTCGTACTCTACTTACTTAATGAGTTCTAAACAATGATACCCCACAAGCTAGGGTAAAAAAAAATTTTTTCCGGCTCCTTTTGAATGCGGTTTTTTTTGTTTGAAAGGTGAATTAGTTAAGAGTGTTGTTAGCTATGTTTGATAAAAATCGGTCAAAGATGGCCGCCGCTACAAAATGGCAGATTACAAATTTTTTCACAACTCCCCTAATATGGGTATCAAATGAAAGGGCTTGACTAGTAGAATAGCACTATTGCAAATCCAAGATGGACGCCGCATCAAAATGGCGATTGTCGGGGGTTTTTTAAATTTTCAATTTATACCTACTTGTTTAGTTTGTTAGAAAGATTGACTGCTTTGAGCAGTCGCCCGCTATTTCATCTGAAATGAATTTATGTACTTTCCAATTCGTATTTTGTCCTCGTTGGATTATACAAAGCAAATTATGTTTGTGTTTTTGTTTAATTTCTAAATCACACTTCACACTAATCACACTAATATTAAGGTGAAAGTTTGTGTGTATGTATGTGTGTATCCATGTTTGTTACATTTTGAGGCCGCAACTACTGTAAAATATGTAAAATGCTTTATTTCATAACCAATAAGTAATAACGTGGTGTCGCCAGGTATGGACCAGGCACCAGTAGCTGACCACCTTCACCGTTTTTAACAAAAATAAGAGCTAGATTGGAGTTTTACCGCTGGCAACACTGAAACCATGTAGAATAGGGATCTGTTTGTCATATTGACAAATATCATATGTAACGGCCATTTTGTTTTAAAATGGCAAGGTGAACAAAATTTCGTGTGCAATATCTTTCGATTTCAGTAGTTTTCTTAAGCAAATCGCTAAGAAGTAAGAAAAATATTTTGATCGATGGATTCTCGTTTTTGATTAAAATATAAATTTTCAATGATTAAATCACTTAGTTACAAAATTTAAAACATGCTTATGAAGGAGTAAATGCGACATAAAATTGTTTTCAAGTTTTAGAGGGGGTGTCCATTACTGGATCGGAAAATCATCAAATACCCAGTCATAGACACCTGTCGATTCTTATCATTTAAACACAATTAGGTACAAGTCAAACTTAAATTTTTATAGATTAACTAGCTACTTAAATTTTTATAGATTAACTAATCTACCTATAACTGTAGCTATAGATTTCGGTTTTTTTTAAATCCCGTGGGAAACTGTGAATTTTTTCAGGATAAAAAGTAGCCTATGTGTTAAGTCAGTTCAAAATTTCAAATCGGTGCAGTAGTTGCGGCGTGATTGAGTAACAAACATCCAAACATCCACACTTTCACATTTATAATATTATAATAATATAATAAATAATATTAATATATAATATAGTAGGAGTAGGATTGCATCTTAAAATTTTTCTGAAAATTGAATTGAAAAAAAAAACAAATGATTTCTAGTTATAGTTTCGACGACCTCCCTGGCGCAGTAGTGAGCGCTTTGGTCTTATAAGTGGCAAGTCCCAGGTTCGATATCCAAAAGGAAGCAATTTGGGAATTTATAATTTCTAAATTGTCTCTGGTCTAGTGGGAGGCTGCAGCCGTGACTGGTCACCACCCATCTAGCAAAGTTACACTTGTGCACACTTGCGCATTATAATATCTCCTATAGTGCACACTTGTGCACTATACGGCCTGACTAACTGACAGTGACTGACTGACTGACTGACAGTGACTGACTGATTGAATGACAGTGACTGACTGACAGTGAATGAATGACTGACTGACTGACAGTGACTGACTGACAATGACTGACTGATAGTGACTGACAGTGACTGACTGACTGACTGACAGTGTTTGACTGACTGACAGTGACTGACTGACTGACAGTGACTGACTGACTGACAGTGACTGACTGATAGTGACTGACAGTGACTGACTAACTGACGGACGGACTAACTGACTGATAGTGACTGACTGATTGACTGACTGACTGACTGACTGACAGTGACTGACTGACTGACTGACTGACGTCCATACTTAGCGCCAATGGCACGCGCAAATTGCGGAGCGAAGCAGGAACCCGTGGCCGCTCGCATCGTCAATTCGGGCGATGATCGCGTATTCGCGTTCTATTAGGCCACCCAGTTTTAGTCATCGCGCGAATACGTGATGATCGCATCGCTTATTTGCGCGATGATCGCGCATTCGCGTTGTATTAGGACAACGCCTGAGGATTACCTCTTGTCTTGGACAGTGTCCAAGTAATTATTACGCAAGAAGAAACGAAACCTTTTACAGGTAACAGGCCTGGAAAAAAACCTATTCATCTTTTAATAAATATTATTTTCAAAAAACAAGCGAAAATTCCGCGCTGCTTATGTGAGCAGTATGGTGCTGCATCAGGATTAAGAAGCTGGGACTCAGAGATCCGTGATTCAATCTAAGCTTGGTACCAAAAATATGAATTCATAGTGGACAGTTCCCAAATCCCTTTAGTTTAGGTGGGTAGTACCCTGCAGCATCAGGATTAAGAAGTTGAAGCAAAAAAAATAATTATGGAACCATTTTGTAAACGTCCTCAAATAGACAAGTGTCAAATTGAAATGTGACGAACATTCGTTGTTTCTACGTAACTTTGATATTTGTACATATATTATTCGAAATAATCAACGGGAGGATCAACAAATTCTTTAAAAGCTGGCAGTGTATTAGTGGTTCCTTTCGTGCTGCAAATGTTCACGGTAATCACTTAACATCAGGTGACCCGCTTGCTCGTTTGCCCACAATCCATATAAAATAAAAGAAGAGATAAAGTTCGTAAACTAAAACCCGACTACTCATAGTAGTATACAAGTATAAATTAAATATTTAAAAAAACCCCGACATTCGCTATTTTGTGGCGGCGGCCATCTTGGATTTGCATAGTGCTATTTCACTAGTCAAGTCTTTTCATTTGATACCCATATTAAGGCAGTTGTGATAAAATATGTAATCCGCCATTTTGAGCCCGTTTGAGCGCTACAGGGGAACAGACAGACACACATACACACACACACACACACACACACACACACACACACACACACACACACACACACACACACACACACACACACACACACAGACACTCAAACTTATAACGCCCCGTCGTTTTGCGTCGGGGGTTAAAAATAATAATTTAGAAAAACGTGTATTCAATTGTGTACTAATGGAAGAAAGGACGGGGCAAGCGGCTAGTGGCGCCATCTGTTATGTCTATCTAAAACTAACTTAATATTCCAGTTTAGCTGCGCGAACGTCACTTCTCAATTTTTTCGCATATAAAATGTAGCCTATGTGACCCCCGAACTATAACAACAAATCAACTAACACCTCATTCATCAGAATTAGCCCAGTATTTTAGGAGCTTCGGTAGAACAAAAAATTGGATACAAACATACATACATAGACTACTAAAATCATAACCCTTTCTTTTGGCTTTGCCGTAGTTGGGTAAAAACGAACTGTCCATCACTGGGTGTCCATAACTGGATTTAGACTGTCCATCATAAGCATTTTTACATATTTCAGTTCATCGTTTTTAGGTTTCCATATTTCAAAACTCATTAGACTATTTCTAGATTTTAGTAGTTAGTGAGAAGCTCTATAAATCTGAGTATATTATTGTAAAATTATAACACTCAAGATTCAATAATAAAAAAGTTATAGCTCCTCATGTTTGACTCGGCGCTTAACCCTGTCCATAACTGGCGCCATCAAGATTATTTAATATTACTGTTGCCATGCGAGTCCTGTCGTTTCAGTAGCTGGAGGTAAGGGTGCGAGGGTCGAGGTACAGTATCGAGTTTAGTGTTGCGCCGGCGGTGACGGTAGATACACGTGCATACATGTGGCTGGGGTACGTCACATCGTGCTCTGTAACATGATCTCATAAGACTTTTCAGTTCTTTTTTGATTTATAATAATTAGAAGACACTATTGTTATATTAATTTACCAAAGAAATTGAAATTTTGTTAGATTTTATGGGAAAAGAAGTTGATTACCTAAACTTGTATTTTTTCAAAGAAAATTTAGATACTTTGTTATTTCAATAAAAAACAACGCTTTTTGTACATAATGCTGGTATTTTATTTACTAATCTTGTTGAATGGAAACTATTATTTATATAGTTCAAGCATAAATGCTAATTACACAATCATAGTATTAAAAATTGAACACCAAAATTTTGGGTATCTCATACCCACCTCATTCATAGCTGGTGTAACAATTTCTCACCTGACTTCTCTCTCCGACTTGAATGCGGTTTTTTTGTTTGAAAGGTGAATTAGTCGAGAGTGTTGTTAGCTATGTTTGATGAAAATCAATCCAAGATGGGCCGCCGCTACAAAATGGCGTAGGTATTGCATATTTTTTCACAACTACCTTAATATGGGTATCAAATGAAAGGGCTTGACTAGTAGAATAGCACTATTGCAAATCCAAGATGGCCGCCGCCACAACATGGCGAATGTCGGGGGTTTATTAAATTTTCAATTTACACTTGTACATAAAGCATTTTACAACTACTGAACCGATTTAGCTAAAATTTGGAACGGAAATAGATTATACCCTGGAATAACAAATAGATTACTTTTTATCCTGAAAAAATCCACAGTTCCCGCGGGATTTTGAAAAAACCGAAATTTGCTACAGCAATCTACAGCCACAGCTATAGGTAGATTACTATAGCAAACTTCCTTAAAAGTAGATACAAAGGTTGGAAAAATGAGCGGGAACGGGAACCAAAAATCCACGATTCCCTCGGGATTTTTGAAAAGCCGAAATTAATGCGGGCGAAGCCGCGGACAAAAGCTAAAGTTACAATAAAACTTATAGGTAGCACTTACACCAGTAAGCTCGTTACGATAGGAGCATAATATCACTTATATTATAATATTGTCATTGCCTTAAACAAAGTACTATACAAATCTTGTCCGCGTGCATTGGTTTCAAAAATACTGGCTGCATTTCCGCACTGAACAGCCGGGCTGATTCTTTGCGCAAAAAATTCGCCGGTCCTTCTGTCACCAGGTATAAAACATGATTGGCTTCGTTATAAAGAGGAGCGTTGAGAAGACAAAGTAAATGGTTTATCAACTATTCATCTCTCTGACGCAGTGGTGAGTGCTGTCTTATAAATGGGAGATCCTGGGTTCGAATCCCAGCAGGGGCAATTTGGGAATTTACTATTATATTATATACTTCGAAATTGTACGTCTGGTCCGATGGGAGGCTTCAGCCGTGGCTTTCGGCCACCCTATCGGCAAAGCCGTACCGTACCAAGGGATTTGGCATTTCGGTACGATGCTGCGTAAAAACCGATCCGTAGACCGGTGTATAGGTTTCATACAAAACTGCCGTAACTCTTCTAGGTTAGCCAGCTTCCATCTTAGACTGCATCGTCACTTACTCGCACCATCAGTCGCACTCAAGGGTTAACTTGTATTAGGGGTAATTCCACTAACTATCTTTATGTCCGGGAAGCAAGTTATCGGTGTGCCCAATTTCTTCAAGAACGGTTAGCCGTGAAATGGACAAATAGACGGATAGACTAGACACATTTTCGCAAAGAATATGATGATTATTATATTGATTATAATATTTATTATTATGGACAGATATTTCTTCTGAATTATGCGCCGCGACGTTGTGAATGATTCATAACATTATAGTATCAGATCATACAGGTAGGTAATGAATGAATTTGATATTCTAGGGACCTAGGCATAGCGAAATAGTATTTAAACCTTTCGTAAACCTCCAGGATTGTGATTGCTTAATTATTACTAATATATTATGTAAAATAATATATAATACATTTAATGAATTAATCTAAACAAAAAAAAAAACAATGTAAGTACATAATTTTATTAGTGTGATGACGTGTATCGTTTATTATACTTATTATATTTATATTCCATAAACTTTTGTGTTATCCCCTTCTAGCAGATGTCTAAGATTCCTTTTGACAACCAATTTCAAAGGGAGATTAACAAATGCGACCCGTCGTATTATGTACGAGTATCTATGTTGTTATTTATTTATGAGTATGTTTGCTTCCTATTTCATCCCCCCAAACCTCTTTGAAATGTTTGCACGTCTGGACTGAATAGCGCCCGCACGCTTCACAACTGTGTATTAGAGGGCAACTGAATTAGTGGGAATCTAGAATCCTACTATATATATTATTAATATTATAAATGTGAAAGTGTGGATGGATATTTGTTACTCAATCACGCTGCAACTACTGAACCGATTTGGCTGAAATTTTGAATGGAGAAAGATTATGCCCTGACTTAAAACATAGGCTACTTTTTATCCCGAAAAATCAAAGAATTCCCACGGGATTTTGAAAAAACCGAAATCTATAGCTACAGCTATAGGTAGATTACTATAGCAAACTTCCTTGAAAGTAGGTATAAAGGTTGGAAAAGGGAGCAGGAACGGGAACCGGAAATCCACGCTTCCCTCGGGATTTGTGCAAAACCGAAATTCACGCGGGCGAAGCCGCGGGCATTTTCTAGTTGCGAAATAAATATCCTGTTCCTTTAATTTTCACTTATCCAAGATCGTCTGTATCTAATAATTATTTTTAAGGAGATTTGACATTGTCCTATGAAATTCACCCTTAAGCAAATAATAATAACTGTTACTGCGTTAGGAAGCGACAGCCGACACTCACGCCTCCTCCCCTTCCCCCAACTGTCATCCCAACATCGCGGGTAGAAGTACGACTAGTAGTAGTATTATGCATAGCTTTGTCCTTGTCCTGCTCGATTTGCGAAAACGTCCTTGTCAGTTGTAGGTTCGTTTGTACTTTGTAAAGTGTTTAAGTGGCTGGTGGCTGGGACGTGGCGTGGTCAGGTGTCTCCTCCATAGACAGAAGAATATGGCAGAAGTTGTAAAGAAAGGATGCGTGGCGCGGGCACGGTCGCCTCGGATAACATGGAGTCCGCGCAACGTTTTCGCCAATTCCTACTTCTGTATAAACCGCGCGCAAGGTTGTTAGACAGGTAGGTAACTATTAAACCACCTAATGTGGATCTAACACTGACATACCAATATGTGAGTCACACAATAACTAGTTGCGTAGTATTGTACCGCTAAAACATAATCTAGCTGCTGCGTATGACTTCATAAATTAAGATGCTATGTGATAAATTAGTGGTTATCGATCTATCTTATATATTATCTTAACCTTAATCGCACCTTTATACAATTAACCTAATCAGTAGTTTCTTAATTAAGTAGGTAGGTACGTATTAAAATAAAACCGGCCAAGTGCGAGTCAGACTCGCACACCGAGGGTTCCATACTACTCTAGAAGTAAAAGTGTTTAACGTAATTATGTTAACACAAATCCCTTCTTAATGAACCGCAAAACTAACTTTGTTTGTAGAGGTTTATTGTTAATATAAAAAAACTATGCTAGTCAGAATGTTGATTTTATTTTTCCTGTAAAATATACGTAAACTTCTATTGACCATAATTATTTCAGATTTTTTGATTCAGTACAGATATCTTACTTTGAAATTTCAAAACCCCAAATTCCCCCCTTTTTAATTAAACTAAAAATAACTTTCATTTTTTTTATTCCAATAATGTTGGGCTACTATTATCTTCAACCATTTCAAATTTCATGTCGATAGCTTTAATAGTTACTGAAATAATCGACTGTGACAGACGGACGGAAAAAGTCGCACCGTGATGGTTCCATTTTTACCATTTTGGTATGGAACCCTAAAAATATAGGTATACATATTAAATATTTAGTTTAGGACGACCGACTTCTAATCGGAGGTCGTGGGTTCGATCCCGGGCACTCACCTCTAACTTTTCGGAGTTATGTGCGTTTTAAGTATTTAAATATCACTTGCTTTAACGGTGAAGGAAAACATCGTGAGGAAACCTGCATGCCTGAGAGTTCTCCATAACGTTCTCAAAGGTGTGTGAAGTCTGCCAATCCGCTTGGCCAGCGTGGTAGACTATGGCCAAAACCCTTCTCACTCTGAGAGGAGACCCGTGCTCTGTAGTGAGCCGGTAATGGGTTGATCATGATGATGATGATGAATCTGTTGGTGGCACATGTCTACCGGTAGTCTGATAGCTAGCCACGTCTGAAGCCTCGAGACGAGCACATTAGACATTATCAATTCCCGAACTACCTCTGCCATGAACTGAACGCTGACGAGTACTGTCTCACAGACAGTGGTCGTCAACAGAATAAATAAATTGATTTATTAGGGTTCCGTACCTCAAAAGGTAAAAAAAGGAACCCTTATAAGATCACTTTCTTGTCCGTGTGTCACCACCGATTTTCTCAGGAACGGATGGACCTAGCAAGTTTAAACTTTAAATTTATACCAAATATACTAAGGTCTATGGTCCCTATTAGGTGTATAAAAATTAAATTCCTGAGTCCATAAAAAGATATGTGCAAATTTAGATTTTCATGAAAACTTGTAAGTACCAAAATTTTCAACTTTTTTTATTTTTCGGAATTTTTCCTTTACTTGATCTGTAAGACCTTGCTTTTAACCAAAATTGACAAATCTAGGTCAACCGGAAGTACCCTATAGGTTTTGGGTCGAAAACCTAAATGGTAGTTCCAGTTGACCTAGAATTACGAAATTTGGCAAAACGCCAGGTCTTACAGCACAAATAAAGGGAAAATTCCAAAAACTAAAAAAAGTTGGAAATGCTTTCATTTCCAACTGTGTAGGTACATAGTTGAGCCAATTAAGATAGACCTCTGAGTTGTATGAGCGCTCATACAATTTAGAGGCCTAGCATAATAATTATTATGCTAGGCTTCTAAATGTTATAGGTTCTAATTATTAGAACCTTACCTTTTAAGACAAAGTAATGAAAAATAGATTGACTAATACTTCTGGAGTACGGAACCCTCGGTGCGCGAGTCTGACTCGCACTTAACCGGTTTATATTTTATAATGTAAATTAAGAATATTGAAGTGGTTTACCTTAAACTGATGAAGTGGAAAATAAATTACGAATTGTAAAAAATTTAAAGTCAAATACCGTTCAACAAGTTCACTGAGAAAATTTAAATTTTCTAGGTGAACTTGTTGAACTAGTTGTTACTAGTCAACTATGGGTTCCATGGCGGATTTTCATTCTCGTTTATTTGTTTGTTTTTTCACAAATATATTGAAAAATGTCGTATGATACACGTGCGTTAAGTTTTTTACTCGTTTGTAAAAGTCTACTTACCGCCCTTGTATCATAATGCACTAATGTTTCAGGAGTGTTGCAAGGAGTTTTCAAACCACTTTTTACGATCGCCTATTATTTTATTTAAGTCTTGTGGCGCAGTTATTTGATCTAGTTTATCCGCGGTTTGTTTTGCGAATCGTTTTCTAGTTTCACAACATTCCATCGTGTAATTGTTATGGCACGGAATGCTCTTTGTCCATATATAATTAATATTGTTACTTGGATGAATGAAGTCGATAACTTTATACACAGACCGCCGTTATCGTTCTATATATGAATGGAAACGGTATACAGAACGCCCTGCCGGGGTTCGTTTTGTTTCCCTAACCCGCCTCGTATGACATGAAAACATTCAAGGCAAGAGTGTACATGGCATGTGTACATTTTCTAGGCAAGCACATTACAATTTAGATTTAGATTTTTTTGAAATAAAGATAAAATTTGTTTTTTATCTTTTTTTTGAAAAAATCTATGGGACCAGGTTTTCTGTCAAGAAATTCTCAGTGCCAGCAGAGTTGGTACTTGGCGATGTTTTACCCCTGTGCCTTGGAGAACACGTTAAGCAGTCGGTCCCGGTTATTATCACTATCATGTGACAATAGTAAAGCCCACCAACCCGCATTGGAGCAGCGTGGCGGGTCTAAGCTCTAAATCCCTCTCTCCTATGAAAGAGGGACTCCTGTGCCCAGCAGTGGGACGTAAAAGGCTGTAGTGATGCTGGTGGTGGGTGGTGGGGTCAATCCAAGATGGCCGCCGCTATGGAATGGCGGATTACATTTTTTTTCACAACTCCCTTAATATGGTTATCAAATGAAAGGGCTCGACTAGTAGAATAGCACTATGCAAATCCAAGATGGCCGCCGCCACAAAAAGGCGAATGTCGGGGGATTTTTAATTTTTAATTTATATCTACTTGTAACGATCTTAATAATACTGTTGTACTCAATAATTTCACATTTTTAATATTAGTATGGACTGCATAGCCCTGAACTGGTATCATAACATATTTTGTGGGATAATATTCTTTGAGCGGAAGAGGTATGGGGACGGGAAGGTATGGATGCGTTAAAACCTCCCGTCTCCCTGATCCCCGGTTCTCTAATCTCCCTTGTCTGGGTGAAATCCCCCGCTCGGTACAAATATTTATTTGTGCATTAAACTTATATTTTAAGCTTATTTGTCTTATTACGTTTAAGCATTTTCAGTCAGGAATTTTTAATGTTAAAGGAGAATGCCGTGATATGAATACCAGGCTATTGTTACGTCACTCATGCATCTTAATCATTTTATATTAAAAATTCTAGTTTTGAATGAACTATGATTTCACATTTAATATTTATTTTACTCAAAAGCGAACGAGGGTTTAAAAGTTATTTAATAAAAGCGCTTTATTGTTTCTATGCTCTAATATTTAATTCCGTGGAATTTTGACGTTTCTTAATGTTACCAGAGATAAAACAGTTCCCACAAAAAGATAATAAATTCAAAAGATAACTTACATACTACTTATAAATAAAAATCAATTGCCTCATGTAAATACGACAAATGCCTGACAGAATCTTTAGATACATACTTTAGTTCGGGGTAAAATCAAACTTCAGGTGGTAACCCTGTTTTTAATACAAATAAACGAAGATATTGTATTTCAAATAACTCATTCTATTTCTAACCCCCGGGCCCTAGTCACCGGTGGTTAACTTACCATGTTTATGAGAGCGCAGATAATGCGCAGTGAGACGCAACACGCTGGTCTTGTCCACTTTCTTGGTGCAACTTACCATGTTTATGAGAGCGCAGATAATGCGCAGTGAGGCGCAACACGCTGGTCTTGTCCACTTTCTTGGTGCAACTTACCATGCTTATGAGAGCGCAGATAATGCGCAGTGAGGCGCAACACGCTGGTCTTGTCCACTTTCCTGCCGGCCATGACAACCGGCGGCACGATGGACGCCAGCACGGAGATGGACTCGTTCATTTTGTCCCGCCTCTGCTTCTCCGCCCTGTTACGGCTTTGGCGGGCGCTCTCTCTGCAACAATATATATTTGTTTAATAACTCTTGCTAACTAAAAATTTTATTAATGCTCGACCTGTGGGAAAACCCATTGATCTATTAACTAAGAGATCTGAAGCTAAAAATTAACTTGAGGTACAGTTATTGTACTCACCTAACCTAAATGACTCCTGTCTAGGTGTAAATGAAACACCGAATCGCACTTGCTTTTTATTATTTCTAACCGTGTCACTAAATTGATTGTCAAATGGACTTATTTGTTATATTTTAATAAATTTAATCCTACCAAATTAAATAGGTATGTCTCATAAATCATCATTACTATATTGTTTTTGGATGTGTCATAATTGAATTTAGTCCTTATTTAGTCGCATCATAATTTTCCAAAAACATCAATCACGAGGCTGATAAATGTTTATTATTTTGGTGTTCTTCTTCCAAGAATTTATAAATGTTTGATCTTAAGTTATTTTTGATAAATTTTCCGTAGTTTTATTATAATGTCCTGTGCTGTGAAAGAATGTAATTCCTATAGGGGCCGAAAAGAAAATTTTAAAGAAATATTATCATTTCATCGGTGAGTTTTGATAGTTTTGTATGTAAATATAATCTAAAATTATGTAACGTTATTTGTAGTTTTTGGAAACCATCATCGTGTTCAATTCTACACCCATTTTTGCCTATTTTTTAAATATTTTCTGTTGACTAATAAAGGTTATGTTGTTTAGCATAGTGATGTACTAAAATTGCATATCGATTACGTGCGATAAAATTTTTAACCTCCGACGCAAAAACGACGGGGTGTTATAAGTTTGATGTGTCTGTGTGTGTGTGTTGTGTGTGTATGTGTGTGTGTCTGTCTGTCTGTCTGTCTGTCTGTCTGTCTGTTCCTCTGTAGCGCTAAAACGGGTGAACCGATTTGAACGCGGTTTTTTTGTTTGAAAGGTGAATTAGTCGAAAGTGTTGTCAGCTATTTTGATGAAAATCGCTGCAAGATGGCCGCCGCTACAAAATGGTAGATTATTTATTATTTACAACTCTGTTAATATGGGTATCAAATGAAAGGGCTTGACTAGTAGAATAACACCATGCAAATCCAAGATGGCCGCGATAAAAAAATGGTGAATGTCGGGTTTTTTTTTTTTAATTTTTGAACATTAGATTCCGTAGCCACTACACACAATGAATACTTACGTGTATTTCCGCGTGCTAGATTGTTGTATCATGATCGCTAAATTTTTATTTGTTACAGATTTCCAAAGAACCCAAAAATAAGAAATGAATGGGCACAAAGAATAAGACCGCAATATTGGACATCGCAGAAACATAGTCATATTTGTTCAAAACACTTCACACTTAATTGATTTGTGCCCAAAAACAATTTAAAATGGAGGCGCTTAAAAGCAAACGCTATTATTTTTGCCGCATATAGACACATTGGTAATTATAATAATCTATACTAATAAATAAAATTGAAGTGTCTGTCTGTAATATCGAAATAACTACCTTATATTAAGCTCATATGGTTATTTGAACGATACTATAACCGAATCACACGTTTTTAAAATTTTTGTCTGTCTGTCTGTCTGTCTGTCTGTCTGTCTGTCTGTCTGTCTGTCTGTCTGTCTGTTTGAACGGGCTAATCTTTGGAACGGCTGAACTGATTTTGACGGGACTTTCACATACAAGTAGAGAATTAACCAGGGAGTAACATAGGCTACTTTTTTAACCGACTTTCAAAAAAGGAGGAGTTGTGTTTTTCTACCTATGTACACCGATATCTCCGAGATTTCTGAACCGATTTGCGTAATTTTTTTTTTAATCGATAGAGAAACATTGCGACACTGTCCTACAAAAAAATTGGATTCCAACTCCTCAATCCTGATGCTGTAGGGGATCTGATCCCCAACACTAATGGGATTTAGGCACTGTCGGTTATTTAAATTGATATTGGGGATACCAATTAAAGACTTTATTGTTGAATGACCTCGAGTAGGTACATGTCCAACTCCTCAACCCTGATGCTGAAAGGAATTGCATTCCGAAATCGTAAGGATCCCACGGAATTTTTCCGTTTTGTGGACGGGTTACTACTTACTACAGATAGGCTACTTTTTGTTCTGGAAAATCAAAGTTCCCACGAGATTTTTACAAACCACACGGGCGAAGCCGTGGGCATCATCTAGTATCAAATATTTGTAATAATACCATAATTTCATGCTAGTGTTGTGTGAAGGTGCAAAATACATGCAAATACTAGGGTTGGACTTAATAGTCTTTGGCACGAATTCAGAGATAAAATAGTCATTAGTGATAGATGTTTGGTCCACGAGTATAATGCTAACACTCTTATAATAAGGTAGTTCATCGTTTTCAAGAAAACAACGAAAATCAATTCTAACCTCAACACTGGATGATTTACCCTCTCCCTCCCCCCATCCCATAACCCATATCAAGGCGGCACGTTTTAAAAGTTTTACCCTAAAAGCTGTTATTGGTGTATGAAAAACGCTGAAGCGAAACGTGAAAAATGATCTACCACGTCTGATTTTTTTTATTTAAGGCAAGAGAACCGTTACCAATGGATGTCTGTAATGCAGAAGAAAATTCCGCCAATGAAGTTTCCATTCGCACATTAACGGAGTGACGTATAAACATTAATGTTCAAAGAAATTTAGTAAGTGTATAATATTCGTTCGTTCGTTCGTTCGTTTCAAACAATGGACGTCCACTGCTGGACATAGGTCTCTTGCAAGGATCGCCACAACACACGATCTTGTGCCGCCTGATTCCAGCGGCTACCAGCGACTCGCTTGAGATCGTCTGTCCATCGAGTGGGGGGCCTACCTACGCTTCGTTTGCTGGTGCGAGGTCGCCATTCAAGCACCTTGGGACCCCAACGTCCATCGGTTCTTCGTGCAATGTGCAACGTGTGCAATGTGCAAATTGCACGAAGTATAATATTACTACCTATTAATATAAATAGGTTTAATATTTTGTATTTCGAGACAAAACAATTCACTATTGTAATCTACATAGTACTTTCAGGAAGGTTTTAGTATATGTATAACACACCTAGTTACCATTCTTATGTGCGATGTTACACGCATAAATGTACCCACATGTCACTAATATTTTTGACTAGTGCACCGCGGTTCCTCTGAGATTGCTGGACCGAAGTCGGTTTAATTTTTCTTAAAAATAGCTTGTATGATCGTATTTTCGAAACACCGTTTATAAAGTTTCATCGACTCCAAAAAGACTCGATTTTATTTCAGTTCTAGAAGGCACAACAAAGGTTCTAGAAGGATATGTATATTTTGTGTTTTTATATATACATACATATATATATATATATATATATATATATATATATATATATATATATATATATATATATATATATATATATATGTATATTTTTCGATGTGTACACTAAAACCTTTCTGAAAGTATATGTAGATTATGATAGTGAAAAAATCATCAAAATCGGTTCATTAGTTGCGGAGATAATCGCGAACATACTTATATACATACATATATACATACATATATACATACATACAACCTCCTTTTTTGAAGTCGGTTAAAAATATACTATAATATGAAACATATTATTCTTGTATTTCCTAACAAGATGATGCCCGAGACTTCATTCACGTGAGCTTAGGTTTTTATTTTATTAATCTTGTAGGAACGCTTTGATACTGCAAGACAAAAGTAGCCTTAGATATCGGTTCCCGGGATGCAAGCTGTCTGTGTACAAAATTTCGTCCAAATCGGATGGGCCCTGAAAAGGTAAAAGACAGAAAGACACACTTTCGCATAATGTAATATTAGAGTATTGTCCACATATTTAAACACGCATATTGTGTCCCTATAGATCCTCACAGTCAAAATATCGATAGTTACATCACTAGCACGTCACGTGTCATCGTCACGTGTCATTAAAAAACTTGTGACCACAGACAGCTGTAAACTTGACATCTATTTAGAGTATATATTACAATATCTTAGGGAAAACCTGACGTCCCGCCATCCTCCTGCTCCAAACGTCAGCACCTTGATCACTATGACGTGTCTATACCCGTATTACTAATTCCCCGGAATTCTGACAGCTGTCATTGTCATTTACAGATGAGTTATTTGTATGGAGAACAGGGTTAACATCTACGAAGTACGATTTTACCCCAAACTACTTTAATTCCCTGTCATCATAAAAAGCCATATGCCGCGTAATAATATTACTCGTTTCGCCTTAAAATAGAAAACACCAAGAGTGGAAACTAGAAAGTGCACACTGACAGCAACAGAAAACAAAAGAAGCACATTGAAAAAATGTATTCAAAAATGGATGTCAAATGACATTATCACCATGAAGTGTCTGTCGGGCATTTGTCATATCTACATGGGGCAGTTGATTTGTATTTGCATAAGTTTTGAATTTTTTATCTTTTTTGTGGGAATTGTTTTATCTCTGGTAACATTACGAAACGTCATAATTCCAGGGAATTAGTAACACGGGTATAGTATCTGTCAGGCATTTATCATATCTACATGCGGCAATTGATTTTTATTTGAGTAGGTATATAAGTTTTGAATCTTTTTTGTTAGGAACTGTTTTATCTCTGGTAACATTATGTAACGTCAGAATTGCAGGGAATTAAAAATCTCTCTCATAAAAACTTTGAGGAATACATAATAATTCAGTGCATAAAAAAAGCATATTATACAATTGAAGATTATATAATTGACAAAAAAGCGTGGATTTAACTCGTTCCAGCAATGCGCGAAACGGCAATTCAATTATGTACATTTATTATTATATTGTTATTTTTTTTTAAAGAGCAATCGCCGAGTTTCTTGCTGGTTCTTCTCGGTTGGAACGGCATTCCGAACCAGTGGTAGATTCAATTGACGATTCAAAAGTACTTGTAAAAGTTTATTTGAATAAAAAACTTTTCTATTTTATTCTGTGTGCATTATTATGTATATTATGTACGTTTAAAAAGAATACGTGCCGAACTGGGAAACTTTTCCTTTTATGGAAGTCGGGGATAAAATATCGAATACTGCAAGCGATGTATTGCCAGGTGGACATAATAATATTATCCCAGATCTTAGAATAAATAGGTAAAGAAAGGCAGTCGTCGACGCGGCGATAAGCCGTTTTTAGCAAGCCTAAAAGGCTATCGTCGCGTCAGTGCTCAAGGTACTCATGCGCTTGTGTGCGTGTCGGCAAATGTAATTACAGGGCACACATGGGTTGGTTTATAGCTTACGTTTCGAGCGGAAATTTGTTAGAAACTTCCATTCTAAGCGTAATAGTTCGATGTCCCAGATACTATAAGTATTTATTCGTTAAGCTAGGTTGTTGTTAAATATTGTGTCGGGGTACTGTGTGTGGCTACGTGTATGGCTACTACTACTACTTCTACTACTGTGTATGGCGTTCACATTAATGTGATCCAATGGATCACATTAATGTGAACGTAGCCATACTAAATATATGAAACCGATAGCATTCTGTCGCGCCACGGCCCACGACACACCCCGACACATAATGTGAACCTAGCTTTACTCTGTAAAAAGATCCTGCGTAAAGTCTGTTCGTTTTCTTACGGTCGCCTTTTGTGTCTCGCCGCCTCCGCCGCACGGTGTTTTGCCAAAGGCACCGCCGTGACTTCAAAGCATGCCTCGTGGGGTGTACAGGCACAAGGGGTTTTGGCGTTTTATACCTACTCATATTTTTATTAAAATTCTCTTTCCTTTTTATATTTTTTTATATTCGAATTTTATTACAATAATAACCATAAACATAAAATATAATATTATCATGAACACGGGTCTTCTCTCATAATGAGAAGGATTTCAACCATAGTCTACCACGCTGGCCAAGTGCGGATTGGCAGACTGTTCGGAGATTCTATTAGAATAGAAAAAAAAAAATTACAAACAGAAAAAAAATAATAAAAATAAAAGCAGAATACTAAGAGCACCTGCGCCTGTACCGACACTATGTTACCGAACGGACTATACATTGTTACTGATTGAAAGAAAGCTCCCTTCACAGGTGGGTGATGTTATTGTATTCAGCAAGCTGTGACACCCATTGTTCCCGGCTGCGGTTTATATCATACTTTTAATCCAAGCGTCGTCACAACGGCGGGCCAGCTGCAATGTTGTGCAAGGTCACTGGTCAGCTTGAACACAGTACACAGATACAACAAGTAGTGAAACTACCTACAAACGTTCGAAACGGCTCACTCACACAAACATGCGCATCGACGAGACCATTCGGCGGCACTTGCTACTGACGTCCACGCGAAAACCCGGTAGGGGTCTCGTCATTGCGCATGTTTGTGTGAGTGAGCCGTTCCGAACGTTTGTAGGTAGTTTCACTACTGGTTGTATCTGTGCTGTGTACCGTGGCTTGAATCAGTGTTTACGTCTGAACGTGTGACAATTGACAACTGTAAACTTTTTAACCCCCGACGCAAAAACGACGGGGTGTTATAAGTTTGAAGTGTCTGTTTGTGTGTGTGTGTGTGTGTGTGTGAAGGTGAATTCGTCGGGAGTATTCTTATAGCTATGTTTGATGAAAATCGGTCCAAGATGGCCGCCCCCACAAAGTGGTGAATTATATATGTTTTGAGTTTTGACAACCCCCTCAATATGGTATCAAATGAAAGGGCTTGGCTAGTAGAATAGCACTATGCAAATCCAAGCGCGCCACCACAAAATGGCGAATGTCGGGGGTTTTAAATTTTTTAATTTATATCATACTAGCTGACCCCCGCGACTTCGTTCGCGTGTTTTTCTTTGCTATAAACCTCACGGAGCCCGAGAATATTCCAACGAATGCAAAACCGTGGAAATCGGTTCGTGCGTTCTGGAGTTATAGCGTCAGGAAGGAAAACCCGGCTTATTTTTATATAGTAGATTTTACATTACACAAGCCAACAATATCAACAAATCGTTAAAAAAATTTTCAGCTAAGCATTTACATCTGCACACGCCGCGCCGACCGTAATTTATTCCTGCAACGGGAATATAATGAAGTAATGTTAATTATCCCGAAACACCGGCAATATAGTCGTGGGAACGCGACGTGAGCGTTGCACATCATCGCAACATAGCAGGGCGCCGGTGCCGGTGATGCCAAGTTTAAATATAGCCACTACTTGCCATTAAAATGTATTACAGCCGATCGCCAAGTCACTTTGGTTATTAGGTGAAAAGTACTTTCATTTACGACTTTAACAATTAATGCAATTTAAATTGGACTCACGTCTAATCTTACTAGTATAAATTAAAAATTAAAAAAAACCCCGATATTTGCCATTTTGTGGCGGCAGCCGTCTTGGATTTGCATTATGCTATTCTACTAGTCAAGCCCATTCAATTGATACCCATATTGAGGGAGTTGTGAAAAAATATTATGTAATCCGCCATTTTGTAGCGGAGGCCATCTTGGATCGATTTTCATCAAACACAGCTAACAACCCTCTCGACTAATTCATCTTTTAAACAAAAAAACCGCATTCAATTAGGTTCACCCGTTTGAGCGCTACAGGGGAATAGACAGACACACACACACACACACACACACACACACACACACACACACACACACACACACACACACACACACAGACACGTCAAACTTATAACACCCCGTCGTTTTTGCGTCGGAGGTTCAAAATATAAAAAGTCCGCGACTTTGTTCGCGTGAATATGGGTTTTTGTGAAATATCTCAAAAATGCTCTTTTAATTTTCCGGGATAAAAAGATGAAGTAGCCTGTGTTCATCTATCTCATGCAAGTTACGAGTATCTTTGTGCCAAACGTCAAAATCCGTTTACCGGAAAAAATTTTTGATGTTGAAAATTTCGTAGGAATAATTAAATAATTTTTTGGAATAGAAAGTAGCTTTCGCTCTGCCAGGGTGCAAACGTCAAGTTTTTTTCTACTGCAAGTTGTTAAGTCGTGAAAAGGTGAAAAATCTCATTTATAATATTAGTATAGAAACCGACTTATTTTGAAATAGTTTTCTTCGAGTTTCTTTCAGATTTGAGTGACTTGTAACCATTGTAACTGTTTTTTTTTATCATTAGGGTATCTATTCGGCGTTTGTTATTATATGTATTGTTTTTATTGAAATTACATTTTCGTAAAGCAGTTACAACATTCGTTCATTTAATAGAAAACGTTTTCATCCCAGATGTAATTTCCCGGAAACGGCATCCTTATGAATTCGCATATTATTCAGGATAGAGCAGAAAATCGGTACGGAGATTGCACATTGAAGACGGACGAAGAATATGTAACTATTGGAAAACGACTCGTCGAATTTTTAACCCTCGACGCAAAAACGACGGGGTGTTATAGGTTTGACGTGTCTGTGTGTGTGTGTGTGTGTCTGTCTGTTCCCCTGTGGCGCTCAAACGGGTGGACCGACTTGAATGCGGTTTTTTTGTTTGAAAGGTGAATTAGTCGAGAGTGTTGTTAGCTATGTTTGATGAAAATCAATCCAAGATGGGCCGCCGCTACAAAATGGCGTAGGTATTGCATATTTTTTCACAACTACCTTAATATGGGTATCAAATTAAAGGGCTTGACTAGTAAAATAGCACTATTGCAAATCCAAGATGGCCGCCGCCACAAAATGGCGAATGTCGGGGTTTTTTAAATTTTTAATTTATACTTGTACACGGCTTTATTCTGATAAATGTCGTGTTGTTGTCAGAAATTGGCGCGTCAGAGCTCTATGCGCTATTTAGGCGCTATTATGCTCAACAGCTAAGCTGAAATGAAAAATTTAATAAAAATGTATTCATAAATCTTATCATCAATATCGTCCCGCGTGTCTGGAACCCTGAATTAAGTTTAAAAAAAATCTGTCTCAGGGTCCCCGCTCTTCCTCCACATACAATGACGTGTGCGCATAATATTATATAAACCCGGCTGAGTTTGTTGTGGGCTCTTCTCAGACCAGGGCGCATTTGGAACCCTCGTAGTTTTAGTTTTAAGTTTCCATAAGTAATTATCACCTATGCCTGTTCCTAACTTGACGTTCAAAAAGTGTACAGTGTACCAATTTTGAATAAAGTTTATTTGATTTGATTTGATTTTATTTATTAAATAACTAGTGGACCCGGCTGCAGACTTCGTCCTGCCCAGTGACATATCAACATCGGCGCCACATACTGAGACCCGGTAGGTTACCTATACCTACCCGGTAATTGTGTTTTGAAACCATCCAGGAACCCATTGAAATGTCATACAAATCGGTCTAGCCGTTTAGGAGGAGTTAGGTGACAAACACACGTACAGAATAATTATAAATACGGGTGAGAGGGTGAGAGAGTTTACCGTATCCACGCGACGGTATATTTGACAGTTACGAAACCCGTGAACATTTTGTATGAGAACATGTTTTTTCTTTTATTTTTTTGTGAATTTTCCAATGTTTTTAATAGTTATTTTGCTATTCGGGATACAAACTCCAATGCGGGTTGGCGGACTTTAAGGACTATTGTCACATAATAGTGATAATAACCGGGACCGACTGCTTAACGTGCTCTCCGAGGCACGGGGGTGAAACACCGCCAAGTACCAACTCCGGGCTGGCACTGATAATTTCTTGACAGAAAAACTCAATACCTAACAATAATTTGTCGGACCCGGGAATCGAACCCGGGACCTCGAGATCTGCAGTCGAATATACTAACCACTAGACCAACGAGGCAGTTACGAGAGACGGGCACATGCTACTTTTTATCTCGAAAAATTTTAGTGTTCCCACGGGATTTTCAAACACCTAAATACACGCGGATGAAGTAGTGGGAATCAGCTAGTTGAGATATAAATTAATATTATCTATTCAAATTAATATGGGTATAATATTAAATTCAAATTCAAAATTCATTTATTCAACTCATGACTAGTTAAGCTTCTTATACTCTGATCTGTTCTAATTGGTACCTTTGAAGAGTCGCAAATATCATTCCAATTGCCTCGTTAGCTATCGTTCACCTGCCGTATTGCGGGGGAAGTATAATAATATTTATTACTAGATGATGCCCACGGCTTCGCCCGTGTGGTTTGTAAAAATCACGTGGGAACTTTGATTTTCCAGAACAAAAAGTAGCCTATCTGTAGTAAGTAGTAACCCGTCCACAAAACGGAAAAATTCCTTGGGATCCTTACGATTTCGGAATACAATTCCTTACAGCATCAGGGTTGAGGAGTTGGACATGTACCTACTTGAGGTCATTCAACAATAAAGTCTTTAATTGGTATCCCCAATATCAATTTAAATAACCGACAGTGCCTAAATCCCATTAGTGTTGGGGATCAGATCCCCTACAGTATCAGGATTGAGGAGTTGGAATCCAAATTTTTTGTAGGACAGTGTCGCAATGTTTCTCTATCGATTAAAAAAAAAATACGCAAATCGGTTCAGAAATCTCGGAGATATCGGTGTACATACGTAGAAAAACACAACTCCTCCTTTTTTGAAAGTCGGTTAAAAAAGTAGCCTATGTTACTCCCTGGTTAATTCTCTACTTGTATGTGAAAGTCCCGTCAAAATCGGTTCAGCCGTTCCAAAGATTAGCCCGTTCAAACAGACAGACAGACAGACAGACAGACAGACAGACAGACAGACAGACAAAAATTTTAAAAACGTGTGATTCGGTTATAGTATCGTTCAAATAACCATATGAGCTTAACTAGTGTTGCGCTCGGTGCGCGAGCTGCAAGCAGCTCGCGGGCCTTGTGGTCTCTTCAATATTCGTAAAATAAAGAAATGGGAGGCCATACCAAATACCAGAATATTCTGGAGAGTCTCTTGAAATATAGAAAGAAATATTGGTTTCACGCTTTGTATCTTTTCTGAAAGGACACTAATGAGTTCTATGCATGCGTTTAGTGGGAAAAAAAAGATCTATACAAAAATGTTCTGGAGAGCCACTTGAAAATTAAAAAGAAATTTTGTATGGACATGAATTTTTTTGTTCCGTAGCTATCTTTTTTTTACTGGCTCACCAAAGGGCCTAAGGTCTTGAACATTTTTAGTTTCAGGACCATGCCTTTATGATTGATAGTTTTTGAGGGCCGTTAGGGTACTCTGGTAATTTTTCCTCATTCACTACGTTTTGTTTTTTTTGTGAAAAAAAAAATCTTTACGTCCTATTTACTTATACGTGTATTGGGGGGAAAAAGTTTTATACAAAAATGTCTAAGAGAGCCTTTTAAAAAGAATCCAAAAATTTGTATGGAGAGAATTTTTTTTGTTCGGCGGCCATCTTTTTTTTACCCACCACGTTGTTTAAGACCTTGGGCCACCCAATGGCCCAAGGTCTTAAACAACATTTGTTTGGGACCATGCCTGTATGACAGGTAGTTTTCGAGGACCCATGAGGTACTCTGGTAAATTTTCCACAATCATGACGTTTCAGAATTTTCCTGAAGGAAGACCCATAAGTTCTACGCACATAAATAGTGAAGGGAAAAAAGTTCCATACAAAATTGTTCTGGAGAGCCTCTTGAAAATTACCCAAAAAATTTGTATGGAGAGTTTTTTTTTTGTTCGGCGGCCATCTTTTTTTTACCGGTTCACCTAATGGCCCAAGGTCTTTAATAACATTTGTTTGGGACCATGTCTGTATGACTGGTAGTTTTGGAGGACCCATGAGGTACTCTGGTAAATTTTCCACATTCATGACGTTTCATAATTTTCTGAAAGAAGACCCATAAGCTCTACGCACATAAGTAGTGAAGGGAAAAAAGTTCCATACAAAATTGTTCTGGAGAGCCTCTTGAAAATTAGGAAATTTTTTGTATGGAAACGAAATTTTTTTTGTATGGTGGCCATATTTTTTTCACCGGTTCGCCCAATTGCCCAAGGTTTTGAACATTTTTTGTTTCGGGACGGTACCTTTCCGACTGATAGTTTTCGAGATCCCTTAGGGCACCCTAGTCAGTTTTCCATGTCCAGCTCTCTCTATAATTTTGTAGACCTTAAATTTTTGAATTTTACACACACGGAAAGTATGGTGAAAAAGTCCCATACAAAATTGTTCAGGAGAGGTGATCAGTACGTAACTTCAAGTAGCTTTATATAGGTACAACGTTAGTTTTACTTTGCGCAAAAACCGAAACACGTGTCAAATATTTTTACATTAACAATATTTATACAAAATTTCAAAAAAATATAATGAAAAGTAACGAAGTTATAAGCTTGTTAAGTTTCGTCATTATCCTTGAAAAAAATGGTCACCGCAAGCCGTCGCCGCAGCGACTAGCGATCGACGCGAGTTGAATGACCGCCGCTGTGTGCCGATCGATTTCAAAATATTTTTGGACAAAAATGTAACACGGTATAAAAATGGTTAAATTAGATTTTGTTACTGATTCTGAACAAACTACTTTCAGGTTTTGCGTAAAGTAAAACTAACGTTGTATATAATATGAGGTAGTTATTTCGATATTACAGACAGACACTTCAATTTTATTTATTAGTATAGAAAAGTAGGAAGAGGTACACTGTACACTTTTTGAACGTCTTCATCTATACTAATATAATAAAGCGGAAGAGTTTGTTTGTTTGTTTGAACGTGCTAATCTCTGGAAGTAGGTACCTATCGGATACCTATCCGCCAGTGAACTTTTAACAGTTTTTAGCATCATATGAGCTCAAAGGAGCTTAGGAAAAACAAAATGATTGCTACGGTTCTTTTAAAAACCAATATATATCCACGCGAACGAAGTCGTGGGTGTCCGCTTGTAAATAATAAATTCAATTTCAAATTTATTTCATTTGAAACTCTTAGGCCGCTATCCCACTGGCGTCTTGCGAGCGTTGGTGTTCCTCCAACGTCTGCGCAGCGTTGTCGCGACGTTAACGTTGCGTTGACATTGCGAAGTCGAAGCGTGAACTGTTGCCATTATAGTAGGGGAGCCGAGGATGCTAAATGTGGATTTACCCGAGCGTCGTCGGGACCTAGTAGATTTTATAGATTAGTTGATAGGAAGAATAAAAGGTTATATAAGGTTTTCCATTTCAGTGGTGGGGAAAGCTTCTAGCTGCACGCTCTCATCTTCAATATTTTTATAACTTCGGCTTGTGGAAATCGGCTGATTATATTATTTTTTTTTGTTAATTTTGCATCATTTCCTTCAAAATAGAAAAAAATTCAACTCTCTTATCTTAATCTGACGCGCTCGAGTAAATCCAAAAATCCCCTCTTGGGCTCCCCTACTATTGGACACTCTCAACGTTGACGTCGCGTCATCGCGACGTTGTCGCTGCACAGACGTTGGAGAAACGCCAACGCTCGCAAAACGCCAGTGGGATAGGGGCCTTATTATTGAAAGTCCTCAAAGGTTTCCGTGGGACGTATATTTCTCGAGACTAATATAAATATTACTTGAACTAGCTGATCCCCGCGACTTCGTCTGCGTTGATATAGGTTTTTATATAGGATCGGATTGGATCCCATAATCCTTTTTTGTACCTAAACTAAATGTAGCCTAAGTTATTCCTTATAACATCACCAGAAAGTTCCATCAAAATCGATCCAGCCGTTTCGGAAATTAGCTGGAACAAATAGACAGATCGACAAACATAAATTTAAATGCACACCAGTTTAAAATAAGCCGTACGTACAAAGATCCGGGTCCCAAGTTATTTGAACCAAATAAATGCCTGTCATTTCTGAACTAAAAAACCTATGACCTTGAAATATTTATGGAACAATATATAAAGTACTATCTTTCTAACAAAAAAAGAATGAGTAAAATCGAACAACGCGTTAATGAATTACAGCGAAATACACGTTTTAACTTTCATCCCCTCTCCCAAGGGAACCGTGCTGAATTTCGGGATAAAAAGTATCCTATAACCTACCTCGGAGTATAAACTCAAATCGTACCAAGTTTCATTTGAATCCATTCAGTAGTTTCGGCGTGATGCGCGGCCAAGATACAGACAGACAGACAGACAGACAGACAGACAGACAGACAGACAGACAGACAGACAGACAAAAATGAAAAAAATTGCAGTTTTGGCTTCAGTATCGATAATAGAGTGCCCTCCAATAAAAAATTTCAAAATATCTTCAATGTACAGAATTGGATCTGTTACAGTTTTATTATATTATAGATATTGCATTTCAATTCTGGGTAAATGATATTACTGTAGTGCCTTTTTGCGATGTTATTCCTGTCGACAAGAAATAGCTGGAAACTCAATTGAAAATGTTGGAAAATATAAATTATTCCGTAAAATACGTCCTGTTATAGCTAGTAGATAATTAATATTGAATTAATAATTCCTCTTTTCACATCGTAAAATATCAATAATATTTTACGATGTGAAAAGAGGAATCATGAATTCAATATTGCTACTAATAATACTAATAATACTAGCTTCTGCCCTGCGGCTTCGCCCGCGTGAATTTCTGTTTTATAGATTGCTCAAAAAGCCAAGTTCAAATTATTTTTATTGCTAAACCATATTGTAAGATGGTGATTATCACTATCATGCGACGATATTAGTTAAAGCCCGCCAACCCGCATCGGAGCAGCGTGGCGGATCTAAGCTTTAAATCCCTCTCGCCTATGAGAGAGGAGGCTTATGCCCAGCCGTGGGACGTTAAAAGGCTGTAGTGGTGGTGGTGGTTACATAATAATAATAAATAATATTAAGCCAGGATTCTCTGAGGCACAGGGATCAAGGACAATGCTAAAAGTAAATCGGATGGAACAAACACAAGGTAATCTTACTAGGCGTATGTTGCGGGCGACGCGACGGCGCGCAATCATTGACTGGATGGAGTGTCGCTCCTTTACGTTGGTCTGTGGATCACAAGATCACGGGTTCGGATCCCAGGTCGGACAACTAATACAAGAATTACAATGTGCAGAAACCTTCAGATATAATATCCATCTTATATAAAGGAAGGAATGGAGAACTCTCATCATAATAATGTCATAATGTCACGGTCTCCTAACAAACAGTAGGTATAGGCTTGAGTAACTCCAGACAAATCTATATCTTCAGATATATGTATATCCGAAAAGCGGATATTTATCTATCCACTTCATAACTACACGAGTAATATTCGAATCAGATATGCATTTTAAACAAGCAAAAAAGTGTTGTAAGAAAAAAATTGAGTAGTGTAAAGATTTAGTCGCATCGCAGTTTATTAATGCTTGTAAGAGATAAAACAATTACTATTGTATCAACCAGTTAACGGGTTACCACTCCAAATCTATATAATATCTATACTAAAATATAAAGAGGCTTGTCCTGACTGACTGACTAGTTAGACTTTTCTCAATAGCTTCCTTATATGACGTAAGCGCTCACGAAGAAATGATTATTGCAAATTCCACCCCTAAGGGGGTTAAATACCGGATGAAAGTTTGTATGGAAGTCCGTCGTTTTTCAAGTTATATTCATGAAAATCGGTATTTGTACTGTCGGTTAAAAATAAAAAAATACGTGTTTAAGATTTTTAAAAATTCTACCTCCAAGTGGGTTAAATAGGGGATGAAGGTTTGTATTAGTCTGTCATTTTTCACGTCATTTATCAAGTTGTATGCATGAAAATTAGTAGTAAAAATAAAGAATTAAGTGTTCAAGGAATTTTGGTAAAACTACCCCCAAATGAGTGAAATGGGGATGAATGTTTGTATGAGATTTGTATAAATCCAAGCGGGCGAAGTCGCGAGCAGTTTGTTTCATTTTTTAATTTCAACGTCGCATCGACCGGTCTTTATTGGAAAAACTTTTTGTTTGATTCAGACAGGCTGTCTAAGCCCGTCAAGTACGAATAATAATGTTGCCGTGTCGTTCAACCGATCCGCGAATTGTGCAGTTTGGGTATCGATCAGCGTTGCCAGATGCGGGACGCCCCGATTTTAAAATCAAAATTAAATATCCCGCGCGGAACAGGCTCAGTCCCGCTTTTTTTCTAATATTCTAACGTCATATTTTTCTAATGAATGAAACTTTTTTGATTTTGATTACTGTTTTTTTTATTCTGAAGACGAATAAGACTCAACTATTTAACGATAGGGTAAATCTGATTTAAAATATTATATTTTTATTGAAATACATTTTATAATAATGGCTATTTTTGCTATCTACACGTAAACGTAATTTTTATTCAAATAAAAAGATAAATATTTGAAAACTTCTGATTATATATGTTTTTTTTACTATGTCCCGCTTTCGACGAAAGAATCCCGCTGTTTTCACTCAAAAAGTTCCAATATCCCGACTTGGCAAAAAAAAAAACTGGCAACGCTAGTATCGATCCAACCCCGTGATAAGTACATCTAACAGACATTCATAGTTTCTTCCAACAGAAGTCGGAGTTCTTAGACAAATTCTTGCTTCGTAAAATTAGATATATCCCGGCTAAAATTATTAAGTGTATATGGATAATAATTATGTTAATCGGATATATATATATATATCCTTACTTGGGCCAATAAATTACATATCCAATCTTTTCTGCAAAATGTAAGGTGGAAATCCTATCCAGATATCTATCACTAGATCTGTACTTCCAAATATCAAGTATGTTTGGTGCTTGGTGCCTTGTTCTCGCTACGATCTGCCACTCACCACTTTTTAATTTTTTTTATTATATACCTAATAGGCTTACGCTTGACGAGAATCATGCCTGATGGAAAGCAATGTTGAGATCTAAGTTGGGAAGCGCTTGTCTGGAAAATGCCTATTACCTCGTGTCTTGAAGTCACAGGAAAGGCGTTCCACACCCTAGCGGTTCGTATCTGGAAACGTTGATCGAAAGCGTTTCGTGCGAGTAAACTGAGTGCTTAGTCTAAGATCGGAGCACTCGAAAACGAACTCGAAAACTATTGATCGATTTCAGAGTAAAATAGACCTAAAACGGCTTGTATTAAGGTTTGAGTTCGCCAATACATTCAGCATTCGAACACAACGAGCGCCCCAAGCAGAAATGTTGTAAAATACATATTCGAACTATGGAATTACGACTTTAAAATACGAGCATTTGAGTTCATTTTGCTCTGAATTCACTTGTGATTCGATCAATAGTTTTCGAGTTCGTTTTCGAGTGCTCCGATCTTAGACTAAGCACTCTGGACGTCAACCACATAGGAGTGCCAACGCTCACGACATCTCGCTGTTCTGTAGTGAAATGGTGAAGGAGGAACTAGGTTAAAAAGTTCCGTTAGTATAACTGAAGCGAGTCCCAAAACTACTCGTGACGTTATTTCCATAAAAGTGAAACTCTATTCTAGTGGTCTATTTTCACTTTTATTGTCTGGTTCCCAGACGAAGTTATCGACCTGGATCAACTAGATCACGTCACGACGCGTGCACTCAGGGATCTTTGGTCCTTTGTGCCACCGTTCAATGCCATAAATGATCTTTTCTGAACTCGCTCGCAGAAGTGCGAATGGTTGTTTGAGTGTTTGCCATTCATTACAAAGTATGATATCTCTTGGGTTTAGATTAAAATTCAGATAACGTTATTAGTGATATTAGTATTACTGTTATTTATATTCTGTGATATTTCAAAGTTTTAGAAGATCCTTACATTTAAATAGGGCCATCTGCTATATGCTGAAGCGGTCGAACATAATATAACAACCCTTAAATAGTCTCTCGTCTCGATATTATGAGGTAAATAATTAGGATGTAGGTCTGAAAGTTCTACGAATATAAATATATAAGTAACTGCTACGTGTAGGTACCTAATTAGCTTATCAAAATGAAGAAACACTGGCATGAGATCTTAGCGAGAGTGAATATTCATTTTCAACGCAAGCGCGTCCCAACTTAGACCTTATCATTGTTTTCTATCAGGCAGGATTGTAATAATAATAAGTTGTGGGAATCAGATTCCGACAAATGCGTAAATTCACATTTATATGTAAGCCTTCATACGAATTAGCGGTCAACCGCGTACGCGGCTGACCGCGCGGCTAGCCTCTTCATAGAATTTCGTCACGGTTTAGTGCGTACAAAATGAGCGGTTGCATATAAAAATATAAAAGCAGCCAGCCGCGCGGTCAGCCGCGTACGCGGTTGACCGCTAATGCGTATGAGGGCTTAGTATACCTATTTCGACGTCTAAAAACCGACGAAATTCTATAAAGAGGTTAGCCGCGCGGTGAGCCGCGCACGCGGTTGACCGCTAATGCGTATGAGTGTTAAGCAGCAATGTATATCAAACTAATTCGTTGGCAACTATTTTCAGCTGCTAACTAAGTTACAGAATAACCCAGCTGGTCTAGTAGTATGAGTAGAATATATACTTAGTACGAGGCTCCTCGAGCATACGAGTATTACGTATAGACGTAATATTCCAGTAAGTAAATGCAATAGCATCCTACGCGTAGCCTATTTACGCAGCAGATACGCTACACAAAACAAGCCGCAAACTTCCACAATTATTATGATTTTTTTACGAATAATGAACGCGTTAGTTGAATAAGATAAAGTTAAAATCGACTATTCTTATTATGTTACAAGCGGATACCCGCAACTTCGTTCGCGTGGATATTGATTTTCAAAATCCCGTGGGAATCATTTTTTTTTCCTAAGCTCCTTTAAGCTCATATCTTGCTAAAAACTGTTAAAAGTTCACTGGCGGATGTTTAGATAGATCAAAATGTAAACATCCTACAATGAAAGTCCCATCAAAATCGATCCAGCCTTTAAGAGATTAGCCGGTAATCTTTAAAGTATCTATTTTCTAATAAAAAAAGAATGAATGAAATCGGACTACGCGTTAATGAATGACAGCTAAGTACACATTTTGACTTTCATCACCTTTCCCAAGGGGACCATGCTGAATTTCGGGATAAAAAGTATCCTCTATGTTACTCCATTCATTAAATCGTGCCAAGTTTCGTTTCAATCTATCCAGTAGTTTTTGCGTGATGCGCGCACAAACATACATACAAACAGACAAAAATTTCAAAAATAGCTTTTTTACGTTCTATTACTTATCCCTAACATCCCCCAGTTATTATTTTGCAAAAATCTTTAATGTACGGCAAGTTAACGATTTTATTAGTTATATTATATGTATAGATATGTATAGAACAGATGAACATTTTTATGTAAGAAAAATACCGGAAGTTTATTTGTAAAGGAACGATTTTGTGAATCTCAAATTTTGATAATATACATATTTCCACATTTCATAAGTCTTCCAGAGTCGAATTATCTACTCATGTGGTCAATGATTGCTATAGTTTTTAAGTGGATGTCTATGTATGTGTATGAATAAATGTGTGTATGTAGTTTCTCGATTATTTTGCGAACGGAACATGAATTTGGAATGGGTCATAATTTACTTCATCGTGTAATTACGTTACTTTGAACAGCTGATTAGATTTGCGGCAATATCGATCGTAGCTCGAGGGTCCCCCAGACCACCCAGACTCTTTGTGTCTCAGAGACTAATTGTGTCTCCCTTTTAGGGCGGACTCAAAGCTATCGAAACTATCCACCTTTAGCCAAATTCAATCCCGAATCTTTGTAAACAAATCATAAATCATCATGTAAGGGTTATCACACATATCTATAATATAATAAAACTGTAACAGATCCAATTCTGTACATTGAAGATATTTTGAAAATTTTTATCGGAGGGCACTCTATAATCGATACTGAATCCAAAACTGCAATTTTTTTCATTTTTGTCTGTCTGTCTGTCTGTCTGTCTGTCTGTCTGTCTGTCTGTCTGTCTGTCTGTATCTTGGCCGCGCATCACGCCGAAACTACTGAATGGATTCGAATGAAACTTGGTACGATTTGAGTTTATACTCCGAGGTAGGTTATAGGATACTTTTTATCCCGAAATTCAGCACGGTTCCCTTGGGAGAGGGGATGAAAGTTAAAACGTGTATATAGCTGTAATTCATTAACGCGTTATTCGATTTCACTAATTCTTTTTTTGTTAGAAAGGTAGTACTTTAAGTATTGTCCCGTAAATATTTCAAGGTCATACGTTTTTTAGTTTAGAAATGACAGGCATTTATTGGGTTCCAATAACTTGGGTCCCGGATCTTTGTACGTACGGCTTATTTTAAACTGGCGTGCGTTTAAATGTATGTTTGTCGTTCTGTCTATTTGTTCCAGCTAATCTCCGAAACGGCTGGATCGATTTTAATGGAACTTTCAATGTTATAAGGAGTAACAGGCTACATTTAGTTTAGGTACATAAAAGAATTATGGGATCCGATCCGATCCTATATAAAACCTAAAAACACGCGAACGAAGTCGCGGGGGTCAGCTAGTACATATAATAAATTAGTAGACTTGCCGTATCTGTACATTAAAGATTTTTGCAAAATAATAACTGGGGGATGTTAGGGATAAGTAATAGAACGTAAAAAATATATTTTAAAATTTTGGTTTGATTGTCTGTTTGTCTGTATGTTTATGCGCGCGTCACGCAAAAACTATTGAAATGAAACTTGACATGATTTAAGTTGATACTACGGAGTAACATATAGGATAATTTTTATCCCGAAATTCAGCACGGTTCCCTTGGGAGAGGGGATGAAAGTCAAAATATGTACTTAGCTGTAATTCATTAACGCGTGGTCCGATTTCGTTCATTCTTTTTTTGTTAGAAACGAGATACTAATCTCTGAAAGGCTGGATTGATTTTGATGTGATTTTCACTGGCGGATGTTTACATTTTGATCTACCTAATCATCCGCCAGCGAACTTTTAACAGTTTTTAGCAAGGTATGAGCTCAAAGAAGCTTAGGAAAAACAAAATGATTCCCACAGGATTTTTAAAAATCAATATCCACGCGAACAGGTCGGTCGCGTCGGACGGGAACGGTCACGGGTATCCGCTTGTACCTAAATGTCAGAAAATTTGCATAAAACTAATATTAACAAGTTTTTAATTTCTACTACACAATAACAGCCCTATATTTTACTACTTACCATTGGTTGCTAGTCAGTTGATAAGTAACGGTAAACATTCCATCTCGAATTATTTGGCTATAATATTTACAAAATCTCTAAGCGAAAACAAATTTATAAATCTTCTGGTGGGAAATCCGGTATTAGAATATGGAGATTATGTGCTAAATAATGTTTAGATTTTTCATAATTTTTGATTTATTGTACCTATTTGTCTCCGTCCCGAATAGCAGAATAACTAAGTATTAAAAACATTGGAAAATTGACAAAAAAATAAAATAAAAGAGAAAACATTTTCCCATACAAACTGTTGGTTTCGGGTCCGATGACGGGACGCACTCGCCACGACGCGAAGCCGGGGCGCGACGACGGGTCGCTATACCCGAATTACTAATTCCGTGGAATTCTGACGTTTCGTAATGTTACCACAGATAAAACAATTCCCACAAAAGAGATAAAAAATTCAAAACTTATGCAAATACAAAACAACTGCCGCATGTAGATATGACAAATGCCTGACAGACACTTCATGGTGATAATGTCATTCAACTTCCATTTTTGAATAAATTTTTTCAATGTGATCCACGATTCCCTCAGGACTTGTGAAAAATCGAAATACACGCGGGCGAAGCCGCGGGCAAAAACTAGTAATGTCATAAGTCAACTAGAAATAGTCAAGCCAATAGAGAAGAGATGATTTACCGACGGTAGATAGCCACCACTGAAGCCTTCATACCAGACCAGAGACAATTAAGAAAATATAAAATCCCAAGTTGTCCCTGTCGAATCGAACCCGAGACCTTCCACTCATAAAACCACAGCGCTCACCACTGCGTCAGGGAGGTGGTCACGCAAAAGATATTAAACAAGGTACTATTAACAAAAAAATTCATCATCATCATCATCATCATGATCAACCCATTATCGGCTCACTACAGAGCACGGGTCTCCTCTCAGAGTGAGAAGGGTTTTGGCCATAGTCTACCACGCTGGCCAAGCGGATTGGCAGACTTCACACACCTTTGAGAACGTTATGGAGAACTCTCAGGCGTGCAGGTTTCCTCACGATGTTTTCCTTCACCGTTAAAGCAAGTGATATTTAAATACTTAAAACGCACATAACTCCGAAAAGTTAGAGGTGCGTGCCCGGGATCGAACCCACGACCTCCGATTAGAAGTCGGTCGTCCTAACCACTAGGCTATCACAGCTTAACAAAAAAATTGAAAGAAAAATAACCGGGACCGACTGCTTAACGTGTTCTCCAAGGCACGGGGGTGGAAACACCGCCAACTACCAACTCCGGGCAAATTCGATCAGGAGAATTTTATTATTGTTATACCATTTGTAAAATATATATGAAAATGAATCTTATATATTTTCTTTGCATCTTTAAATAGATCCAGACGCTTAACGGTACGCTTTTTACAAATAGGTTACCTACAAATTTATTAGACGTCGCGGCACACGACTTTAGAATCTATAGAATGAGTAACGTCTTTGTAGCTATGCTAAGTAATAGGTTACTATATAACATTGATTCTACAGACACATTGTACAGGTTATAGAGCAAATATTATATTATATACAAGCGGACACCCGCGACTTCGTTCGCGTGGATATATATTGGATTTTAAAAAATCCCGTAGGAATCATTTTGTTTTTCCTAAGCTCCTTTGAGCTCATATCATGCTAAAAACTGTTAAAAGTTCACTTGCGGATATTTAGATAGATCAAAATGTAAACATCCGCCAGTGAAAGTCCCATCAAAATCGCTCCAGCCTTTTAGACATTAGTCGGTAATCTTTAAAGTATCTCCTTTCTAACATATAAGGAATGAATTAAATCGGACGACGCGTTATTGAATTACAGCTAAATACACGTTTTGACTTTCATCCCCTCTCCCTAGGGAACCATGCTGAATTTCGGGACAAAAAATATCTTAAGTTACTCCGTTGTCTGAACTTAAATCGTACCAAGTTTCGTTTAAATCCATTCAGTAGTTTTTGCGTGATGCACGCACAAACATACAGACAAACAGATTAAAAAAAAAAACAGACAAACAGACAATCAGACAAACAGACAAAAATTTTGAAAATAGCTTTTTTACGTTCTATTACTTATCCCTAACATCCCCCAGTTATTATTTTGCAAAAATCTTCAATGTATACAGATACGGCAAGTCTACGATTTTATTATATGTATAGAGTATACGATTTTATTATATGTATAGAGTATAGAAGATATATTTCTTCCAAGAGATTTTATACTACACCTGCTCGGAAAGTACCTTCTGGTTTTTCTCCTATGGAAAGTCAAAAGTACATCATTACTGTCAAACAAATATGCGGGCTGAAAATATGTATGGGATTTCATTGGTAACGCGCTAGAGCGGAAATTCCATTTATGAAATTCCATTACTAACGTGCTTTTTAGGGTTCCGTAGTAAACAAGGAACCCTTATAGTTTCGCCATGTCCGTCCGTCTGTCCGTCTGTCCGTCTGTCCGTCTGTCCGTCTGTCCGTCTGTCCGTCCGTCCTCGGTTAATCTCAAAGACTATTAGTGCTAGAAATCCGTAATTTGGCATGAGTATAAATATTAATCACGCCGACAAAGTGGTGAAATAAAATTTTGATAAATATTTTTTTTAGGGTAGCTCCCCTACATGTAAAGTGGGGATGAATATTTTTTTTCTCGTCTACCCCATAGTGTGGGGTATCGTTGAATAGGTCTTTTAAAAATACTGTGGGTGTGGGAACATCATTTTTCGATTTCTAGATCCGTTTGTAAAATATAATGTTTTAAAGTGCAAATTTTTATTAGAGTCAAGTGTCCCCCCCCTCTATCAGCCAAATGGCAGTATATAGGAACTTGAAAAAATTCACAGCAGTAGGGTATATAATCAATTTTAAAGGAAAACTATCACGGCTAAGTAGGGTTCACAGGTTAAGGAGTTATACCTGTTTTCCGAGGATTGTGACTACGGAACCCTACACTGCGCGTGGCCCGCCACGCACTTGGCCGGTTATTCTTTTTAATTTTTGATAAAATCCGATCAGTACATGAAAAAAACCTATTTCGACAAAGACGACATCAGGGTTGTCCAACTTTTGGGGCAGGTTATAGGCTATTTAATATCCCTAAAATCCTCCCCTAAAGGGGTAAAATGGGGGTAGAAAGTTTGTATGAAAGTCCTATGTTTTTAAAGTTACAGACCTGAAAATCGGCATTTAGATTATTAGTTTTAAATAATAAAACTCTGTATATTTTATTTTGAAAAATCTTCCCTTAAGGGTGGTAAAATAGGGGATGAAAGTTTTAATGGGAAGTTTTAATTATAATTTTGCTATTATCAACTTGAAATTTGACAGGTAGGTTAATTCTAGGGCTTAGATATCAGCCTAGAAAATATTTCACGAAAATCCTCCCCTAAGGGGGTGAAATGGGGGTAGGAAGGTTATGTTTTTGAAGTTACAGATATGAAAATAGGCATTTAGATTAAAATTTTTAAATGATAAAAACCTGTATAAGTTATTCTGGAAAATCTCCCTTTAAGGGTGGTAAAATAGGGGATGAAAGTTTTTATGAAATTCCTATGTTTTTAAAGTTACAGACCTGAAAATCGGCATTTAGATTATGAGTTTTAAATAATAAAACTCTGTATATTTTATTTTGAAAAATCTTTTTTTAAGGGTGGTCAAATAGGGGATGAAAGTTTTAATGGGAACTAAAAACGATTGCAGCGCCCTCTGGCAGCCTAACTTGAAGCAATCACAGCGCCCTCTGGCGGACAAAACCGGAAACTAAAAACGATCGCAGCGCCCTCTGGCGGCCTAACTTGAAGCAATCACAGCGCCCTCTGGCGGCCTAAGCCGGAAACTTGAAGCAATAGCAGTGCCCTCTAGCAGCCAAAACTGAAAACTAAAAACGATCGCAACGCCCTCTGGCGGCCAAAACTAGAAACTAAAAACGATCGCAGCGCGCTCTGGCAGCTAAAACTGGAAACTAAAAAAACAATTGCAGCGCCCTCTGGCGGTCAAAACTGGAAACTAAAAACACTTGCAGCGCCCTCTTACGGCTAAAACTGGAAACTAAAAACGATCACAGCACCCTCTTGCGGCCTCAAGACGCCCACCGTGGAGGGGTCCGTTCGGTCGCGCGGCGCATGTTCGCGCGCGCTGACAACGGACCGTACGCACACCTCCGCGGCATAGCACCGCTAACCAGCCGACCACCGACCGGGCGTCCACTACCTCGTGAGCTCCTGCGATCACCACCACCAGCGCGGCACGCAGGCGACCTCAGCGGCGACGAATACGACGACGCGACACCACCGGACTGGACACCCGCTCCGCGCGCGGCGGCGCCCTCGCCGCCCGCAGCGCGGAGCCACCCCCCTGGACACGACAGCTCAGCGCGCGGCGGTGAACCCACCGCCCGCAGCGCAGAGCCACCCCTCTGACTCGACAGCTCCGCGCGCGGCGGCGATGCGATCGCCCGCAGCGCGGAGCACAACCCATGAACACGACACCAATAGGCCTACCAAGAAATTGGCAGGCCTGAGCCGACACCGGCTCAAAGAGCAACACCGGGGAGGCAAACCTCCCCGCGCCCCACCCGGGTAAGGAGGCTTAGCCTCGACGCCCGTACCTCCGTGGCCTGACGGCCACGAAGAAGACCCTGTCAATCAAAAACCCTCTTGCGGCCAAAACTGGAAATTAAAACGATCGCAGCGCCCTCTGGCGGTCTAACTTGAAGCGATCACAGCGCCCTCTGGCGGCCTAAGCCGGAAACTTGAAGCAATAGCAGCGCCCTCTAGCAGCCAAAACTGGAAACTAAAAAACGATTGCAGCGCCCTCTTGCGGCCAAAACTGGAAACTAGAAACCCAATTGCAGCGCCATCTAGCGGCTAAAACTGGAAATTAAAACGATCACAGCGCCCTCTGGCGGCCTAAGCCGGAAACTTGAAGCAATAGCAGCACCCTCTAGCAGCCAAAACTGGAAACTAAAAAAAAACAATTGCAGCGCCCTCTTGCGGCCAAAACTGGAAACTAAAAACAATCGCAGCGCCCTCTGGCGGCCTAACTCGAAGCGATCACAGCGCCCTCTGGCGGCCTTGGCCGGAAACTTGAACCAATAGCAGCGCCCTCTAGCAGCCAAAACTGGAAACTAAAAAACGATTGCAGCGCCATCTAGCGGCCAAAACTGGAAACTAAAAACGATCGCAGCGCCCTCTGGCAGCCTAACTTGAAGTCTGTGCCTCCTGTGACAGGTGATACAAGTCAAAAATCACCATTTTACAGGAGAGCAAAAACAAGATTAAAAAAATTCTAGTTCGCGATCTAATTGAGCTAGGTTAAACTTGAGTGCTTTCTTTTGTAGATAAAAACATTCACTTTCACCGTGTATTTAAATTTTTGCGGTAAATATTATAGTTTTAAAGTAATTCTTTGAAAACCTGTGAGTTGTACCTTTTTTAATTTCTAATCGATGCTAAAATTACGTGATAAATGATACAAGTACAGTTAAATTACGTTACACCTATATATTGTCTTCGTGTAAATTGATATACATAAAGTAAAAATATCTAATAACTCATTAGAATATATTCCCAACCCAATGGTGCTCAAACAAAGGATAAATGTAATATCTCAAAGATGAGATTTTTTTACTTATCAGTCCCCTATTTTAACAATTTAGCTGAATTGTATCAGTTTGCTAAAATTTTGGTCTTCTGAAAAATGTGTTAAATAATACAACTCATGTTATACCCCTCACTAAAATGCATTTTTATGGTGCAAATAAATACAAGTTTTACAAAAATAAATCAACGTTTGTGAAACTTCTTCTAAACCAATAATTCACTAATAAAATACTAGCTGATGCCCACAACTTCATTTCGGGTGTATTTTTAGAAGTATCTTATATCGATTTCCAGGATGTAAACTGCAAAAATATAAAGGTTTTTATCTTCAATATGATGGACTCCCACACAAAGATTTAACCCCTATTTCTACCCCTTCAAGCCTTTATTTCGCAACAAAAGATAACTTATGTTGGTCTCCAAAGTCTAATTTATCTCTGTTGCAAATTTCATCAAAATCGGTTTTGCGGTTTAGGCGTGAAAGCATAATATACAGATAGACAGAGTTACATTCGCATTTATAATATTAGTATGGATTAAGTCCTTACATATTATGAAACTGGCGTTTTATCGAACTGGCTACTATGATCTCATATAATATCTTGGCGTATTCCAAATTTAAATTTATTTCAAAAGTGGTTTATGTATTTGTTTTTTGAATCTAGTGATTCATTTGTTTTCGCTCAATTTGATTTTTCTTTGACATCGATCTGTTCAAAAAATGGAAAACTTATCGCATTTTTTACGAATACGAGTTCCACAGTGGCACCAGTACTGCAAAAACAATTCGAAGGATTAATGATGAGTATGGGGAAACCCTTACTGTAAAAGAAAGCATGGTACGATTTTTGTTCCAACGTTTTTGTTCTGGAAATTTTGACCTAAAAACTAACCCCGTGGACGGCTGGAAACCCTAGTTGACAATGAAGAATTAAAGATGATTGTGGTAGCGGATCTATCGCAAACTATGTTAGAGTTAGTGGCAGGCTTCGGTGTGAGTGATATAATAATATTAATTCACTTAAAACAAATTTGAAAAGTGAAAAACTCGAGAAATAGGTACCTACCGCATGAATTGAGTGGAGCACACTGACAAACACGCATTAAGTGCTGCGTTACATTACTCAATTGTCACAATAACGACGGAATTTTGAATCGTATTGTTATCAGTGATGAAAAATGGTGTACGACAGTCAGAAATGCTCATCACAGTGGTTGAATCCAAGAGAACTGGCGAAACCCAACTGGTGAAACTGTCCCAAACGAAAGTTGACTCAGAAAAAACTGCTGGTGTGTGTTTGGTGGACCAGTGCTGGTATCATACACTATGGCTTCCTAAGATCTGGCCAGACAATAAAGATAGATCAACAATTTCAAACCATGATGGAAACGTAAGCAGTTAAACAACCGAAACTGCTCATTTCTCTTGCCCAATGCTGTTAACTTAGACCAACGCTAGACCTCATACTTCACAACAGACAGTCGCTAAATTAAAGGTGCTGCGATTGAAATATCTCCAACACCCATCACTCTCCCCGGGAGTTTGCTTCAACAGATTACTACTTTTTTCGGAATTTAGTCAATTTCTTGCAAGGAAAACAATTCAATAACAAAGTCCTAATATTTAAACTCTGTAAAACTCATGATCGCGCTCCTGAATAAAGCATAGCAAAACAGATATTACTTCTTATCGGTTGAAACAGTAATCTTGAAGTGGTAGGCTATTGGTACTGTCTTTATTGTAATCGTGATAGCGTAAGCTTTACCTCGTTTCAAACAATTCATAGTCTTGTATTCATCATCCTTGAATTCATTTTATGTAAGAAAAACGGGGAATATTTTCTTTGGTATGCAAAACAGATCGAACATCACACCACATCAACTTTCCAATGCAAGAGTAAGAAATTGCTTGAAAACATGTTGAATCACAAGTCATTTAGATAACAGTACCTACCTAAACTTTGCTGTTTTGTTTGAAGCTGTACGCACTAGTTGGTACCAATCTCTTTGCAAGTGAATAACCATACTCATGTGCTTCTTCTTACGCTCAATTAACGCATGGTTGGTGTCAATCTCCATAAGAGTATGACTTGACGATTTCACTTGTATCATTTAGCACGTCTCCTTCTTCATACATTTTTTCTAGATTTGGTTTGAGTTTTAGATACAATTCAATTTATATTCGTTTACACAGATAATGTTGATTTGTGCACAATGATACAAGTCGAGATGTATCACTGATCACAAATTAGGCATAAATTTAGATTGTGATTATTAGGTATATGTATAATTGTACCCTAATCAGTTTTGAAAAAAATCTGTTCAAAGTGATATAACTCTAATTATATCAATATTCACGATAAATATACTAAAAATAAAATGTGAAAATTAATATAATTGCACTTATACCACGAAGCACGAAAAATAATGCATGCAGAAAATTACTTATTGAGGTTACAACTTGAAATATATCTATATGCACGATATTTTTGCAAAAATGCTGCCACTTATATCACTTTGCACAAAATTATCTCCGAAACTATAATAGTTAGAAGAACGTGGGTTAGACCAAAAAAAAGCTAATTTTTTTCTGATCATTTCTATGTAAAAATCTCAAAAAGGGTACAACTCGACTTAGATCACTCATCACAGGAGGCACAGAAGTGATCACAGCGTCAGAAACTAAGTAATGATCGCATCGCCCTCGCAGCCATCATTCGAAATTAAAAAAAACGATCCACAGTTCCACGGGAAAACCTAAATCTACAGCTATAGGTAGATCACTATAGCAAACTACCTTGAAAGTAAGTATAAAGGTTGGAAAAGGGAACGGGAACGGGAACCAGAAATCCACGATTCCCTCAGGATTTGTGAAAAACCGAAAATCACGCGGGCGAAGCCGCGAGGAAAAGCTAGTTTTGTTATATTGTGAATATAGAAGAACGGCTGTACCACGAGCCACGAGTTTTTTATTTTTATATTCAATATTTTTATTATTATTTGCAATCAATGGACAATGCATATCAACGGCGAAGAAGCATAACTTCTACCAGCAGTCCTACAACTGTCCTATAAACATTTCTGGTTCCAACTCCTCAATCCTGATGTCACTGCCCACCTTTGAAGAAGTATCAATTGAAGTGTAAACTGTGAGGAAGTGTCAATTATGAATTTGTCTTGTAGGACCAAGCATAGTCCATAGTTGGACTCCGGACTGCACTCTTAAGCTGTGGGGAATTTAGGAACTGTCAATATTGATGGCATCAAGCATAGATTATATTATTGAACTCCTGGTTCCAACTCCTCAATTCTGATGCTAAAGGGTACTGTACTCTTAAGCTGTGGGGAATTTAGGAACTGTCGATATTGATGGCATCAAGCATAGATTACATTATTGAACTCCTGGTTCCAACTCCTCAATTCTGATGCTAAACGGTACTGTACTCTGGGGAATTTAGGAACTGTCGATATTGATGGCATCAAGTATAGATTACATTATTGAACTCCTGGTTCCAACTCCTCAATTCTGATGCTAAAGGGTACTATATTCTTAAGCTGTGGGGAATTTAGGAACTGTCGATATTGATGGCATCAAACATAGATTACATCATGGAACTCCTGGTTCTAACTCTTCAATCCTGATGCTGCAGAGTTACTTTAAGGGAATTTAGGAATTTTTGATTGCAAATTCATATTGATGGTACTAAGCATAGATTACATCATAGAAATCCTGGTCCCAACTCCTCAATTCTGATGCTGAAGGGTACTGCACTCTTAAGCTATGGGAATATAGGAACTGACGATATTGATTGCCCCAATTCCTCAAAAACTTAGGTATACTACAAAGCTTGAAATAAAAATTGTTCTCAAAATACCGATTTCAAATACCACTACGAAGTATATAAGAGTATTTTGTTTGTACACGTATGTTGAAGTCGGGCGGGCATAAAAAGAAACGACGAAACCGACACGTGATGCTTATACTAATTTTTTAAATAGTCTTAAAAATGGAAAATTTTCAGTAAATAATATCTTAGAAGTAAATAATAAAGTATACATAAAAAAATTTAATACGACATACAGTTGATACAGTGTCGCATTTATGATAAGCGATGAAAGACAATTAGTGTTTGATATTATTAATGCATCTCTGTTATACAATGATTGATTAGTGATTACAAAATAGCCGTTACCAACGGACTCCTTCAAACACTTAAGTATAACAAGTATAAATTAAACATTTTATGAAAACATAACATTTTGTGGTGGTGGCCATCTTGGATTTGCATAGTGCTATTATACTAGTCAAGCTCTTTCATTTGATACCCATATTGAGGGAGTTGTGAAAAAATATATAATCCGCCATTTTGTTGCGGCGGCCATCTTTGATCGATTTTCATCAAACATAGCTAAGAACACTCTTGACTAATTTACCTTTAAATAAAAACCGCATTAAAATCGGTGCACCCATTTGAGCGCTACGGTGGAACAGACAGACAGACACACACACACACACACACACACACACACACACACACACACACACACACACATACACAGACACGTCAAACTTATAACACCCCGTCGTTTTTGCGTCGGGGGTTAAAAAAAACATTCGAGTTAGAATTAAAGTAAATACAGTTTAGCTCAATGGACTATTATTAACGCTTATTATGAGACAACTATGTATGTAATATTTCTTAATTACTAATGTGTTTTTAAGTAATGTATAGAACGTGAAATTTAAGTTTATGGCGAGACTTTGTAGCGCATTTATATCTATAGGTTATGTAAAGTTTAAATATATCATCTATAACGCCGGTATATTGTTATAATCACGCTCAGAACAGCCTACTCATAATCTTAGCGTACTTATTAAAAACCCTATACAATGTTTACATCAGCTAGCGATAAATCAGTTTTGTATGTGACGATCATGTCATCCCAATTTCATTAACATAATAGTATCTATTATGTAATGCCTATTAAGTAATATAAAGTGCGGAAAATTAGACGGTGGAAACTTACGCTTTGGAGGTAAAGAGTTGGGGCTGGGGCGGCGTCACGAAAACGGCCACATCCTGGGCCGGTAGTGCCTGCGCATGCGGCGGCGGCGGCGGCTGGCATTGCGCAGGCTGGCGACGCACCGCGACACACGGTCGAGGGTGATAGGACGCAGGGTAGCTCCCGTCAGCCAGGAACAGATCACTCATGTTTGATTCGCGTTTGACTGCGTACTGATGCGTTACAATGGTCGCGTGCATCGCCGGTCGCAGCGCGCGCGCACTGCCGGTCGCCCCGCGCGCCGTTCCTCACCGCCGATGTAAACAACAAACTGCAAATCCTTTATCTGCAACGATTGCAACGCAACGTGCACTGGCTGATAAAGAGTAGAGACTAACGCTAGTGTTGCATACTTCAAAAATCCATTTGCCAAAGGTCCACACTTACTTTGCCACAGATTTACTTTACAAACGACATTAACAAGAAAACGATTCGTTGAAAAATTGCATGTGTGTTGTTTACCGATATTGGCAATGTCTATTCTTAGATCAGCCTCATTGGTATTGGCTCGCTTGTTCGGTTGTGGATCATGTGGTCCTGGGTTCAAGTCCCAGGTTGGGCCAAAAAGTATGTTGAGTTTTCTGACAGTAAATTCTCCGGTTCAAAAAATAAAATTTCCGGTCAATAAAAGTCCGGATGTGGGTGGTTAGAAACAGCCCCGTAGAGTACGTAAAGCTCCTGATTTAAACGTAATTTTGAACTTTGAATGTAAAGGTCCTGCGCCTGATTTCTCTCTGGTCGTGTTCTATTAGCGTCTTATCTGACTATGAGAGTGAGGGAATAGACAGTGCACCTTGTTTGCGCACACTTGTGCACTTTAATATCTCCATCATAGTTGGCTAATTTCCACCTCCATTGCGATTAGCTGCCGTAGCCGAAATTCGGTAAAATGGTAATGTTATTTGATAATATGGTATATTGAAAAATTAATGGTAACTATTTAGGTCAGCAGCATTATGATAATAATAATATTATAGCGTATAAAATAATTTTAAAGTACATAATATTATATCGCAACTACATTAAATCGCAGTTTTTACGTCTTTCAGCTGACTAGTCTTCGTAACCGCTTATACAGCAGAACTAAGTCAGTTCAATAAATTACTTATTTACCTACATGAGGATCCGATTGGAGTTTAGAATTATTCTAAGAAACACGGCCGTATCCACTAAATCTTATTTCTCATTATTAAGTTATATAAGTTGTATAGTGGTTTTCAGTTGTACTTGTTCAACATTTAGTATCTACAGTGAATTTATCACACTACTGATCAGGGCACCCTGCAGGATCCCTTTGATTTTTTGATTAGATTTTTATTGCTGATCCGAAAGCGGAAAGACCGATTCCGTTCACATCAACCTTTTGTGTTCTATGATATTAGTAGGAACTCATTAAATTCTGTCATACACTCTTAATGTAGTATTCAGATTCATGTTTTGTGGTTCAACACAATTAAAGACCTTGTGCAAATCACAGAAAACTTTTCGTCACGCGATTCCTCAGTCCCGTAGATGATGCTTGCATACCATCTACGTGGGAGGACTTTTCTTTCATTTCATATTGAATGTAACTTACCGGACGGAGTGTTTGCAGTTAGAAGAGCAAAATCAAGTTTTGGTGTAGTTTCTTGCGGTGATTCTGAAATTGTTTCTTCCATTTTATTTGTCTGATATGTTTTGTCTCTAGGTTTCTTCTATAATACTAAGTAGGTCTTTTTTTTTAGTTTCTTTACTTTTGATCTTTGGTTTAGGTTTCTTTGACCTTTTTTTCTTCCATCCTTTGGCCTCTGTATAAAAAAGTCTTGGAAATATTAAAAATATTTTTGAGCTTTAGAAATATTACTAGATTCTGGCCGCGGCTTCGCCCGCGTGAGTTTCGGTTTTTCACAAATCCCAAGGGAATCGTGGATTTCCGGCTCCCGTTCCCGCTCCCTTTTCCAAACTTTATACCTACTTTCAAGGAAGTTTGCTATAGTAATCTACCTATAGCTGTAGATATATATTTCGGTTTTATCAAAATCCCGTGGGAACTGTGGATTTTTCCAGGATAAAAAGTGCATACGCATACAGATGCATGCAACTATTGTAATAATGTGCTATGTGAGCGTGATTTACCTAAGAACAGTCAGCGCCCTCTATGGCGTTTTTGGAAGATTATATCTATTTTAGTCCCACAGGAATACTTTTCCGGGATAAAAAGTAGCCTATGTTTTAAGTCAGGGCATAAGCTATCTCAATTCAAAATTTTAGGCAAATCGGTTTAGTAGTTGCGGCGTGACAATATTAATACTTATTTTGTCTCATAGAATCATCGTTATATAACAGTCGATCAGCTCTCCTGCTGTTAAATATACAGGAAAACAAGCAACCAAGCGAACGCCAAGCAGCACTACCACCATGTAACACCACACAAATTCACCACCAAAACAAACTCGACGATCGTTTCACTCCGATACCGGAGCATCCTCAGGAGACGTATCTACAATGCACGATTGCAACGTGACGATCGTGTCGAATGAGCGGGCTTATATATTTATCTATCCATACTTCAGCTTGTTCTATACAAATAGAAATAGAAATAGAAAAGTTTTTTATTCAAATAAACTTTTACAAGTACTTTTGAATCGTCAATTGAGTCTACCACAGGTTCGGAATACAGTTCCAGCCGAGAAGAACCTGCAAGAAACTCGGCGGTTGCTCTTTTTAGGGTTCCGTAGTAAACAAGGAACCCTTATAGTTTCGCCATGTCCGTCCGTCTGTCTGTCCGTCCGTCCTCGGTTAATCTCAGAGACTATTAGTGCTAGAAATCTGTAATTTGGCATGGGTATAAATATTAATCACGCCGACAAAGTGGTGAAATAAAATTTTGATAAATATTTTTTTTTAGGGTAGCTCCCGTACATGTAAAGTGGGGATGATAATTTTTTTTCTCGTCTACCCCATAGTGTGGGGTATCGTTGAATAGGTCTTTTGAAAATACTGTGGGTATGGGAGCATCATTTTTCGATTTCTAGACCGGTTTGTAAAATATGATGTTTTAAAGTGTAAATTTTTATTAGAGTCAAGTGTCCCCCCCCTCTATCAGCCAAATGGCAGTATATAGGAACTTGAAAAAATTCACAGCAGTAGTATATATAATCAATTTTAAAGGAAAACTATCATGGCTAAGTAGGGTTCACAGGTTAAGGAGTTATATCTGTTTTTCGAGGATTGTGACTACGGAACCCTACACTGCGCGTGGCCCGCCACGCACTTGGCCGGTTATTTAAAAATAACATTATAACAATTATTATTATTAATGTACATGATTGAGATGCCGTCTCGCGCATTGCTGGAACGAGTTAAATCCAAGCTTTTTATCGTTTATATAATCTTCAATTGTATAATAAGCTTTTTTTATGAGCATACTTTTAATAGAGTTCTTAAACTTGTGTAAAGGCAAGTCTAAGACATATTTTTTATTCAGATAAACTTTTACAAGTGCTTTTGAATCGACAAATGAATCTACCACTGGTTCGGAATGGTGCTTACAATTTTACACGTGTTAAGAAGGGCAGACAAAAGTAGCCCCATTTCCGACGGCGGCACCCGTTCACGAGCATGACGCATGATCCAGCCATTGCTTCGCTCAACCATATTTGGTGGTGGATTTGTGTGGTGTTACATGATGGTAAACGCCTGCTTCTATTCAACAACGTTATGAAAAAATTTATACGAGAGTGAATTTTCATAATGCGCGTAGTACAGGATGACACGAAAAACAACATGTCGAAGATGGCAATTTTATAAAAATTATAAAATCACAAAATATCACTGCCGGGAATCGAACCCGGGACCTCCCACTTATAAAGACCACAGTGCACACCACTGCGCCAGGAAGTTGAAGCCTTCCATCAGACCAGACCAGAGACAATTTAGAAATTATAAAATTCCAAAATGCCACTGGCGGGAATCGAACCCGAGACCTCCCACTTATGTATAAGAACACACACAGCGCTCACCATTGTGCCAGGGAGATCATCAAAAAGAGAAAAAAGAGGTTTAAAAAAATTGCCATACCTCTTAGAATAAATAGGTAAAGAAAGGCAGTCGTCGACGTGGCGATAAGCCGTTTTTAACGGGCCTTAAAAGGCTCGATACGTCTATCGTCCCGTCAGTGCTCAAGGTACTCATGCGCTTGTGTGCGTGTCGGCAAATGTAATTACAGGGCACACATGGGTTGGTTTATAGCTTACGTTTCGAGCGGAAATTTGTTAGAAACTTCCATTCTAAGCGTAATAGTTCGATGCCATACCTCTTAAAAATTAGCCCGCTTCCACCTTAGACTACATCGTCACTTACCATCAGGTGAGATCGCAGTCAAGAGCTAATTTCTTTAGATGAATAAAAAAAAGTTTCGGAGAAATATACACATATTTTTGTATATTTGTTTGGAAGCCCTTACAGTACATGAGCAGGTACACTACACCCTTTTTTTGTAAATATAACTACCCGAAACACGTAGACAGTTTTTGTTCCAAAGAATCTGTGTATTTCTTTTCTCAAAAAAAAATCTATATACATATATAAAACAAAGTCGTGTTAGTTCCACAGACGTATAAAGAGAAGCAGACCTAACATAATCTTCACAACTACATCTAAAAGAATAAATAATATCTTCGCTTGTTTCTCTCCAAACAAAAATATAATACTCTATCTCTTTTTTTTCTGTTGTTGCAACACTTACGCACTCATAGAAAAAATAGGTCTTGAGGCAAACCGCCATCTTGCTAAGCACAGCTTAGCATGATGGCGGTGCAATATGTCAAATGATGTCAAAAACAAGATCTTATCCTGCGAGTTGTTTATTATTTTATTTTTGCATTAAAATCAAGTCTTAAGAGGGGACTCGAGTGGACCTTTCTCCATACAAACGTATTCTGCTGTTTCCTTCGTGGATAATACCTCTAGAGCAATGTTTTTTTCCCAAAAAATCTATGTCTAATTAATGCGTGCCTCTATCATTTCCTTTTTTCCAAAACATAATCACTACAAGAAATATGACAATCCAAAAACCCGAAAAAAATACCCGTTTTTACTGCCGTGTTCAGACGACTATCAGAAAAATTTGATAAGTTTTTAACAAAAAAGAAAATAATAGAGGCATAGATAAACTATTCCTCTAAATTTTGATACCAGAATTTTTGAGATCTGTTCAGTTTTGAAGGAGGAAATAGCAGAATACGAAACGTCTTTTCGCCAACGTTTTTGTAGGTAAAATCAGCCTGAGCTGCAGTTGTCCCTATCATACTTTACGGGGGCAGGTTGGTGGCGAGGGGGGAAGGCTTACACGTACACTAATAGGGAAGTGGATATTTTCAATATTTACACTATACAATTATTATTTTTATTTATTGTTTACCGACTTTATTCGCCCGCTACTAGGCTGCGGAAAATTAGTAAATCTTTTGTTGGTAATTCTAATAGGTAGGTACTTTCTTATAATCGGTTGCCGGTGGATATTTTGGATTTGTTTCTCAATAGGTAAGTTCAAGGTTCTTATAAAACGCAAATAATTGAAAAATCCTATTATAGCGTAAAAGATGTTTTTAATGACAAAAAACCATGAACATAGATTGCTCTAAAAGTCAACAGTTCAAATTATTTAGAAATTATACATTATTTGAGATGGTTATAATAAAAAAAAAATAACCCGGCTGAGTTTGTTGAGGGCTCTTCTCAGACCAGGGCGCGTTTGGAATCCTCGTAATTTTAATTATAAGTTTTCGTAGTAATTATCACCATTACCTCATTTTCATGTACTTTATATTATATTGACGTTCAAAAAGTGTATAGTGTACCTACTTTGAATAAATGAAATTTGAATTAAAATTTATTAAATCGTGTGATTGTAAGTAGGATATCGTACCTGTTCTCGGACACCTAGCGAATCACTCAGGAATGCTTACAAAATAAAAGTATTATAAGACTCAGGGCCTGTTTCATCACCTTCTGATAAGTGTCTGGTAGCTTTTGTCTTTGTCACTTGACGTAAAGTAAGAAAGTGACAAAACTTACGACTATCCGACACTTATCAGAAGGTGGTGAAAAAGGGTGTGAATTAAATAAAATTCATCTCTGAGCCAATTTGAATATCTTATCAGGACATGAGCAGTAAAAAAGTTTATTGCGCTCAAGTTTCTTTGAAAACAAAGCGATCTAATTTTGAGCTTGCACCTAATGAATGAAAACGAGTCGTGTAGAGCAAAAAAAATAGTGGCATGCTGCAATTATCACGGTTAGTTATTAATCAATTTACTATAAGATTTAGTCTTGGTAGCACTTATTTATGTTTCATAAAATACTATGAAAGTGTTTATTTTACTTTTTATTACATAAGAATACAAAAAAGGAGTAGACAAGAACTAGTTCACTATTTTCTTAAGAAATCCTATTATCGTCCGGGTGGTCAAAAACTGGTTTAGAAATTTTATTTTAGGTACTCTGTACTGTTATACAATGAAGTGTGCAAAAAATTTAAATTAGGTTTATTAATTCGAATCCGAAATCTTTTACACTGAATAAATATTTTAATTTTCGCCCGTCAAGTTCCCACGGGATTTTGAAAAATCCGAAATCTATAGCTACAGCTGTAGGTAGATTACTCTAACAAACTTCCTTGAAAGTAGGTATAAAGGTTGGAAAAGGGAGCGGGAACGGGAACCGAAAATCCACGATTCTCTCGGGATTTGTAAAAAACCGAAATTCACGCGAGCGACGACACGGGCAGAAGCTAGTAATTTCTAAATTATTCCTGGTCTGGTCTGGTCGGAGGCCTCAGTCGTGGCTGAATACCACCCTCCGAGCTAAGCCATGCCGCCAAGCGATTTAGCGTTCTAATATGGGTTAAATAAAAACTGCCATATATACCCATCTCTTCCAGGTTAGCCCGCTTCCACCTTAGACTGCATCGTCACATCATCTTCAGGTGAGGTTGCAGTCAAGGGCTAACATGTGAATAATAAAACAAAATACTAGTGTTAATTTTATGTATTTACAAATTAAAATGAAACTGTCTGTCTGTCATTTCGAAATATCATGTACTTAACATAAAATTGTTATATAGAAACTCGGCGGTTGCTCTTTTCCAAATTAACAAAATTTGGAAAAGAGCAACCGCCGAGTTTCTTGCTGGTTCTTCTCGGTTGGAATGACATTCCGAACCAGTGGTAGATTCAATTGACTATTCAAAAGTACTTACTTGTAAAAGTTTATTTGAATAAAAAACTTTTCTATTCTATTCTATCTTGCTTTTATTACGTAAAGCCACGTAAACATTTATAAAAAAAAGGTTTTCTTTTGTCCGTCTATTTACACTATCTGTACTCTTGGAAAGAGTTGAACCTATTTTATTCAGAACTTTCACAGACAGGTAGACCTTATAAAAAGTGATGTGGTCTGAAAGTGATGTATACAAAAGTATTACTGACTTAACAAAAGTAATCTACCTATAGCTATAGATTTCAGTTTTTTCAACATCCCGTGAGAACTGTGGATTATTCCAGGATAAAAAGTAGCATATTTGTTAAGTCAGGTAGGGCATAATCTATCTCCATTCAAAATTTCAGCCAAATCGGTTAAGTTACACACACATACACACACTTTCGCCTTTATAATATTAGTGTGATAATATACCAAATTGCCACTGCCGGGAATCAAACCCGGGACCTCCCACTTATAAGATTATAGTGCTCACAACTGCCATCAGGGAGGTCGTCAATGTCGCACGTTCAATTATACTTGCATACATTTCTAAAGAAAATTTCTCATACAAATCAGTGGTCAATAACAGGTATACAGGTGGATGATAACTGGATTTAAAAGAGTAAGCTGGATTTAAAAAAGTACCTAAGCTTAAAACAACTAATATAAAATACAAATAGACTAGTACATTTTAAAAATTTTTTAATATATATTACCTATATTTTCACCCTCTCAAACTCAGTAACTCCACTAAATGGACGATAACCGGTAACAAAACCCTATTATTTTTTATTGTTGAAGCAGGTTGAGATGATCGCGATTAAAATTTTTTTTTTGAGTCGTTGATTTAAATCAATACTTACTTTTTTAATCCAATAAAGTGAAGAAGTGTTTTAACCGAGTTCAAAAAGGAAGAGGTTCTCAATTCGTTGGAATCTTTTTTATTTGTTGTTTTTTTTAACCCCCGACGCAAAAAGGACAATATCAAATAAAAACACTGAAAAGAGTAAAATAACATAAATTTCGAAATAATATGAATGAATGAATATATTATACGGGCATAGAGGGAGATGCGCGCGCGCGGCGCGCGCGGGCGCGGCGGGCGGCGGCGGCGGGCACACAAATACACTACTCGTTCGTGCACACATTGATAGCTCGCTTGGTACTCGTGGTGTCGGGGCCAGAGCGATGGCAATAGTTTCTTCAAATACCTATTTTTCAAATTCCTCACGACTCGAGTACCGTCTTAAGATCCAAGAATACTAAAATAAAATGGTTAAGTGTAGTGCACCTCTGTGCAGCAATTCTTCATAAAGGAAAACACCTGAAATTAATTGTTATCGGTAAGTTTTCATGTGCCATAGTCTCGTAATTTGTTTACATGGTTACTGTGAGATTAATAATAATCGTTCGGCATTTTAGAAGCAGTCCCTATTTATTATATGTCCAAAACTCGTAAATAGTTATAGTAATTTTGGTTCTAGTAGATCCCTGTTGCAATATTTATCAATAATTTAATACTCTGATCTCGTTTGATGTTTCTTATACTTGTGCAATTTTACAGGGCCGTATTCAGGCTCAAGGTTTGTTTAGTAGGTATATTTTGAAGGTTGATTAGATAAAAGTAGGTACGGATAAATTATAAAAATGAAATCATTTTTCAGGTTCCCAAAGGACGAAAACTAAGAAATGCCTGGTTGACCAACATGAATAAAAAAAATTGGCATCCCAAATCATCGAGTGTACTATGTTCTAAGCATTTTAAAGCACATTTAGTGGACAACAAAAAGGACAGGAGAGATTTGATTTACCCATCGAATGGTTTGATTAAAATAATTCAATCGTGTGAAGAAGTTTTGAAAATGATTAAAGGAAAATATATAAGTTATAATAGCATGATAATGTATATAGCTGATTTATCGAATAATTGTAGTGAGTTTAAGACCAATGATGAACATGATTTCAATCATTTGCAAATAATGATTAAGGTGATTGTTAAATTTTATTTTGATTTAAGAATGAAGCATAATGCAAAGCAAAGCAATCTATCGGAATGAAATTATTAAGAAAATACTTAGTTTTGTTTAAAAATAAATAATTGAAACTTTTGTTTGTTTTTATTTATTTTACTCATTTTACATAGGTAAGGTAGGTCGAATGAAATAGTTAGGTAGTTAAACTAGTAAAAAGTTAGTTTGATAAATAGTTTACAAACTAGCGCTTCACTAGTTTAACTACCTACCTATTTCATTCGAGTGAAGTGTCACGTCATAACATAGAGCACGAAGCGAATCATAAATCAGCAGGCCTATTCTGTATCTCAGTGGTAACGAAAACGTTAGAACCTATGAAAATGTGCCCATCAAATAATTATCAAACCATCATTTTACATTGTGTAACATCTGATGATGATGAACTGCATCCCAGTTGGAAATTAAGGTTACAGAATGTAAAATAAGGGTTTAACAATTTGATGCCACTTTACCGTAGTTTTCAAATTAATTTCATCACAGATTAATGATTAGTATCTACAATAAATTTCATATCACAGATACTTAATAATTATAGGCCTGCAGGTCAGTCACTACGCTACGCTTTACTATCTATACTAATCTGGCAATAGTGTTATTTGACTATACTTTCAAGGGCCTAGTGACTCGAATAATAATCTCAATGTTCGCGCGATTATAGATACAAAATCAACCGCGCGATGACCGCGTAATCGCTTTCTAATACGGCGACGACGCCTAAGTCTGATTCCGCGTTACGAGTTCAGTCCCTCACCCTCGCTTGCATGAGTTCGGCCCTGTTTACTGTCAATGTGTGTGTGAAATTTGTATGTAGGCGTAATTGGCACGCCAATTTTTTTGTTATGTTAGGTCTGCTTCTCTTTATACGTCTGTGGTTAGTTCGAACACTTATATAACTCGAGAACGGCTGGACCGATTTTCATTGTTTCTGATTTGTTATATTTGGGACCGTCTCGAATAGCAGAATAACTATTAAAAATATTAAAAAATAGACGAAAACATAAAATAAAATAAAAAACATTTTCCCATACAAAATGTTCACGGGTTTCGTACTGTCAAACATCCCGTCGCGTGGATACGGTAAACTCTCTCACCCTCTCACCCGTATCTATAGTTATAATTATTCTGTACGTGTGTTTGTCATCTAACTCCTCCTAAACGGCTGGACCGATTTGTATGAAATTTTGTGTGTATATTTCAATGGGTTCCTGGATGGTTTGAAAACACAATTACCGGGTAAGTACAAGGTAACCTACTGGATCTCAGTAGGTGGCGCCGATGTCGGTATGTCACCGGGCAGGACGAAGTCTGCCGGGTCCACTAGTATTGAATATTGATGACAAAATTACAAGCTATTTACGGCAGCTCGTTGCAGTACGTGCAAAATCCATAATCATCGAGTGCCGCCCTCGCGCATTTTCCTTCGCCTCTGTTTTATAGGGTGGCGTATTGATACTCATGTCGCGTTATCGACTCTATTATTTAATTCTTTAGTGCATATGAAATGCTAACCTACTCGTTACTGATTGTGACAAGTAGGTATCAGCTGTTAGATTCCCTGATAAAAAAAATCCCATCACACTCGCAAACTTTGAAGTTATTATGATAAGTATAGGTAATACATAGAGGTATTTGTTTAGTTCATTTTATGGTTAAACGGTAGGCTTAGCTGAAAACGCCACAAACTCTTCAAATACATACTTTAAATTGAACGCCACAGAAGTATTTCTTGACATGACCTCTCTTATACGACAAGCAAGTGATGGTTAGCCGCCAATTTGACCGGCCCGTTGGTGTGGTTGGCAGTGACCCTGCCTTCCACTCGAGTCCCACCTTGAGTCTGGGTGTATTATGTATAAAGTATGTAAATGTATATTTATATATTTATTTCAAAAATACATATATAATTATATAAATAAATATGTATACCAGCCTCTCATAATCAGATGGGACGCCAATGCGACACCACCGAAAAGAGATCAGGCGCAGAACTGACGGCTTTACGTGCTCTCCGAGGCACGGCGCTGTATCCAACACTGCCAACTTCCAACTCCAGGCTGAGACGTTTTTTGACAGAAAAACCCAAGACCTCATAATTTATTGGCCCGACTCAGGAGCTCGTGATTCACAGTCAAATGTCTAACTACTAGACCAACGAGGCAGTTATCTATAACACAGGCATTAAGTTACCTGTCTTTGGAAAAGTACGTCGCTTTACTTACGTAAAGGTATAACCCTCGCTCGCACTAGAAAATATTGCAAATTTCAAAAAATAATGTCCAATCCAAATACCTATTCGAAAATCATGTACTGTAAATCTACTACAAATGCACCGGAAAAATGGTTTTTCTCGCGTAACAGACCAACTAATACTGCTGGCAATTTAGAGGGCGAGCCAACTGTTAGCAAATGATATCACACATTTGCTAGTGTGATTCGATATTTAAGGGAATTTTAAGGGGGTTTTGTAAAATCATAACTTACTTGGTGTTTTTGTATGAAACAAGAACTAAAGTATTTGTATATTATGACAAAGTTTTAAACAATATCCACTCCAGTAACATTCTCCATTAGACAATAACATACTTAGTTTACTTATAATTATTATAATATATTTGAACCTAAAAGCCTTGCGATATGCACCATTCGCAAATATATTCACCCTTTCGTTTTGCAACTGAAGAACATAATACTGCAAAGAAATGGTAGTAAGCTTACCACTAGATGGTTACTATAACTAACTTTAGCTTGCAGTTTACTCGTTTACCATATAAAAACAGGATGCCTTTCAAGTCGCATGAAACAAATTAATAGTTTCCTACGGGAAAAGCGAATGAAGTATTTAATAAACGTAGTCTAATTAATTTGCGACCTTTGACAAGAAATTTCTACAGGAACCTTGGTCTTTTCCATGAACTTTAGTAGTTTTCGTAAAGGTCTGGTTCCACAGTCGAGAAAAGTTTGAAGAGAAATGTCTAATATGTACAATTTAAGGAATTAGTTGTGACTAGCATCTGCTCCAGCTTTGCACGGGGTCACAAAATATTTTACAAATATTTAGGTGAATAATTTGTAAAGATATATTGTTGTCAGTAATTGTCATATTCGCTGAATTTTGCGACAATTATCGATATAGTTCACCTAATTTAGTATTGGTATTAGCAATGGGTAGGTTCTGACTTAAAAAAGATGAAGGAAATTCTAGAATTCGCAAAATTACTACATTTTTCTCCTTTCACTAATTACCAAAGACAACCTAGAAATATCCGGCAGCCGAAACATTCCTGAAATTCATTTTGTGCTATTGCAAATAGTGATGTGGTCGAGTCTGTGGATGTAGGAAAACAGGCGCCTTTTCTCTGAATATGCTACCTCTTATATCACCTCCAATAATTTCACAACGATCAGGATTCTCACCATCGTAACCTTCTTTTTATCCAAGCGCCATAAAAATTTGCCTGTTTTTCTACACGCGTCTCCGGCCTGCATGTGCATATAACGGAACACTTTAAGCTCAATGTTCGTACATCCACAAACTTGACAAACCCTCTTTTTGCATATGCAGGAAAAGAATTTCAGGAGTACTTTGAGTACTAAATCTCTTGCTGTTATCACTGGAGTACCTAAACCCAGTCTTGCTTCTTTCCCAATGCCATTATTCTGGACTCTCGGTGTTTGCCATGATCAAGCCTGAACTCGGTGTTAGCTCCAAATGGAAAGTGGGTCAGCTTCTCTTTTATGGGGTAAAGCAGCAATATTGAATTAACTCTTCGTGACGGCTCGTGGGACATTTCGATAGCGGTGGTCCATTTGAAATTACTGCTAAGAGCAATATAAAAGCTTTCCCTCGCAGCAGAAATGATTTTTGGGATCTGCGTTTCGCTCTTTGTAATCTTTTATAGGTCGGCGTAAAAACTCATTCTTTCTTTTCATTGAAAACAGTAAAAGTAGTGTTACAACCACTGATCGCAAAGTTCCGTTTCGCTAATATTCCTTGAGCCCTAATAAAAAGTCATGCAATGTTCTGTCGTACACAAACATCGAAGTAAACTAAATTCACATGTTTAAAAATTGTGCTATTCTTTTCTGCAGGGAGCATTGTGAACGAGATAGACATAGATTTAGACATGTCATTTTAGATCAGAATTTTACCTACCTGTAATCTAAAAAATCTGTAAATACCGATATTCGTAGAAAGCTGACTCCGAAGTAACCCTGAAACTATTCAGCTTATTGAAAAATGTTTTTTTACAAAAGTTGTAGACAATTTGATGATCAAAAAGTGTAATAATTATCCCAAACAAAAACAATTCATGTCAATAATAAGGCCAATTTCCTATCAAAAAGTTTCGGCCATTAAAAGTACTGCAATATCAAAAATTATGACAAAGTTCTTTGCTAGGTCCGATAAATGGGACCATATAGTTTTAGAAGTTGTATCTTCTTCGACTACCTTCAAGCTGTCATCGCATTCCTAGGGAACCTGTTAAGATTTAAATAACACCGCAATTTGAAGCTCATTTGGGACTGGCAATAGATTTCTTGTTTTCAGCTTTACAAAATTTTTGTACTCCTTTGAATTTGTTTAATTTAAAAAATGCTGCCAAATGAATGTTTTGAACAATCCATCTGTTAGTCTTGATTAATCTCCAGCACGGTAGAACAGGCAGGCGTTGAGGATTATGGGTTGCTATAGGTAACCACCCAGTGTGCCTGGGTGCTGCTGGTCCTCTTGGATACGTCCGAGGGGAAGAGCAGTATTCGGGCCAATTATTGTATTAACATGGTTATTAATTTTCCAACGGGGATATTGTTAGCCATGGCCAATGACCTGTCGGAGGGAGGTTTCTCCGCGTATCTCTCTGATTAGCAGAGGGCACTGCTGATGAAACTGGGGGTGAGACGCCCTGGGGCGAGGGGCAGCGATGCCCATCGCGGGAGGAAGAAAACCTCGTAAAAAAAATACGGGAGGGCGCGAGCCTCTGGAGGAACAGCCCAGAGGCGAGCGGGAACGCCGGCTGGGGCGGCTGCCGGACGCCTGGGATGCATACTTTGGGTTTCCCAGGCGTCCAGCACAGACAGCATGCTGCATGAGGGTCATACCGTGGTCGTTTTTAGTGGGTATACCCCCATTCCCTAATGTGGGGGAAGTCCCACATAACCTTCTTTCTGCCGCATTCTGCCGCAGAACGGGGGTAACTATAAAAGGTTTTCCACCACAAAAAAAAGGCGTTGAGGATTATACAAGGCCGCAACGCTCCATCCTGGTAATATGAGTTCCTGAGTAAACACGTAATGTTGTTGTTATATAATAGCACAATATTATTTTAAGTTAACATAGGTACATTTTCCACCTAATCGATTCAGCCCAAAGCCACAGAGATATCTTTCATCCTGGAGAAGGCTACTATTTATCCCAGGGTATATAGAAATTGACTCACGGGATTTTCAAAAACCTAAATTCACCAGCGGACGAAGTCGCGGGCATCAGCTAGTTAACCAATAAAACATAGAGCTCCGACTTATAAATCACTGCGGGGATCTTGTTTACTTGTATACATTCGATTTACTTAATATGCAAATTGCATTCGTTGGATCTAGATAGTCTATATTCAATGTTGTAGACATTTGGAAAATTACAAGAAAACAACTTGAAATGCGCGGATTATGATATCGTTTCGTTTCGATAACCTTTAATTGTTGATGTTTTAATCAAGCGAGTGTCACTCGAGTCATGCTATAAATATCGACGCAGACATTGTCACAGACAGACACGTCATATTGTTACCACACGAGTAGAAAGGTACAGAGAGGAAGCTTCCTAACAAAGTCCAAAAATACCTATTCTTATAAATACCTATTCAATACTTGTTGTTTGTCACCCAACTGACCCCCAGCGGAACGTCCGTGAACCGTTGGTGAGAGCTCGTGTGTGCGTGAGCGGCGCTATGTGTGAGTGTACCTACAGCGGGCCGCTTGTATGAAGCTTCCTCTCTGTACCTATCTACTCGTGTGTTGTTATGGTTGTTACTATGCAGGGTGGCTCAATACTGTCATTTGTTTAGGACAAGTTAGCTAGACTTCAATATAACCTGATGGTAACAGCTGGTGATGGTCTAAGATGAAAGTGGGCTAGTTTGGAAGGGTTATGGCAGTTTTATTAAACCCATACTCTTTATAGGTTTCTATGAGGCATTGTACCAGAACGCTACACCATTTTGCAGCACGTCTTTACCGGTAGGGTGGTAACTATCTACGGCCGAAGCCACCTCCGAGGTCAGACTAAAAACAATTAACAAATCATAAATTGCCCGGGACCTGTACCTACTTAGGTATTATGGAATTTATACATATAATTTCCAAACAATATAATATAATTTCCAGATTGCCACTGCCATAATATATAAGACTAGCGGTCCACCCAGGCTTCGCCCGTGGTACATAATATATAGCCTATAGCACTCAGGGATCACGTAAATAACCAACGGTGAAAGAATTTTTGAAATCAGTCCAGTAGTTCCTGAGATTAGCGCGTTCAAACAAACAAACTCTTCAGCTTTATTATATTAGTATAGATAGTATAGATATCTATGGTCAATATATTATACTCGTACTTGCAACGAGAGTATAACAATGTAAACAAATAGAAGTAGCTCTGGCTTGTTTGTCTCGATTTTCCGCATTCGACAAATTAGTATTTGGCACGAGCTATGGCGGCGCGGTAATCTTTCTATTGCATCATTAATTTATAAGGATTGCTAATTGGCTAGTTCTTGTATCTATATACAAGATCAAAATCAACCTACGAAGTAAGATAAAAAATATATAAAGTGTGTGTGTTCTCTATTTTTTTTTGTTTTAAATATTGTATTTTTTTGACGTGATAACGCCTTATAAATCGATGAACGCCGGCCGCACGCACGAAAAAGCATGACCCATTGTCACGTTCCACCTAGCCGAGCGTGCAAGCGAGAGCGTGGATCAAGCGATAAAGAGGCACGATCGGCCTAAGCGTTCGGATTCATCAATGTTTTCGATGTCATCACGTAAAATTATCGTACGTAAACCGACTTTACAGACAGCCAATGTTTTACGCATTTTTTTAGTTATTAGGGTTCTATTGACGATTAATATAAAGAGGAATGGAGTGATAGCCTAGTGGTTAGAACGACCGACTTCTAATCGGAGGTCGCGGGTTCGATCCCGGGGCACGCACCTCTAACTTTTCGGAGTTATGTGCGTTTTAAGTATTTAAATATCACTTGCTTTAACGGTGAAGGAAAACATCGTGAATAAACCTGCATGCCTGAGAGTTCTCCATGACGTTCTCAAAGGTGTGTGAAGTCTGCCAATCCGCTTGGCCAGCGTGGTAGACTATGGCCAAAACCCTTCTCATTCTGAGAGGAGACCCGTGCTCCGTAGTGAGCCGGTAATGGGTTGATCATGATGATGATGTCGATAAAGAGGAATTCGGCTCCAAAACCAATGAAAATTATACGAAAATTGCCGCGTATACTTAACAGTAACGTAATTAAAATTATCGTCTGCTTAGCAGTAAACACTGTGCAAAATGTGTATCAGCCTTAATGATTGCAATTGAAAATGCAGTGTTTTAAACCTAGGTACATGAGTGTGTTTGAAGGGTAACGTAGGCTACGTTAATAGCTATTTTTAACCCCCGACGCAAAAACGACGGGGTGTTATAAGTTTGACGTGTCTGTGTGTGTGTGTGTGTGTGTGTGTGTGTGTGTGTGTGTGTGTCTGTCTGTTCCCCTGTGGCGCTCAAACGGCTGGACCGATTTGAATGCGGTTTTTTTTGTTTGAAAGGTGAATTAGTCGAGAGTGTTGTTAGCTATGTTAGATGAAAATCGATCCAAGATGGCCGCCGCTACAAAATGGCGGATTACATATTTTTTCACAACTCCCTTAATATGGGTATCAAATGAAAGGGCTTGACTAGTAGAATAGCACTATTGTAAATCCAAGATGGCCGCTGCTACAAAATGGTGAATGTCGGGGGTTTTTTAAATTTTTAATTTATATTTTAATATTTAATAGATATTACTCGATGATACACGTAGCAATCGTGGCATTTCCCATTTAATTCACCCGCTAAGGGGTGGAATTTCCAATAAGCCCTTAATTAGTAAGTGCCTACATCATAAAAGGAACCTACTTCCAAAGTTTCATGTTTCTTAGGCCTTGCGTTGATAGATCGGTCAGTTAGTCAATCAGGAAAACTACTATTAAAATACCTATTATTATACCTATGTATAGATATTTCAATGCACGGCTCTTGTAAGTGAGCTTATTAAAACCCACTTCAGAAACAAATTACTCCCCAATGAAAAACAAATAATTTAATTTGTAGACTAATCTAATTTTCCTAGAAACTTTTATTTTCTAGTCCTTACTGGATTCTCTTTGAAACCGGGGATAAAAGGAAAATTCCTTTTACTTATCTAAAAAAAAAAAAAAATTCATCTGATTACATTGAGCATCGCAAGGTTATTGCATTATTGCAGCAGGGTTCTTCACCTACACATGGCTGCAGAGATAGAGTCTGTTCAAAAAGAGATAAAGTTCGTAAACTAAAACCCGACTACCTACGCTTAGTAATTTAATTATAATAATTTAGTGTGCAGAACGCGGGGCAAGCAGCTTGTGGCGCCATCTATTATGTCTATCTGAAACTAAATAATATTTTACTTTTGCCGCTCGGACGTCGGTTCTCGATTATTTTCGTATATAAAATGTAGCCTATGGCACCTCGACCATAAAAAAGAATTAATTGACACCTCATTCAACAAAATCGGCCACAAACATACATACATACATACATACATACATACATACATACATACATACATACATACATACATACATACATACATACCTACATACATACATACATACATACATACATAAATACATACATACATACATACATACATACATACATACATACATACATACATACATACATACATACATAAATACATACATACATACATACAGACATAGAAACATGTGACCGGCGGACGGACAGACAGCCGAGTGATATTAATATGGTACCGTTTTTATCCTTTTAGCCCAGTCTCGATAATTTTTGAAACCAAGAAAAATCACAGTAGGATGAAACCCATTGGAAAAGGAGGAGAATATTATAAAAATAAAAGGAAAAATAATTTACGGGCGATCTGAGCTCGGGGAAAAAAAGGGGGGAGTTTTAAGGGTAAAAAATGGTTTATCTCGATTTTCGGCAAAACTACAAGTCCTATGGAAAAAAAATCAAACGGCAAAGTTATAGGTAATAAAAAGATCTACAACTTTTGTATTCACACTTTTTTCACATTACCTCAAAATTTATGTGAAAAGTTCAAAAAACCAAGTTTTTGGTTTTTTATTTTTATCTTTTACAATAAATATTTTATTTTCACGGAATTTGGTGAAAACTTACCTTTTTATGTCCCAAATACACTGTAATTTATTTGATTTGAAATATTTAGTTTTTCTCCTTATTTTTGACTCAATATCGAAAAAGCACCCTAATTTTCAATCGAAAAATCATCCGTCAAAATATCAGCTTTTTTCAAAAAATAGGAGTGCGTTTTGTTCGTTGAAATCTCAACTTTCTGATGGTGTAAAAATATATATATGTTACGATAGTAAATCTTCCCAGAAAATGAAAAAAACCGGAGTTCAAATTTTTTAAATCTTGTACTAAAATATCATTCAATTTTAATTTTTTAGGTTATGTTACGTTAAGCATGTTATTTTTTAAAGGAAATATTACTTTATTACTAATATAATATTACTTTTTCGATATTAAGTCAAAATAAGGAGAAAAACTAAATATTTCAAATCAAATAAATTACAGTGTATTTGGGACATAAAAAGGTAAGTTTTCACCAAATTCCGTGAAAAAAAAAATATTTATTGTAAAAGATAAAAATAAAAAACCAAAAACTTGGTTCACATAAATTTTGAGGTATGTGAAAAAAGTGTAAACACAAAAGTTGTAGATCTTTTTATTACCTATAACTTTGCCATTAGATTTTTTTCCATAGGACTTGTAGTTTTGCCGGAAATTGAGATAAACCGTTTTTACCCTTAAAACTCCCCCCCTTCCCCTTCTCGAGCTCAGATCGCCCGTAAATTATTTTTCCTTTTATTTTTATAATATTCTCCTCCTTTTCCAATGGCTTTCATCCTTCTGTGATTTTTCTTGGTTTCCAAAATTATCGACACTGGTCTATTAATGCAATAAGTATAATGAAGTGGCAACTCTAAAATAAAAATTGTAATATTTTCTTTAAAAAATAATATGTTTAATGTAATATAACCTAAAAAATTAAAATTGAGTGATATTTTAGTACAAGATTTAAAAAATTCGAATTCCGGCTTTTTCATTTTCTGAGAAGATTTACTATAGTAACATATATATATTTTTACACCATCAGAAAGTAGAGATTTCAACAAACAGAACGCACTCCTACTTTTTGAAAAAAGCCGATATTTTGACGGATGAATTTTCGATTGAAAATTAGGGTGCTTTTTCGATATTGAGTCAAAAATAAGGAGAAAAACTAAATATTTCAAATCAAATAAATTACAGTGTATTTGGGACATAAAAAGGTAAGTTTTCACCAAATTCCGTGAAAATAAAATATTTATTGTAAAAGATAAAAATTAAAAACCAAAAACTTGGTTTTTTGAACTTTTCACATAAATTTTGAGGTTATGTGAAAAAAGTGTGAATACAAAAGTTGTAGAGCTTTTTATTACCTACAACTTTGCCATTTAATTTTTTTGCATAGAACTTGTAGTTTTGCCGGAAATCGAGTTAAACCATTTTTTACCCTTAAAACTCCCCCCCTTTTTTTCCCGAGCTCAGATCGCCCGTAAATTATTTTTCCTTTTATTTTTATAATATTCTCCTCCTTTTCCAATGGGTTTCATCCTACTGTGATTTTCTTTTACTTTTTATTATTTTTAAAGGGAACTACCCCGGTCTATTTGGGCACGGAACCCTAATAAACGCAACGTTAACGTTGCGTTGACGCGAAGTAGACGTTGCGAAGTCGAAGCACGAACGGTTGCCAGAATATACTCTCAACGTTGGCATCGCGTCAACACGACGTTGTCGCTGCGCAGACGTTGAAGAAACGCTAACGCTCGCATAACGCCCGCGCCAGTGGGATAGGGGCCTATCGCTTGGCGGCACGGCTTTGTCGGTAAGGTACTAGCGTAGCTAATGGCTCAAGCTTCATACTTACCAGAAGACTGCTCACTGACCTCTTCGAGAATACTTTCCGAGGCACAGGGTTGTAACTTGTAGATCTACACCCCCGTGCCTCGCAGAGCACGTAAAGCCGTTGGTTCTGCGCCTTATCTCTCTTCGATCGAGTCGCACTAAAGCATACCAATGGACTATGAGAGTGAAACAATATACTATGCACCTGTATATCACACTAATATTATAAAGGCGAAAGTTTTTGTGTGTACCTATGTGTGTGTTTGTTACTTTTTAACGCCGCAACTAGTGCACCGATTTGGCAGAGAATGGAGATAGATTATGCTCACATAGCACATTATTACAATAGTTGTATGCATCTGTATGCACTTTTTATCCTGGAAAAATCCACAGTTCCCACGGGATTTTGAAAAAACCGAAATCTGTAACCACATCTTATATAGGTAGATTACTATAGCAAACTTGCGGCGGCCGGTTGGCCGCCGTCACTGAAATTCGATAGAGAGACAGTTTTATATGCGTTTAATGCAAGAGATTATGTGTTTGTTTTTAGATAAAAACGTTGTGAGATTTTCCAGAAAAAATACACTGCTGATTTTAATATGGATTTTTGCAGTAATATGTTTCTAAGCAGGTTCTTACTTTGTTAGATACATATATTTAACGGCCCAAAATTTTTACTATTTTTATTTATTATTTTTTAATTTTTTTACTATGTACCATTTATACCTATACCATTTTCGTGAAAAAGTGTCGGGCCGATTTTGATGCCGTCTTTTGAATTACATAGGCAGGTTACAATGTACATAGGCCCTAAAGCAAGTAATAAGTATATGTTGAAAGGTTATAGGCGACTGGTGGGCTTAGTGGGGTGCTGACAGTCACGGGTTTTTACACGCTTTTTGTTAAAAATGATACGTCTTGTTACTTACAAATGCATTGAATAACGTAAGTTGCATGAGACACGTGCACATTGAACATTTATGACATTAATAACTAAATATCACTACATTTGACATTTACAACTTCTGTAAAGTAATACAATTTGAAAATAATCAATTTTCGAGGAAATTAAATCTATAAGTACTTATAAAATTGCGTGGTTGGGGCGCAGTTATTTAAATAAAAGTTTACATACTAATAATCCATAATATATATTTAAAAGTCTCGCTCTTTTAGGGTTCCGTACATAATTGTGAACATATTTTGGGTCTACGAAATATTTAATTTCCGAGCTAAACATCGCAACAAACCGTGAAAGATAAATCCAAAAAATTTTTTTGTTTGTTTTGGTCAAAGTTTATAAACTATTTTATGATTACGTTGTTTTCAGTATTTGTTGTTTAAATGCAGTAACTATATGGTACATAATATACCGAAATATCACATTCCTAACTACTTAGTTTAGTTTTTGAGATAGCCCCCGTCACAAAAATGGTCTGAAAATGACAACTTTGATGGCCCCCCCATTTCCTTATTTTTCAAGCAAAAAATTAAAAAATACATAATATATTCGTATACTCTACTCAATGAGCACTTCGTCTGCAATTCGTCAGCAATTCGTCTGACACACACACACACACACACAAACTTTCGCCTTTATAATATTAGTGTGATTAGTGTAATTACTACTATTATGTATTATTATCGTCAAACCCAACTTTTGGTTGAATACCTCTATCTGAATGTAAAATGATTTAGGTATATGTTTCTACAAATCGAAAACGAGGAAAAATGTTGTCTAATGCACGAGGATGTTACTCGTGTATTTTTTTACCGAACAAAACATAATTGAAATTCGACGCATCGACTAATTGTTGAGTTTTCAGCATTTTCCATTCCAGTAGGTAAGTACACTCAACACACACACAGGCGGATTTGCTTAAAATTTTGGCCAAACTCGAACGTACAAAGTCAGCCATGATAGTCACATACTTAACTAATAATATATTCTGAATCTTTGGATCCATGCATCTAATGACAGCCCACATCATATAATATTTTTAACGAACTTTTTCATTACCCTGCACCATTACAAAGTATCAATTTCTAAATAACGATCGATTGTTGTCTAAAATTACAGTTATTTAAAAATATATTTCATTATTAGCTTGATCCCCGCAACTTCGTTCGCGTAGATATAGGTTTTTATATAGGATCGGATCGGATTCCATAATTCTTTTATGTACCTAAACTAAATGTAGCCTAAGTTACTCCTTATAACATCACCTATCTGCCATTGAAAGTTCCATCAAAATCGATTCAGTTGTTTCGGAGATTCGCTGGAACAAATAGACAGGCCGACAAACATAAATTTAAACGCACGCCAGTTTAAAATAAGCCGTACGTACAAAGATCCGGGTCCCAAGTTATTGGAACCCACTAAATGTCTGTCATTTCTGAACTAAAAAACCTATGACCTTGAAATATTTACGGGACAATACTTAAAGTACTACCTTTCTAACAAAAAAAGAATGAGTTAAATCGAACTACGCGTTAATGAATTACAGCTAAATATACGTTTTAACTTTCTTCCCCTCTCCCAAGGGAACCGTGCTGAATTTCGGGATAAAAAGTATCCTATGTCCTACCTCGGAGTATAAACTCATATCGTACAAGTAACATTAACATAAGTTAAAACGTGTATTTAGCTGTAATTCACTAATGCATAGTTCGATTTAACTCATTCTTTTTTTGTTAAAAAGGTAGTACTTTAAGTATTATCCCGTAAATATTTCAAAGTCATAGGTTTTTTAGTTCAGAAATGACAGACATTTATTGGGTTCAAATAACTTGGGACCCGGATCTTTTAATGTATAGCTTATTATAAACTGGTGTGCGTTTAAATTTATGTTTGTCGGTCTGTCTATTTGTTCCATCTAATTTCCGAAACGGCTGGATCGATTTTAACGGAACTTTCAATGGCAGATAGGTGATATTATAAGGAGTAACTCAGGCTACATTTAGTTTAGGTACATAAAAGAATTATGGGATCCAATCCTGTATAAAAACGCGAACGAAGTCGCGGGGATCAGCTAGTTTTAAAATAAAATTACAATTGGTGAATTGGGGTTACATAAAGCTGCAGTTTATTTTAATCGTTTTTTTAGGGTTCCGTACCTAAAGGGTAAAACGGGGCCCTATTACTAAGACTCCACTGTCCGTCTGTCTGTCTTTCCATCTGTCACCAGGCTGTATCACATGAACAGTGATAGTTAGACAGTTGAAATTTTCACAGATGATGTATTTTTAAAAATAAAAATAAATAATTATAAATATTTAAAGGGGTCTCCCAAAAAAAACGTGATTTTTTTCGTTTTTATAGATTACGGAACCCTTCGTACGCGAGTCCGACTCGCACTTGGGAGGTTTTTTTTCGATTCCTTTAGCTTTTGAAACTTTCTCTTCAATTGACCAAACAGGTGGATTTTCTTAAAACTTTTGACCAAAATTTTAAGGAAATGCATCTGTGTGGACCAGCCCGATTCCAATTTCACAGAGCTATTAATTTTCACGGAATTGATGCTTGTTTTTTTCCTATGGAAACAAACGAATTTTGCCTGGGGCAAAGTTCATTATAATACAGACAGCATTTCTTTCTTTCTTCTTTCTTTCTAGTATAATTATTTACTAGTATTGCTTCAGAAAAGCTAAGTAAGTACTTCTCTTCTATACATCTTCTATCTATATCTATCTGTCTATACATATAATAAAATCGTAGAATTGCCGTATCTGTACATTGAAGATTTTTGCAAAATAATAACTGGGGGATGTTGCCTGCCTGCCTGATCAACCCATTACCGGCTCACTACAGAGCACGGGTCTCCTCTCAGAGTGAGAAGGGTTTTGGCCATAGTCTACCAAGCTGGCCAAGCGGATTGGCAGACTTCACACACCTTTGAGAACGTTATGGAGAACTCTCAGGCGTGCAGGTTTCGTCACGATGTTTTCCTTCACCGTTAAAGCAAGTGATATTTAAATACTTAAAACGCACATAACTCCGAAAAGTTAGAGGTGCGTGCCCGGGATCGAACCCACGACCTCCGATTAGAAGTCGGTCGTCCTAACCACTAGGCTATCACAGCTTTTTTTTTTTTTTTTTTTTTTTTGGGATGTTAGGGATAAGTAATAGAACGTAAAAAAGCTATTTTTGAAATTTTTGTCTGTTTGTCTGTTTGTCTGTTTATCTGTTTGTCTGTTTGTCTGTATGTTTGTGCGCGCATCACGTAAAAACTACTGAATGGATTGAAATGAAACTCGGCATGATTTAAGTTTGGAGTAACATATAGGATACTTTTTATCCCGAAATTCAGCACGGTTCCCTTGGGAGAGGGGATGAAAGGCAAAATGTGTACTTAGCTGTAATTCGTTAACGGGTGGTCCGATTTCATTCATTCTTTTTTTGTTAGAAATTAGATACTTTAAAGACTACAGGCTAATCTCCGAAAGGCTGGACCGATTTTGATGGGACTTTCACTGGCGGATGTTTACATTTTGATGTACCTAAACATGCGCCAATGAACTTTTAACAGTTTTTAGCAAGGTTTAAGCTCAAAGGAGCATAGGAAAAACAAAATGATTCCCACGTGATTATTAAAATCAATATCCACGCGAACGAAGTCGCGGGTATCCGCTCGTATTATAATAAAATCGTAGACTTGCCGTATCTGTACATTAAAGATTTTTGCAAAGTAATAACTGGGGAATGTTAATATATAATAATAATTATTATTTATTAACTATAATCAATACTTTTAACCCGAAATTCAGCACGGTTCCCTTGTAAGTTGAAAGTATTGAGAGTACTTACTTAACTTGTTCCTATGAAAGTTAAAAATTTGTAATTAGCTGTTGTAATTCATTAACGAGTGATTTCATTCATTCTTTTTTGTTAGAAAGGAGATACTTTAAAGATTACCGGTTAAGACTGGATCGATTTTGATGGGACTTTCACTGACGGATTTTTACATTTTGAACTACCTAAACATCCGCCAGTGAACTTTTAACAGTTTTTAGCAAGGTATGAGCTCAATGGAGCTTAGGATAAATAAAATGATTCCCACGGGATTTTTAAAAACCAATATCCACATTCCACGCGAAGTCGCGGGTATCCACTTGTTGTTAATATTCTTCATTTCATAATTTACTATATGAGGCTTGACATATTACTTACTATTCCTAATGTAAATATTTTGTTTTACTAAGCTTTTGGGCTGTATTGATGCATTTTTTTAAAAATTTTGGAACACATACCTTAAATTTTTTGCGATGCCACTGCCATCTGCCATCATAATAAAAATAATTATTTAGTACAAAACATGCTGCTAGATGGTGCCAGTAGCAATAAATGGTTCTTTCAACGTCGGTTTTCCTGTGAGCATTTGCCTCTTAGGTATTGCCTAGACGTGATATTTGCATTGAACGAAAGATAGCGCTGCAAAAAATACCCATGCTAAAACGACGGTGTGTGAAGAAGAAGAAAAGAGATACTTGATCTTGGACAGGGTGTGTGTATGTGTGTGTGTGTATATGTGTGTGTGTCTGTTCCCCCGTAGCGCTCAAACGGGTGAACCGATTTGAATGCGGTTTTTTTTTTTAGGTGAATTATTGGTCGGGAGTGTTCATAGCTATGTTTGATGATACTCAATCAAAAATGGCCGCCATCACAAAATGGATTTGGAAATAGACACGGATTACATGTTTTTTCACAACTCCCTCAATATGGGTATCAAATGAAAGGGCTTGACTAGTAGAGTAGCACTATGTAAATCCAAGATGGCCGCCACCACATAATGGCGAATGTCATTTATACTTGTTTATTGAATAATCTGAGCATAAGTACCTATTGTTTTAAAAAAAAATCCTGAATAGGTCAGTTAGGCAGTTCTACTATCAAAATATACAGTGTGGCTAATTCTGTTGTACACAGTTCTCTAAACTAAACTAAAATGACAGGTCTAAATCTATTGCTATCTTTTTCCGCAGAGAGCATTGTGAAAGAGATAGGAATAAATTTAGACCTGTCATTTTAGTTTAGTTTAGAGATTGTGTACAACAGAATCGGCCACAGTGTGAGATGGATAATAAAATTTATGTAAGTAGGTTATATAAATATTTCAAATCAAATAAATTACAGTGTATTTGGGACATAAAAAGGTAAGTTTTCACCAAATTCCGTGAAAAAAAAAAATATGTATTGTAAAAGATAAAAATAAAAAACCAAAAACTTGGTTTTTTGAATTTTTCACATAAATTTTGAGGTTATGTGGAAAAGTGTTAATACAAAAGTTGTAGATCTTTTTATTACCTACAACTTTGTTATTTAATTTTTTTTCATAGGACTTGTAGTTTTAACTTAAAACTCCCCTCCTTTTTTTTCCCGAGCTCAGATCGTCCGTAAATTATTTTTCCTTTTATTTTTATAATATTCTCCTCCTTTTCCAATGGGTTTCATCCTGCTGTGATTTTCTTTCACTTTCTATTATTTTTAAAGGGATCTACCCTGGTCTAGTATGCGTAGTCTCACTTTGGAGCGCTCCAAAACTTTATAGTATACCTACTATTGATCGAATCACAAATGACTTCAGCGCAAAATGAATCCAAAGACTATTATTTTAAAGTCGTCATTTAATAGTTCGAATATTTATTTTACAACATTTCTGCTTGGAGCGCTGGCTGTTTTCGAATGCTAAATGTATTGGCGAACTCAAACCTTACTCTAAGCCATTTTAGGTCCATTTTACTTTGAAGTCATTGTAATTCGATCAATAGTATACTATAAAATTGTGGAGTGTTCCAAAGTGGGACTAAGCATACAGTCCTCTTAAGAGAGTTTCTTCGTTTCCACGCACATTAATCATGTTGATAGCGCAGCGCGCCCTGCTACTTTTAGTGTATTGTGTAGAAAATCCTGATTAATATTATACCTACCTACTGCCTTCCACCACCACCACTACAGCCTTTTAACGTCCCACTGCTGGGTAGGTACAAGCCTCCTCTCTCATAGGAAAGTACGATTTAGAGTTTAGACCCGCCATGCTGCTCCAATACGGGTTGGTGGGCTTTAACGACTATTGTCACATTTTTAGGGTTCCGTACCCAAAAGGTAAAGATCTATTAATGTCACTCTGCTGTCTGTCTGTCTGTCTGTTCGTCCGCCGGTCAAAGGTCTCTAGCTCGTAGATGAAACGAGTTACAAACCTGAAATTTTTATTTTTGGTGTACAACGTTGACCCAAAATCAAATATTGAATTAAAAATTTAATTAAATTATTTTTCAGGGGGGCTCCCATACATCAATAAAACCGGCTAAGTGCGTGGCGGGCCACGTGCAGTGTAGGGTTCCGTAGTCACAATCCTCGAAAAACAGATATATAACTCCTTAACCTGTGAACCCTACTTAGCCATGATAGTTTTCCTTTAAAATTGATTATATATAGGTACAACTGCTGTGAATTTTTTCAAGTTCCTATATATACTGCCATTTGGCTGATAGAGGGGTGGGGGACACTTGACTCTAATAAAAATTAGCCCTTTAAAACATCATATTTTACAAAGGGATCTAGAAATCGAAAAATGATGTTCCCACACCCACAGTATTTTTAAAAGACCTATTCAACGATACCCCACACTATGGGGTATACGAGAAAAAAAATATTCATCCCCACTTTACATGTAGGGGAGCTACCCTAAAAAAAGGTATTTATCAAAATTTTATTTCACCACTTTGTCGGCGTGATTAATATTTATACCCATGCCAAATTACAGATTTCTAGCACTAATAGTCTCTGAGATTAACCGAGGACGGACGGACGGACAGACCGACGGACGGACATGGCGAAACTATAAGGGTTCCTTGTTTACTACGGAACCCTAAAAAGGAGTCGGAATACGGTTTTTATATAAATCTAAATTATATTTAATTATACTAATTTGTTTTACCATCAATAAGGATCGCATTCATCGGGTATAGGCCTCCCCCAGTTTTTAACCCCCAGTTTTTAAGTTTGTATTACATACTTATACGGAAAATAGCTGATGCCTGGAAATAATTTCCTCACAGACGGGGTTTAAATTTTTAACCCCCGACGAAATAACGACGGGGTGTTATAAGTTTGGCGCTCAAACGGGTGGACCTATTTGAATGCGGTTTTTTTTGTTTGAAAGGAGAATTAGTCGAGAGTGTTGTTAGCTATGTTTGATGAAAATCGGTCCAAGATGGCCGCCGCTACAAAATGGCGGATTGCATATATTTTCATAACTCCCTTAATATGGGTATCAAATGAAAGGGCTTGACTAGTAGAATAGCACTATTGCAAATCCAAGATGGCCGCTGCCACAAAATGGCGAATGTCGGGGGTTTTTTAAATTTCTAATTTATGTTATTGACATTTCAGTCGATCGTTTGCTTTTTATCCACTGTTTATACTCCATGTTAATATCGTCTATTAATTACCTACTTCTTTGATTATTATTTCTACGAATCCGAGCAGCGAAAAAAAAGTAATTGTAAACGCTTTGAGCGGATTAAATTTATTTATCTACCTACTACCTACTTACCCATTTTTTGTCTCAAATGAACTGCGCATGCAATGTAGTTATGGGTTGATTCAAAAAGTTTTAAAATAATAGGATACATGACTAGTCAACACGGTCTGTGCTAGCCAAGTCCGGTCGATTCGACAATTAATTGTTTTTCTGTTTGAGGGTTGTTTTTGTTCAATATATTGTATCTAAACGAACTATCTCGGTTCTACTTAAGTTATTATTTTTTACTCTTTGGTGCGAGTTCATAAGAACTTTGGATATAGACAGGAAAAAAGTCAAATAGGTACCTACTCATGAGTCATTTTGGTAATCGTGCCACCACTCCACCACTTACAAAAATTCCGGCGAAAGTAGAGCCACCTGTCTGCGCAAGTACCTACATACATACTTAAAATCTCTTTCTCTCCCACCCGGTTAATGAGGCCTTGCCTCACAGCCCGCACCCCTATTGGCACCCGGGAGGGAGAACACCCGCACGACATACGACTGTGGCTGTTCAGAGGCGTGGTTATTACAACTTTTCCTGGTTCATTGCTTTAATGAATCAATGGTTTTACTGACATAAATTGATAGAATATAGAATGCTGTTTCACCAACAACGTGGTTTTTGTGGGAGGTACGGGCGTCTAGGCGAGGCTTCATTACCCGGGTGAGCGCGGGGAAGATTGCCTCCCCGGTGTCCTTTTTTGTTGGCCACATAACATAAAATAGATGGCGCTAGTTGGACATTGAAACGCGCTATCGTATTTTTCAATTAATGCAGTTTGCTGCTTTTGGAATAGTATTCACTGATCACTCTGAACCTGAATAGAGAATACGTTAATTTTTTTGAGTAAGTAAAGTTCGCTCACGCGAATCCTTAATCCTTACTAATAATATAAATGCAAAAGTAACTCTGTCTGTCTGTCTGTTACGCTTTCACGCTAAAACTACTCTAGAGCCTGAGAAAGGACATAGGCTAATAATACAAATAAAGGGTTTTAAGGAGTTAAAAAGGAGGTAACAATAACAAAGGGAATAGGGGACGAAAGTTTGTATTTAAGTATGTAAATCTATCATCTATATATATAAAAATCAAAGCCCTGACTGACTGACTGAGATATCAACTCAAATTCTACCCCTAAGGGGTTAAATAGGGGATGGAAGCTAATAATATTATGAAACTCCGTTATTTTTCAAGTTATATTCATGAAAATTGGTGCAACAGCTGTACGTTAAAGACTAAGAAACAATTTTTTTATGATTCTCAGATATTAAGCATACCGCTAAGGGGGTTAAATAAGGGATGGAAGTTTATAATATGAAATTCCGTCATTTTTGAAGCTATTTCGCTAAAAATTGGTATTTGGGCTCTCGGTTAAAAATAAAGAATTATGCATTTCTGAATATTCGTAAATTCTACTCCTAAGTAGCTTAAATAGGGGATAAAGGTTCTTATGAGAGTCCATCATTTTCACGATATTTTTTAAATTAGTTATATCCATGAAAATTCATATTTGAGCTTTAGGTTAAAAATAAATGATTATGTATTTCTGGATTTTAGTAAGTATGGAATGAATGTTGGTCTGAGTGTCCATAATTTTTCAAGTTAATTTTCAAAGATTAAAGATTAGGAAAGAAATTTCGGAAATGCCACCCCAAGGGAGGATAACGAATGAAGGTTTTTCATACAAACCTTCAGTGCGTTATATTTCAAGTTAGGTGTTTAGGTATCCATGAAAATCAGTATTTGGACTTTTGGTTAGAAAAAAAAGAAATATTTACCTACGTGTTTCAGGATTTTCGGGAATTCCACCCCCAAGGGAGTTGGATAGAGGATAAGGATAAAAGTTTGTTTGAGATTTATATGAATTCACGTGGACGAAGTCACGGGCAATTGCTAGTATTTACATGTATACATATATATAACATGTATGCATATTTAAGAAAACCGGCCAAGTGCGAGTCGGGACTCGGGCCTCGCTCTTTTAGGGTTCCGTACCTACATAATTATGAACAACATAATATTTTGGGTGTAAGAAATATTTAATTTCCGAGCTAGACATCGCAACATACCTACCGTGAAAGAAAAACCCAAAAAATGTTCGTTTGTTTTGATCACAGCATACAAACTAGGTACTATAGGAATCGTTGTTTTCAGTATTTATCGTTTGAATACAGTATATTGTACATAACATACCGAAATTTCATATTCCTAACTGTTTTAGTTTTTCAGATAGCTCCCGTCACAAAAATGGTCTAAAACTGTCAACTTTGATGGCCCCCCGTTTCCTAATTTTTCAAGAAAATAGTTTAAAAATATATATTTGTACTCTACACAATGAGCTCTAAAGAATGATATCCGATAAGCTAGGGTAAGAATTTTTTTTCCGGTTCCTTTTTCATGTATGGGAGCCCCCCTGAAAAATCTTTACCCTTTGGGTACGGAACCCTAAAAACGTTATCGGAAGAGTAGGTATGTGACCTTTTACCATACGAAAACTTCAATTTGAAGTCGTTCTCTCATAAAGATATAGACCACCGAAGCAGTTAAGAGGTAAAATACCTAATATTTGTTTTTGTTTGTCGAAATGTAACAATATACTTATAAGTATGCATATTGTATATTAACATTTTTAAATAAATAGGTTATAATAATATTACAATGTTAAATTTAAATGGTATGTTGAGGTGAACAAGATACCAAGAAATCATGGTCAAAGCTGACAACTTGGGTAAAACATGCGTATTTGTAACACAAGTTCGGAATCGAATGCAATTCCAGGTAAATATTTAATCTAATAAAAATTATTATTTTTAAGAAATACGCACTATTACTTGATTTTACGTATTTCCGTGAAAAATTTAATTAACCACAATTTTGAGACATTTAAGTAGGTAGGTATAGACCAGTGTCGATATTTTTTGAAACCAAAAAATAATCGTAGTAGGATGAAACCCATTGGAAAAGGAGGAGAATATTTTGAAAATAAAAGCAAAAATAATTTATGGGCGATCTGAGCTCGGGAAGGAGAAGGGGGGGAGTTTTAAGGGTAAAAAACGGTTTATATCGATTTCCGGCAAAACTACAAGTCCTATGGAAAAAAGTAAAATGGCAAAAATTAAAAAAACCTAGTTAGGGTTCCGTACTCGAAGGGTAAAAAACGGAGCCCTATTAATGTCACTCGGCTGTCTGTCTGTCTGTCTGTCTGTCTGTCTGTCTGTCTGTCTGTCTGTCTGTCTGTCCGTCTGTCCGCCGGTCACAGGTCTCTAGCTCGCAGACGAAATGAGTTACAAACCTGAAATTTTGGTATTTAGTGTAAAACGTTAACCCAAAATCAAATATTGAATTAGAAATTGAATTAAATTATTTTTCAGGGGGGCTCCCATACATGAAAAAGGAGCCGGAAAAAAAATTTTTTTCTTTACCCTAGCTTGTGGGGTATCCTTGTTTAGAGCTCATTAAGTAGAGTACAAATATATATTTTTTTAATTTTTATCTCAAAAAATAAGGGAATGGGAGGCCATCAAAGTTGTCAGTTTTAGACCATTTTTGTGACGGGGGCTATCTCAAAAACTAAACTAGTTGGGAATATGATATTTCAGTATATTATGTATTATATGCTCTATTTAAACAACAAATACTGAAAACAACGATTTATTAAATAGTTTATAAGCTGTGACCAAAATAAACGAACATTTTTTTGGGTTTTTCTTTCACGGTTTGTTGCGATGTCTAGCTCGGAAATTAAATATTTCTTAGACCCAAAATATTATATTGTTCATAATTATGTACGGAACCCTGAAAGAGCGAGGCCCGACTCGCACTTGGCTGATTTTTTTTGGAGTTTATCTCTATACCAAATTTCGTCAAAATATAATATGTATGTGGTTTAGTCATGAAAACACACAGACAGAATTACTCTCGCATTTAGGTATAGGTAATATTGGTAGGTAAGTAGGTATAGTAAGTAAGTAAGTAATCTTGTTTTTGGAGTTTATCTCTATACCAAATTTCGTCAAAATATAATATGTATGTGGTTTAGTCATGAAAACACACAGACAGAATTACTCTCGCATTTAGGTATAGGTAATATTGGTAGGTAAGTAGGTATAGTAAGTAAGTAAGTAATCTTGTTTTTGGAGTTTATCTCTATACCAAATTTCGTCAAAATATAATATGTATGTGGTTTAGTCATGAAAACACACAGACAGAATTACTCTCGCATTTAGGTATAGGTAATATTGGTAGGTAAGTAGGTATAGTAAGTAAGTAAGTAATCTTGATGTCGATTTCTCTGGTTCACTAATTGTATGGAATTGCTCCAATTTTGAGGTGATTCTCAAAGATTTACCGGCTGGAGTGGGAAAAGTCTTCGGAGTCTAAAAGCAATTAAATGTCACTTGGTTTAACGGTGAAGGAAAACATCGTGAGGAAGCCTGCATGCCTGAGAGTTCTCCATAATGTTCTCAAAGGTGTGTGAAGTCTACCAATCCACACATGACCAGCGTGGTGGACTACGGCTTATACCCTTTACCAGTACTGTGCAGTGGACCGGTAATGGGTTGGTATGGTAATGATGAAGCAGTGTTTCTCTAGAAGACCTTGGCTTTATTAATTTTTTATCATCGTAGGTAGTAGGTACTAACTATAGGTATATAATGATTTGACTGATTATAAAATAAATTGGGATTACGCCTCCTATAGTACCTACTATATTGTTATATCTTTAATTAGTATAGTATATTTTATTACGACCTTGTATCAAGATGGTTGGTATGATTTTGTAATTAATATTTTTTTACTGTTATAACAACAGTAAGCTGATATTTAAAGCAGTAAAACTTGATTTTATGGAACAAAAGTTATTAAGTATTAAACATATACAAGGTTTTTGTGCACTTAACTGTTAATTATAAGTTAGATACCTATAACGTTGAGAATTTTAATATTGTATGATATTTTATTCTGTCAGATGTACCTATAGTCAAACTTTTAATTATCTGCAGTAATCTGACGTTTCCTAATGTCATTTCGTAAAATAATGTTGCCAACCCCATTTCTATAGTGATGTGATACGTTCAATTCATTCAATTTCATTCACAAAAGTTTCGTTCAAAGTTACTCTTTCATTATCATCATAATTTTATTTATCTATTAAGTAAATCGATGGCTCCTACGTATAAAAGCCAAATTAACAATTTTGTCATCTTGACTTTTTGTGGCAAACGCATCCTATTGGTACAATTAATTATATGAGCTTTAATTGAGAAAAAAAGTAAGAAGTACTATTTCTATTGCAATAACAGCCTATGTGTGTTGACGATATCTGTCATAGTTAAGTTGCTACTGCCCTTTTATTACAAAAAAAAAAAAATTTTTAAAAGAATACCTACTAGTTATTCAGAAAAAAATATATTTAACATTATAATAACATATTTACATATTTTTGGAATCTACTTATAATTTTCTAGATGATTTTGACCTCCCTGGCGCAGTGGTTTTTGGTCTTTTTTTTATTTATTTTTTTAATTTATTTTATTTACAATACATAATATTAATATTTTTACATTGATTACTTCGTGCTCGTAAGCGCTTATAAGTGGGAGGTCCCGGGTTCGATTCCCGGCAGGGGCAAGTTGGGATTTTATAATTTCTAAATTGTCTTTGGTCCTGTCTGGTGGCAGGCTTTAACCGTGGGCCGTGGCTGGTTAGCACCCGACCGGCAAAGCTGTGCCGGCCGGCCGCCAAACGATTTAGCGTTCCGGTACGATGCCGTGTAAAAACCGATCAGGGGTATGCATACCTCTCTCAAGTTTGCCCGCTTCCGTCTTCGACAGCATCATCACTTACCATCAGGTGAGATTGCAGTCAAGGGCTAACTTGTAGTTGAATAAAAAAAATTGATAATGATTATGAACTTAATCTGATTTTTAATTTTACACTTTAACAACATTATTACAACTTTAACTTTACTGAAGTTCTTAGCTATGTTTGATGAAAATCGGTCCAAGATGGCCGCCGCTACACAATGGCGGATGATATATTTTTTCACAACTCCCTTGATATGGGTATCAAATGAAAGGGCTTGACTAGTAGAATAGCACTATTGCAAATTCAAGATGGCCGCCGCCACTAAATGGCGAATGTCGGGGTTTTTTAAATTTTCAATTTAGACTTGTTCACTGTCCATTTTCATTTCTACGTTCTGAGTGTGACTATTTCCATTTTGCCTACTGCGCGTTATATTTGTTACCAATTGTTAAGTTTTTGTAACGTTGTGTTTGGTTTTCATTATTTTTGTAAAATTTGCCATTTGGTTTTGTCAAGCACAATAAAATAAAAAAATGAATGCTCAGCCAAGTACATCGCATGCTGAGGATATATTTTTACCTTCTGTTAAAAAAAAACCGCGTAAGAATTTAAGTGAAAATGAGAAACATTGAAATATACACACAAAATTTCATCCAAATCAGTCCAGCCCTTTAGGAAAAAGTACAGAAGAATTATATCGGTACGGGTGAGAGAGTTCCGTATCGACAGGATGAACATTCAATGTTTGACAGTTACGAAACCCATGAACATTTTGTATGGGAAAATGTTTTTTCTTTTATTTTTTCGTCAATTTTCCAATATTTTTAACAGTTATTCTGCTATTCGGGACGAAGACAAATACAACAAATCAAAAACCATGAACATCGGTCCAGCCGTTCTCGAGTTATAAGTGTTCGAACAAACGAGACTTTGTTTTATATATTAAAGATATACGTATTTATATATATACTATATATATAAATATATATATGTAACTTTTGTACATAAAATATAATAATTACTTAAAATAAAAACTTTAATTTGAATAAAATAATTGAATGATTCAAATCAATCACCTGTACCCCATCCCTATTTTATTTTCGTTAAAAAGTGACAACCCACGAAACTTCACATTACTGCATACAATTAAAAGTCGAAGTATAGTTTTTGTTTTAACTACAATATTAGATCAAGAAAAAAATTCAAAAACGTAAACTCGAATAAGTAGTATAATGCAAAAGTTATAATAACTATACTTTCGGATTGTTCGTGATGAGACATTTCGTTTCATATGGTTTGATACAAAAATCTATAGATTTATTTACGTTTGCGGAGAGACAGACCGACAGACATATTAATACAAGTAAGTTGCTACCAAAGTGGTAAAAAATATCTTGAAAAAAAAATTTTTAAAGTTACCAACTTCAAATAAAATAAAGGCCCCCATACAAAATATTGTTATAGCGCTTTTCTTGTTTCTTTTACGAAAGTAAAAAAATATATATTTAACTAGCTTCTGCCCGCGGCTTCGCCCGCGTGGATTTCTGGTTCCTGTTCCCGCTCCCTTTTCCAACCTTTATACCTACTTTCAAGGAAGTTTGCTATAGTAATCTACCTATAGCTGTAGCTATAGGTACATAGATTTCGGTATTTTCACATTCACACACACACACATATTTTTTTACATACACACACACACACAAACTTTAAATGCCATTTTTATTTATATCTAATCAACAGCCTAAAAAATAAATTCCAAGCTTTTACCTTTAAAAATTACGATACTTCCATACAACATTTCAACCCCCTTTTCAACCCCTTACAACCCTTTTTTTTGCATTAAAAAGTAGCCTATGTCCTTTCTTAGGCTCTAGTGTATCTGTGTACCAAATTTCATTTAAATCGGTTCAGTAGTTTTGGCGTGAAAGCGTGACAGACAGACAGACAGAGTTACTTTCGCATTTATAATATTAGTAAGGATAACCCCCGACCTGTGGGAAAACCTGACGTCCCACCATTCTCCTGCTCCAAACGTCAGCACCTTGATCACTATGAAGTGTCTACTTAGTATAGATCGACCAGAATCTCATGAAAAATAGGGAAATGAAATTCCAAGGTTAGCAACACTACGGCTGCCCTAGCGATAAACAAAGTAACTGACATTTTTTGTGAAATTGACTTTTTGCATTAACAATAGTTTTATGTCGAGTAGTTTTTTTACCACAGTTTAATATTTCAAATAGCTTGAACCGTTTACTGAAATTTAAATTGCCCAAACAAAGTAACTGCACTCTATAACCCGGAATATAAATGCAAAAACCAAGTAAACAACAAGCACAACACAAAAACAAAGTAATTGGATGTTGATTACTTTGTTTTTGTATTTAAAATGCAGTTGCTTGATTTTTCGTTTCGTGAAACGATCCCATGTAAGGTTTTCTGAATGTAATCACTTTGTTTATCACTAGGGCAGCCGAGTTAACCTAGTGTTGCTTACTACAAAATTCAATTTCCCTATTTTTCATGAGATTCTGGTCGATCTTTACCTACCTACTCGTCGAGACTTTAGATAAATAATCAGCTAGTCTCTTTTGGCGTTGGGGGTTAATAAACTGATATATCTTTAATTGGAAATTCAACATTCAAAACTTACAAAAGCCACTGCTAAAACTATTCTGAGGCCTTAGCCTGGATTCACATAAACGCACATGTCTTGAATTTTTGTGTGAAACCTTGCGTCCAATATAAAAATTATCTTGAACCACGGATGCGACTACAGTCATCAGTCGGTCGGTGATTATCACTGTTTACTAAGATTTCACGTCGTGCCAAAATAAACACTCACGTGTGATAGGAAATACCTCCCTTTTTTGCGATTTATTTCTAAACTTCTGTATTTTCAGATCGAAACAGCCCAAAATTGCACTCTCACGGTTATTTTTGTGCACTAAAATAAATAAATTATACGTCGAAATCTCGCTGTGTACTGAGTATGATTTTGGGAATTTCTTCACCGTTCTATCTTTGATAGTTATTATATTTCTATGGTTGTAACGCGACGTAGAGAGATATCACTCAATAATATTTTATCACTTAAGTAATCGAAGCTTACCAATATTTTAATACAAAAGTTTAAGATATTAGATAAGTAGGCAAGGGCGTCGCCAGCCGCTGGCCAAGGGGGGGGGGGGGGGGGCAAGCTGATGAAATTATAGTATGCAATTATAGTATGTAGAAAAAAACAAAAGGTGAAAAAATTTCGTGGTTTTTCTAGTGCTGCAAAGTTAGCAGATATGTCTTTCGTAACTGCAAAACTGGAGACTACTGGTAGTGGTCCTAACAACATATTAAAAAAATCAGAATTTTCTTTTCAAACTATAGCATATTTATATTTTTTCAAATCTCTAGGGGGGGCAGCTGCCCCCCCCTGCCCCTACCTGGCGACGCCCTTGTAAGTAGGTATATATAGCGTGACTTCCTAACTGAGCAATACAAATCAGACACAGGCCATCGTAATCAAGGTCGACACTTTCAATGCTCAACTTGTAAACATAACTGGAAACAAACATACAAACATACCAAAACGAGAACTCGCCATGTCTCAAACCTAACCCGTTTCATATACCTATTAAACAAAACAATATTTGGAATGCAAATTTAAACACATGCGTAACTACTCTTATAAAAAATATAGGCGTCCTGCAGATGGCGCAGTATCAGATAGGTAGGTACATTCCGCGGGCCAGAGATCCACTGGATCTCCGGCCCGCGGAATGTAGGCAAACTAGGCACATGCCTAAGGGCGCGAGATTACAAAGGGGCGTCAGGGGAAGGAACACCCAAAGGTTCTAAGGAATAAAAAACTTGAAACAATTAACCCAAACATTGACATATTGCCGATGAAGTGCTGCCTAGAGTGCTGTTGACATCTAATCCGCCATGAAAATGGATAACTATAGACTGGTCCATCAGTCTATATCCTTTTTTATTTACGGCTGAAACTAGCAGTTTGGAGTTGACAGTCGCGGACTTCACAGTCGGTCGCCGGTTAAATCAACTGCAATTGAATCGTATCGGAACTGCAATTTCGCAGTTATCTTAGTCATTTGGACTAGAGTTCGCAGTTCCTCAATATAATATATTAATTTATGGCAGTCTGTCCCTCGTTCACGTTATCTACAGCTGGACATAAGAGTTTCACCACAAAGGATTCCCACAAAATAGATTATGAAGGAGGTTGCTAAGTACCGGATCCCGCCGAAAAGGGGATCCCGCCCGGAGACCAGCCGGATAGGCGTAGAACATCACCCGAATCCGTCCGTATCGATCCGTATACGGATATGGATATATATCCGTCCCAGACGAAGGGACTTCAGGGTCGTGTGCGGTCGCCTGGGACGTATACAACAGGTTCCCCAGGCGTCCAGCAAAGCCAGCAAGAGGGACATGCCGTGATGGATTTTAGTGAGGTATACCCCCATTCGGAGGGGGGGGAGGGGGCAGTTTTACATAGAACTTGACTGCAATCTCACCTGATGGTAAGTGACGATGCAGTCTAAGATGCGTACTAACCTGGAAGAGGTAAAGGCACTTTTTTATTAAACTCATACCCTGATCGGTTTCTACGCGGCATTGCACCGGATACTAAATCACTTGGCGGCACTGCTTTGCCGGTAGGATGGTAACTAGCCACGACCGTAACCTCCTACCAGATCAGAATAGAGACTGTTTAGAAATTATAAATTCCCAAACTGCCCCTGCCGGGAATCGAACCCGGGACCTCGCACTTATAAGACCACAGCGCTTACCATTGCAACATGGAAGGAGCGTTCCTCCGGGATGAGCATATATTTTGGCGTCGCGCACGAAAGGCATCGATGCGTTCTTAGATCTCGGAGCCTCCGATGCGCCTATATATGACTATATATGCCTATATACATACTTATGTGCCGGGATGAGCACATTTGGCGTCACGCCCGGAAGGCATCGATGCGTTCTTAGATCTCGGAGCCTCCGATGCGCCTATATATGACTATATATGCCTATATATGTGCCGGGATGAGCACATTTGGCGTCACGCCCGGAAGGCATCGATGCGTTCTTAGATCTCGGAGCCTCCGATGCGCCTATACTCGAATATGCCTATATATGCACCGATTTTCCCCCAAGAAGTGGGGTACCCACCGGGAGGGTTCTGACTTTTACCCCAAGAACTGGTGTATATCAGCGAGATTTACAACCGTGAAAAAATAAGGCTTCAGTCTGTTGATCCCACTGCTTTAACCCATCCAGTAGGTCCATCGGGATTTAAGATTTTTCTTATCCAGATAGTCCTAGTAGTGGATCTAAGGCATCCGGCACTGAGCGTTAAGGCCAAATTAGACGGTTAATTTTTCGAGATTTTTGCTTTCATTTTCGAGGCTTCATCGGTGAATCATCGAAAATGAACCGTCTAAACACCGTCGACCGTTCATCGTTCACAGGCACTTTGCCATAGTGAATATCGTATCGTGCATCGTTTACCGCAAACATGAACGATGATGGGCGTCCGTCGAACCGTCCAATTTAGCCTACAGCTGTCTGTGAGGATTTCCCATTGTATACTAAAAAACGAGCAGCCATATCGTGACAAGATGCCGTGCACCGCACAGACGCAGTCACCTTGATCTGTTTGCCCCCGCAAAGAGGACAAGGCCCTGCTTTTCAGTCCTCGCCACGATAGCGATCTGAATTTGCTGGCGACCGTGTAATTAGGCGTTGCGCTCGCAATTAAAGTGTCCACGTTAATGTTATTGAAATTCTTCTATTAATTTTCTCTTCATCTTTATTTATTAACCCCCGACGCAAAAACGACGGGGTGTTTGTACGTTAAGTTTGACGTGTCTGTGTGGGTGTGTGTGTGTGTGTGTGTGTGTGTGTGTGTGTGTGTGTGTGTGTGTGTGTGTGTGTCTGTCTGTTCCCCTGTGGCGCTCAAACGGGTGGACCGATTTGAATGCGGTTTTTTTTTTTGAAAGGTGAATTAGTCGAGAGTGTTTTAGCTATGTTTGATGAAAATCGATCCAAAATGGCCGCCGTTACAAAATGGCGAATTACATATTTTTTCACAACTCCCTTAATATGGGTAACAAATGAAGGGGCTCGACTAGTAGAATAGCATTATACAAATCCAAGATGGCCGCCGACACAAAATGGCGAATGTCGGGGGTTTTTAAATTTTCAATTTATACTTGTTAACTAGCCGATGCCAGCGACTTCGTCCGCTTGGATTCTTATAAATCTCACTTGGGATTTCCAAATTTCCTGAAACACGTAATTCTTTATTTTTAACCGACAATACAAATATCGATTTTGATTGATATAACTTTAAAAATGACGGACTTTCATACAAACTTTCGTCCCCCATTTAACCCACTTGGGGGTAGTTTTACTAAAATTCCTTAAACACGTACCTAACTCTTTATTTTTAATCAAAAACCTAAATACCAATTTTCATGGATATAACTTGAAAAGTCCTATTTAAGGCCCTTAGGGATGGAATTCTCAATAATCCTTTCTTAGTTAGTGTGCGCTAACGTCTAAAAAGGAAGCTACTGTGAAAATTTCAAGTTTCTAGATTCAGTGGTTTAGGCTGTGCGTTGATGATCAGTCAGTCAGTCGTCAGTCAGGATAAACCTCTTTATCTATAATATAATAAAAGTCTAACAGATCCAATTCTGTACATTGAATCGCATCACGCCGAAACTACTGAATGGATTCGAATGAAACTTGGTACGATTTGAGTTTATACTTCGAGGTAGGATATAGGATTCTTTTTATCCCGAAATTCAGCACGGTTCCCTTGGGAGAGGGGATGAAAATTAAAACGTGTACTTAGCTGTAATTCATTAACGCGTTGTTCGATTTCACTCATTCTTTTTTTGTTAGAAAGGTAGTACTTTATATATTGTCCCGTAAATGTTTCAAGGTCATAAATTTTTTAGTTTAGAAATGACAGACATTACAACCCTCATTATTGGGTTCAAATAACCTGGGACCCGGATCTTTGAACGTACGGCTTAATTAAAAACTGGCGTGCGTTTAAATTTATGTTTGTCGGTCTGTCTATTTGTTCCAGCTAATCTCCGAAACGGCTGGATCGATTTTAATGGAACTTTCAATGTTATAAGGAGTGACTTAGGCTACATTTAGTTTAGGTACATAAAACAATTATGGGATTCGATCCGATCCTATATAAAAACCTATATCCACGCGGACGAAGTCGCGGGGATCAGCTAGTATTATTATAAAATTCAAAATCATTTATTTCATGTAGGCCAACTTGTGGCTCTTATGACATGTCAAGAATCTACCACCGGTTCGGAATGCTGATTCTGCTGAGAAGAGCCGGCAAGAAACTCAGCAGTTGCTCTTTTCAAAACAAAATTGTTACAAGTAGCTTAACTATCTTGTGGACAGCTGAAGCAAAGCCGAATAGAATAGACATATTTTTTATTCAGATAAACTTTTAAAATGCTTTCGAATCGACAAATGAATCTACCACTGGTTCGGAACGGTGCTTACAATTCTACACATGTTAATGATATATTATGATGATGTAATATAATGATGTTATAGATAGATAGATATAGATTGAATTGACAACTGATATACTATACTTACCTGTTTATTGCATTAAATAAATTTATTTAATTGGATCGCTAATAAAATAATTATCGTGTCAAGGAATTGCTCTAATTGTTTAATTAAGTAAAATTATTTGATTGCTATCAGCTGTAGGTATGTTTCGTATATCTAAATCTTATATCCGTTTTACATAATATTAGTGTTTCAGGTTTGAATGAATTTCAGATGTTTACGTCACGGCTCGCGAAATACATTGTACCTATTTTTTTTTTATTCAACTACAAATTAGCCCTTGACTGTCAATCTCACCTGTTGGTAAGTGATGATGCATAGTCTAGTCGACAAGTTGAAAATGGTACAAAATAGAGATACTGCTCTTAAAATTATGTGCTATAGCTCATTGGATCCGGAATGACGCCTAGAAAAATGTGCCAAAAGCGTGTATTACATAACCACATAAAAAATTGCATAAGTTATAAGCAATTAAAGATGAACAAAAAATGGCATTTCGTTTTATGTTAATAACTCGAAAAATATTTATATTTAAGCAATTTTGAAAAAATTCGTTCGTTAGAGAAGGAAATTTCCAATAAAAAAGTCTTAACTTTCGAAACTCTATCTCCATTATTTATAACTTTAATTTGACGTTGAAAATGGGGCTCCGCGCGGCGTTTACGGCATGCGCGCGCGAGCGCTCAGCAATGAAAATAATTTTTTTATAAAATAAAATGTGATTTTAAAAATTTTAAAAAATTCTATTATCTTTTTAACACTTGAAAGCATCGAGTCCTGAAGAAAAAAAGTTTAATCACCATTTTACAATAAGTTATTCAATTGTAAACTAACAAATTTGTTCCCAATTTCCGTTGGCATAAACAATGTGATGGAAGCATTGACGTAATAATACTGATTGTGTGGATGAAAGGTATAAATAATTGGCCTAAAAATTTTAAACTTCGTGGAGCCCTTTTTATATATATACTTCATAAGATCCTGTGATAAATTTTCGTAAAAGTTTATTAATTTGTTAATTATGATTTTTTATAACTATTGAAAAATCATAATAATCATGTAAATCATATGATTTACATTACTTGGCCAGCGTGGTAGACTATGGCCAAAACCCTTCTCACTCTGAGAGGAGACCCGTGCTCTGTAGTGAGCCGGTAATGGGTTGATCATGATGATGACGATGATGAACATAAAACGAAATGCCATTTTTTTCATCTTTAATTGTTTATAACTTTTGCAATTTTTTATATGCTAAGTAATACACGCTTTTGGCACATTTTTCTAGGCGTCATTCCGGATCCAATGAGCTATCGCACATAATTTTAAGAGCAGTATCTCTATTTTGTACCACACTAATATTATAAAGGTATATCACACTAATATTATAAAGGCAAGTTTCACTACTTTCAAGGAAGTTATAGTAGGTAATCTACCTATAGCTGTAGCTTTAGATTGCCATAGCTATTTTTTTCAAAATTCCGCGGGAACTGTGGATTTTTCCAGGATAAAAAGTAACGTATGTGTTATTTCAGGTTTTAAGCAATGTATGTTTTAAATTTCAGTCAAATCGGTTCTGTAGTTGCGGCGTTAAAGAGTAACAAACATACGCACGTACACACATACATAGGTACTGCATACACACATACAAACAAACTTTCGCCTTTATAATATTATTGTTTTGATTAATAGTGGCCTGAATTATGATTTATGACTAAAGTAACTCATTGTTAGTTCGATTCCACCATGAATATTTATTGAGTTTGTATTCAACCCAAGCTTGTTAAAAAATATTTGCTCGCGGCAAAACTACTACAATAATTATTATGAAGTTACTAAGAACCCCAGACGATTGATTGAATGAATGAAAATAAATTTCCACGATTACTATAATTATTTATTTATTATTATTATTCAATGTCCTTAGAGAACCGTGACAGATCTATTTCTATGAATTTACTAGCGGACCTGGCAGACGTCATCCTGCCCGGTGACATAACGACATCAACGCCACCTACCGAGACCCAAGAATACCGGATTAAACACAATTACCGCGGTAATCGGTAACGACGTCATCCACAGGGACACCCGGACACCAACCGTGGAGGAGTTCGTCCGCCATCTTGCTAGCACAATGTTCGCTCGCGCGGACACAAGCGCATGCCAACACCTCCACGAAATAGCCCCGCTTCAAGTGAGACCACAGAATGGACGTCCCTTGCCCCGTGAGCTCCTACGTTCCGCACCATTGGCGCCTCTCAACCTAGGCATCAGCGGCGACGAAGAGGATGACTCAGATCCCTCGACTGGAAGTGCCTCAAGGTCGATGCCGAATTAGGCGTGGCCTCAACCCTGACACGAAAATGGGCTGAAATAGATAGTCCAGGTAGTCGAACTACCTGTGAGGACACGCCCGGGCAAGGAGGCTCGGCCTCGAGGCCCGTACCGCGATAGACTTCGGCCTGTCGAGAAGAAACCACAACCGCGGTAATTGTGTTTTCGAACCATCCAGGAACCCATTGATAAAAATGAAAAATGTGATAAATGAAGAACCGCTTGACCGATTTTGTGCAAACTTCACATAAATTACTAAATAGTCCGAACAAAGCCTTAACATTTGGTTTGGATAGGTGAGCCCGTTCTTGAGTTATAAAATTACAACGAAAATTGGTATTGATTTATATATATGTTACAGCCAAAGTAATAAATAAGGATATTATGTATACTATCCAGCCATTATAAATATTATCAACTCAATTTGGATAAAGTAATAATTGACACAGAATTATTAAAATTATCTAGCTATTATAAATAATATTCAGCTATTTTATATAATATCTTGGAAGACTTGGATAAAGTAACAAAACAAGGACTTATGTTTAACTGATCACCAGATTTTGCAAAATATAACGTCAAATAAACAGTTTATACCACCCAAAAACATAATTACTTCTGCAACAGCTTCGGCGCTAGGGGAAGTGCAGCCCCATCGCCCAGGTTGTGTAGCAAAGCCCAGGCGCCCACGCTCACCACCGCAGCTTCGGCTTGCTGGTCGCCTTCGGCGACCTGCCTCATCCGCTACGGCTCGCGCGGGTGCCTGCGATTTTCTACGGCGGGCGGAGGCGCGTATTTACATAATATACATAGCCAGAATGCACCCATAGGATTCTGCTTATGTATACATTGTAATGCAGTTTTCAAATTTTGTACTACAAAGTATACACGAATTTTGCGTACTACTAGTATATATTTTGTAACGTGGACGCGCGCGTGCATCGTTCCAATATATACAAGGCCAAAACGCAACCATAGGATTTTTTTTTTCAAAATTAATTAGAACTTATTGAAGTATGCGTGAATTGTTGTATTCTGAGGTCAGTGCGCTATCATACGCAGCGGGGAGATCTCAAACTTTGGCCGAAAATGTTTCTCTGCCGGCCTATACTCAAAGGCTGAAATTACCCGCAACATCAGAGCTAAATGGGTATATTAATTACAAGCTGATCCCCGCGACTTCGTCCGCGTGGATATAGGTTTTATATAGGATAGGATTGGATCCCATAATTCTTTTTTGTACCTAAACTAAATGTAGCCTAAGTTACTCCTTATAACATCACCTATCTGCCATTGAAAGTTCCGTCAAAATCGATCCAGCCATTTCGGAGATTAGCTGAAACAAATAGACAGGCCGACAAACATAAATATAAACGCACGCCAGTTTAAAATAAGCCGTACGTACAAAGATACGGGTCCCAAGTTATTTGAACCCAATAAATGTCTGTCATTTCTGAACTAAAAAACCTATGACCTTGAAATATTTACGGGACAATACTTACAGTACTAAGGTAAAGTCTCCTTATTCCGTGGTATTCTAAAATTGGCACCCAATTCCGAGGTATATAGAAAAACAGCGTTTTCTACCGATCACCAAGCTATTTTTTACTGCAACATATCTTAATCAATTGATAGTTTATCATTCCATAGATAAATGACGAAATTGTTGGTTTTATATGTATATGTTTTAAAATAACCGGCAAGTTTTACACTAGCAGCCGGCCCGAACGCATGTTTCATACATTTTGGACCTCGTGCACGAAATACCTACGCTTTTTTAAATAGTGTTTATCCGTTAATTTTGAGCTTTATTTGTTTTTATTTAGATTTTAATATATGAAGGACTATATTTTCAATAGAAAACAGCCAACTTTTGTGAATATTTGTAAAAAAATTAAGGTGAAAATAGGTTTTGAAAATACCTCGGCGTTAGGTGCCAAATATTTTAGCCGGTTCCTAACGCCGTGGTATACCGCGGAATTGCGATTTCATAGACTTCATAACTTTTTCAATTTTTAGAGTCGTTTTATGTTAAATACTTCTTGTTTCGGTTTTGAATATTTAAATAGGCAATAAGGTTACAGAGTCCTAATTACGAGGTACACTTTGGCGTCTCAATCACTAACTATACCGTGTCAAAGTTTACCTATTTAGGTAATTTATTGATAGATTGTATGGGAAAGCTAAAGAAAATTAATTTAAAAGAAAATTAAATTTATACATATTTCAATGCAATTTTGTGAGAGTTTTGTACATATTTACGAAGATAATCTAATTAAGCTTTAAATTATTTGTTTATTATGGAAAAATCTTTTCTTTTTTAACACTCGGAATTAGGAAACGTGTTTTTTGTTACAAAACTCAATTCCGTGGTATTACCTCGGAATAAGGTTCTATGAGCCCCTAATTATGTGGTATGGATAGAAATACTACCTCGGAATAAGGTTCTATGAGCCTCTAATTATGTGGTATGTATAGAAATAAAATGCAGGATGCTCACAATATTTAAGTATGGTTTCAGTTACACCAAGTATCATTCGCGTTCAGTCACGCAAACATTCATATTCTAAAACGTTTATCTTATTATTGCTCGTGCTGATTCATTCACTGACTCACTCATTGATCACCCCTCCTGTAAAATTTTGTATAAAAATTTTTTTTTCACTAATGATTCCGTATAGAAGACAAAAATTCATTCGGAACAAAAATATGGAGAGAGCTGATTATTGAGGATTTCGGAGACGGGTGAAGAGCACGCTTAAGGTATTGAAGATAGGAGGGGGGTGCTTGAGCAAATGTCATTCAAAACGTCATCCAATTGGCAGTGAGCTGAAAAAAATTCAAAATGGCGAAAAAAAGATGGCCGCCATACAAATTTCGTCGGTGTCTACCTCGGAGGGTAAAAAAAATGGAAGAGTGGTTTCCTAGCAACAGATGATCAGGATCCAAAGGTCTATTCGATGAATAGAAAAAAAACCAAAATGGTGGAATTTATTTTTCCATAGAAAATGTATGGCGAATATTGAAGAGATTACAAGTTGTAAACTATGCAAGGCTTTGATGTGGTTTTTTGGAGAAATCTCAAAAAAATATGGGAAGATATGATGATTGAGGGTTCGGATGATGGTTGAGGAGCCCGGGCAGGGTATTGTAGATAGGTGGGAGGTGCTCAAGCAAAAATTACTCGAAACCTCATCCAGTTGGCACTGAACTGAAAAAAACCTCAAAATGGCAGATTCAAAATGGCGGCTATACTAATTTCGTCGATGTCTCGTACTAAGTATAAAAGATGGAAGAGTATTTTCTGGGCAAAATATGATCAAGACCTTTTAGGTTTTGATTTATTTTCTATCCGATAGAAAATAAATCAAGATGTCAGGATTTATTTTTCCGTACAAATTGTTTTTTTCATTGATGGTTTCGTATAGAAGACAAAATATCATGCGAAGGAAAAATATTGAGACAGCTGATGATTGAGGATTTAGGAGACGGATGAGGAGCACGGCCAAAGCACCTATTGAAGATTGGTGAGTGGTGCTCAAACAAATATCACTCGAAACATCATCCGATTGGCAGCGAGCTAAAAAAAACGATTGTACAAATGTAAAATTAGTTTTTTTTTAAGAAATCTCATCTTTACAAATTATTCGGAGCAAAAATACGGAGAGTGATGATGATCGAAGGTTTGAAAGATGGGTGAGGGGCACAGCCAGGGGCACATTCTAGATAGGTAGGAGTATATATTATATACAGGGTGTAAATGACATCTTAATGAAAACTTTGAGGTAAGGTTGCATTTAATGTGTTATGTGAAAATACTGAATTCATTTATGTCAGAAATGATTGGTTTCAAATATTGCCATTTTTGAGCGCGCAATGTATTGCATACAACGCGATTACAACGCACGCAACGCTCCGCGCAAAATTCACAATATGAGACTTTTATGAGTTAAAGCGTGGCCTTGATGTCGCGCGCCCGGCACTTCTTTTGACTCTGCCGCGAGCCTCATTATAAATTCAAGGCCAGTACGAATGTAGGTTAACGACCTGTATTCACACTAGTTCACTAGCAATCAGCTGTTCGACGAAAATCTTAAAGGAGATGGCCCTTCCCCAATACATTGTTTGCCCCAGAAAAAAGTTTATGCGTCACGATGAAACTTTTACCTTTGGATTGGTTTTTCTGTGTAAATTAATAATAAATAGTATTCTTGACCCTAGATAGTATGGTTATTGCTTATTGAGTATCCTAACATCTCACTAAAAATATCCTAAAAATATTTTGCAACAGATAATTTAACGAATACAAAGTATTATTTGGTATTTAACGGCGTACTTAGTGATATTTGGAACTGTCCAACTGCTGATATTAATCCAAGCACTCTTCGAGATAGGATCATCGAAAGTAATGGTATAATTAACACAACGATTAGGAAACGCCATTGCCGCCGAGATGTCACAACACAACAGAGTCAAAATCTCTAATTCACGTTTCGCTCACGAATGTTCTGATGCAAACTTATATAAGCACTGCGGAGCATGAACTAGTGGTCAATTACTTGACGCAGACTGGAAGAATTACACAAAACAGAGTAAAATTGGTAAAATACAAGAAAATCACATAAGCGCAAACATGCAGCTCAACGAAGTTCCTTGTATAGGGATGTTCGTCACGATCCAAATCCGATACTTATGTAGATCGATACAGTGGTATACGATTCTGTTGCTAATTTTATCGATCAATATCATTCGGTACGGTTTGGTGGAATGATACACATTGTACAGAAAAGTCGGGCCAAAAATATAGTTTGATCACTGTCAGTTCACTGACAATCGTTAAAGATTTAAAATAATGTAAAAACCTAAAAGGAGTTTCGTCATTTTGTTTAAAACGCAGACGACACTGCATGTGGCCAGTTTTTTTAACCAACTTCAAAAAAAGGAGGTTCTGTGTTCGACCCGTATGTACGCGTATGTATGTGACTACTACGATTTAACGATACTACGATTAAACCACCTAATTGAAATAATATATAATTTTTTGGAGTCGGCGCTAAACCACATGCAATCCATATAAAATAAAAAGTAAATGTAAAAGTAAATGCAAGTAAAGTCAGATTAGGTATCCACTTTTGAAGGCGAGCGCGGTGAACCATGATAGCTGCGGAGCGCGAAGCTGTCCGGGATGCGGGGGATTTATCCCCCGACTTCGAAAAATTATATTATATAACTAGATGATGCCCACGGCTTCGCCCGTGTGTATTTAGGTTTGTAATAATCTCGTGGGAACTTTGATTTTCCAGAACAAAAAGTAGCCTATCTGTAGTAAGTAGTAACCCGTCCACAAAACGGAAAAATTCCGTGGGATCCTTACGATTTCGGAATGCAATTCCTTACAGCATCAGGGTTGAGGAGTTGGACATGTACCTACTCGAGGTCATTCAACAATAAAGTCTTTAATTGGTATCCCAAATATTAATTTAAATACCCGACAGTGCCTAAATCCCATTAGTTTTGGGGATCAGATCCCCTACAGCATCAGGATTGAGGAGTTGGAATCCAAATTTTTTGTAAGACAGTGTCGCAATGTTTCTCTATCGATTAAAAAAAAAATTACGCAAATCGGTTCAGAAATCTCGGAGATATCGGTGTACATAGGTAGAAAAACACAACTCCTCCTTTTTTGAAAGTCGGTTAAAAAAGTAGCCTATGTTACTCCCTGGTTAATTCTCTACTTGTATGTGAAAGTCCCGTAAAAATCGGTTCAGCCGTTCCAAAGATTAGCCCGTTCAAACAGACAGACAGACAGACAGACAGACAGACAGACAGACAGACAGACAGACAAAAATTTTAAAAACATGTGATTCGGTTATAGTATCGTTCAAATAACCATATGAGCTTAATATGAGGTAGTTATTTCGATATTACAGACAGACACTTCAATTTTATTTATTAGTATAGATTCGAGTTAGGTAGTTTAATCGTCAATCTAAATAAATAAAATATTATTTTAAACTTTTTAGTTCGAATCGACTGAAGTCGGATCTATTTTTTTTTTTTAATATTAGAAACTCGTATCTGCGCATCGATTCGAATTGATACTTTTCTTCCGATACCAAGTAAGACTTGAAAGTAGTGATTCGATACCAAAAGTATCGAGTACTTGCTTGTATTGTGTCGGACATCACTATAGTCTGATTTTTAATTACAGTTGTCATTTAAAAATAACAGACAGTTGTTGTCATGACAACTGTCTGTTATTTTGACACGTCAAAAATAGAATGAGTTATTTGTATCAAAAATAGGGTTACTAACTGGATTTCGATTTTACCCCTAACTAAAGTACCTGAAGTATCTGTCAGGCATTTGTCATATCTACATGAAGCAATTGATTTTTATTTACGTAAGTTTTGAATTTATTATCTTTTTTGTGGGAACTGTTTTATCTCTAGCAACATTAAAAGTCATCAAACGTCACGTCAAATAAAAATCTGTGTGCTTAGTCTAAAGCGGAGCACTCGAAAACGAACTCGAAAACTATTGATCGATTTCAGAGTAAAATAGACCTAAAATGGATTGTATTAAGGTTTGAGTTCGCCAATACATTCAGCATTCGAACAATGCTGAATGTATTGGCGAACTCAAACCTTAATACAAGACATTTTAGGTCTATTTTACTCTGAAATCGATCAATAGTTTTCGAGTTCGTTTTCGAGTGCTCCGCTTTAGACTAAGCACACAGACTATAGCTGTAAATAAAATGGCAGTAAACAATAACAGGAAATAAAAATACGTCTTTTTAGAATGAATTTAAAAAACCCCGCTAGTTCGTAGGTTTCTATTTTTGTCTTTCAAAATAATAATTATAAAGTAATTTTATTAGATTTATATAGTTAGGTCTATTGGTATTTTTCACTATACAAACTTAAAACGACTCTGGGGCAATTTTGGGACATCTCCTTTGATAACATTACCGTTTTAAGTGAAAATAATGAAATAATTACTTTTTCATTTATAATTGCGTTGAGACAGATAGTAATAATAATTTTATACAGTATTCAGTTAAAAAAGAGATAAAAAATATCGGAAATTTCATGGAAAATTCGACGAAAAATTTCACCACAGGGGAACCTAGAATCATGTACTGAATCCGTGGGACGCGTTTTGGAAAACATGTCTGAATACACTCTTTATATAAAGGGTGTATTCAGACATGTTAACCACCTGTATTCACACTAGTTCACTAGCAATCAGCTGTTCGACGAAAATCTTAAATTTGATAACATTACCGTTTTAAGTGAAAATAATGAAAAAATAATGAAATAATGAACCCTTTATATAAACGGTGTATTCAGACATGTTTTCCAAAACGCGTCCCACGGATTCAGTACATGATTCTAGGTTCCCCTGTGGTGAAATTTTTCGTCAAAAATGCTTGCGATATTGTACTATTTGCTGATGATACGTCGTTAATTTTTAAAGTCGATAGAACTAAAGACAATTTTGACGATGTAAATAATACTTTATCTCAAGTTTCACACTGGTTTACTATAAATAATCTACTTTTAAATGCTAAAAAAACCAAGTGTGTCGAGTTTTTATTGCCCAATACAAGGATTACTAGCAACAATTTAAAGATAAGTGGTCAGCCATTGAAAACTGAGAACACAACTGTGTTCTTGGGAATAACCCTAGATGCAAAGCTTCAATGGGGCACCCATATAGCAACACTTGCTGGCAAGCTTAGCTCTGCTGCTTACGCTGTGTGGAAGATTCGACAGTTAACAGACGTAGAAACTGCAAAAGTAGTTTATTTTGCATATTTCCATAGTATTATGTCGTATGGAATCTTACTGTGGGGTAAAGCAGCTGATATTGAAAAAATTTTCGTTTTACAAAAAAGGGCAATTCGCGCAATTTATAATTTAAAACCGCGGGATTCCCTTCGAGAGAAATTTAAAGAAATAGGTATTCTTACAGTAGCTTCTCAATATATTTATAACAACATAATTTTTGTTAAGCAAAACATTCACAGTTACAATAAAAAGTGTGAATTACATGATAGGCAATTAAGAAATAGAAATAGACTCGTGATTCCTCAATTACGCCTCAAAAAGGTCCAAAGTCGTTTGTGGGAATGGGCGTAATGTTCTATAACAAAATTCTACAACAAATCTTAGATTTGCCTTTACACAAGTTTAAGAATTCTATTAAAAGTGTGCTCATGAAAAAGCATATTATACAATTGAAGATTATATAAATGATAAAAAAGCATGGATTTAATTTATTCGCTTTATACGCTATTATAACTTGAGGAGTATTCGATTATTGGTGTTCAATTCGATGCTTTAATCATGGGTAGCCTAAGTATGTCACGCTCTCTTTAAACATTTCTGTGGTGGTGTCGTGTGGTGCGGGTTGTTACGTTCCCTCAAATATGGTTGAGCGAAGCAATGGCTGGATCATGCGTCATGCTCGTGAACGGGTGCCGCCGTCGGAAATGGGGCTACTTTTGTCTGCCCTTTTTAACGTGTAGAATTGTAAGCACCATTTCGAACCAGTGGTAGATTCATTTGTCGATTCAAAAGCACTTGTAAAAGTTTATCTGAATAAAAAATATGTCTTAGACTTGCCTTTACACAAGTTTAAGAACTCTATTAAAAGTATGCTCATAAAAAAAGCTTATTATACAATTGAAGATTATATAAACGATAAAAAAGCTTGGATTTAACTTGTTCCAGCAATGCGCGAGACGGCATTTCAATCATGTACATTAATAATAATAATTGTTATAATGTTATTTTTAAAAAAAGAGCAACAGCCGAGTTTTTTGCAGGTTCTTCTCGGCTGGAACTGCATTCCGAAGCTGTGGTAGATTCAGTTGACGATTCAAAAGTACTTGTAAAAGTTTATTTGAATAAAAAACTTTTCTATTCTATTCTATTCTATTCTATATATACACTATACAGTAGTACAATATTATACAGTAGTAATACAGAGTACAATATTATACTGCCAGGCGCCAGCCCTCCGGTCACCCGTGGACTCCACAAGACGGGATGACAGGCCCTTAAAAAAGGACCTAGCATCCTCGCCCTACGAACCCATGGTCTCCTCCCCAAAAGGCACAAATATGAAATTATTTTCTATATTTTCATATTTGCGCCTCTTGGCCCTTTCCGCCTTAGTGGCTGCCGCTCCGGCCGCCACGGAGGTCACCTGTATGTGAGACAGTGCCAGTGTATCCACACACGTGGCATCCCATCCAAGCTACCTCCTTTGCTTTCATGGAACAAGAGTCACACCGTCATACCTAAACCTGTCATGTTATCAAATCTAAGATTTTTGTCGAACAGCTGATTGCTAACCTAGTGAGTACAGAGGCCTTATGCCGACTTTGTACATTAGGGAAACGATGATAGAAATTCGAGTATCGAAGCACATTGACTAACATGACTTGAGAGTGAAATGCAACTAAACTGGCTGGTTTTAAGGTTTGAGTCCGCCAATATATTCAGCCATTCGTCTACGCCCCAAGCAGAAATTTTTAAAATAAATATTCGAAGTACCCTACTACATTATGACTTTAAAATCTTATTTGACTGTAAGAGCATTAGGGTTAATTTTGCTCTGATATTATAGTTTTTCGATATTCAAATCTAGTACCGTTTTCGAAGTGTGCAAGCTCGAACTAACCATACAGGTCGTTAACTTACATTCGTACGCACCGCCTTGAATTTATTGAGGCTCGCGGTACTGTCAAAGGAAGTAAAGGCCACGCGACTTCAAGGCCACTATTTGACTCCTATTAAGTTTTGATCATCTTTTGCTAAAAAACCACTCTTCCATCTTTTATACTTAGTGAGATAATCACCGACGAAATTTGTATGGCCGCCATCTTGTATCCACCATTTTGTCTTCAGGGTTTGTCTTCAGCTCAGTGCCAATGGGATGAGGTTTTGAGTAATTTTTGTTTGAGCACCACCCACTTATCTACAATACCCTGCCCGGGCTGCTCAACCGTCTTCCAAACCCTCAATCATCATGTCTTCCCATATTTTTCTTTGAGAGTTCTCCAAAGAACCGCATCAAAGGCCTGCATTGTTCACAACTTCTCTCTCTCATTATTCGCCATACATTTTCTATGGAAAAATAAATTCCGCCATTTTGATTTTTTTTTCTATTCATCCAATAAACCATCGGATCTTGATCATCTTTTGCCAAGAAACCACACTTCTATCTTTTATACCTTCCGAGATGGAGACCGACGAAATTTGTGTGGCGGCCATCTTATTTTCGCCATTTTGATTTTTTTTTCAGCTCACTACCAATTGGATGACGTTTCGACTGACATTTGCTCGAGCACCCGCCACCTATCTTCAATACCTTAAGCGTGCCCATCGCTCGTCTCTGAAATCCTCAATCATCAGCTCTCTCCATATTTTTGTTCTGAATGAATTTTTATCCTCTACATGAAACCATTTGTGAAAAAAATAATTTTCATACAAAATTTTACAGGAGAGGTGATCAATGAGTGAGTCAGTGAATGAATCAGCACGAGCAATAATAAGATAAACGTTTTAGAATATGAATGTTTGCGTGACTGAACGCGAATGATACTTGGTGTAACTGAAACCATACTGAAATATTATGAGCATCCTGTATAATAATATACATATTATATTAATATTTTACACACAAACATAATTAAACAATTACATACGTATCGAATTGATTTTGAAATCTATTAATAAATACAGTTCATTTTTGAACACCATGTAGAATTCATTCTACTCGTTTCCCTTTGTATTCTGTACCCTCGGAATTAGGAGCCATTTGCCTCGGAATTAGGGTTTTTACCTCGGAATTGGAGCATTCGGACTTTCTTCATATTTAATTTAATTTTACATTTAAGAGCGTTGACGCACGGACCCGCTTCGCAAGTTTAGGCATTTACCTGGGATTCTTTGTTTACGTGAATGAACGCGCCGCTTCAAATGCAGTGTAGTGTAACAAACCGTTTTGATCTTTTTACCATTTTCAAACGGGCTATTTATTTTTTCAATATTCTTAGGCACCTATACCTAAGTTTTTAGTTCGTAGATTTTTAATTTTATATAGCAGGCATAATTAATGTATAATGCTTGAAAAAGACCTTATAGAGTAGACCAGTACATAAAAATTATAATTGGAGAATATAGTACAGCTTCTGATATTGATTTTTTTATATACCTACTCCGTACTCGTGTAAGGGTAAGATAAGATAGTGAAGAAAAATGCAGATTCATTCAAAATCTTGTTAATTTACTTATTACATACCAGATTTTGCCCGCGGCTTCGCCCGTGTGAATTTCGGTTTTTTACAAATCCTAAGGGAATCGTGGATTTATCTTTTTACATATTTACAAAATAAAGTTATTACTAAAGTAATTCAAAACAGGTAATAAATACATTTTCTGTATGTAGATTGTAGGTATACTAAATGAACATTAAATATACCGCTAATACAAAAATGCAATTAGATCATTCATTTTAATGACGCAATGTACCTTAAAATATTAGAATTAATAAAATCTATATATATAAAACAAAGTTGTGTTAGTTCAAACACTTATAACTCGAGAACGGCTGGAGCAATTTTCATGGTTTTTGATTTGTCTCCGTTCAGAATAGCATAATAACTATTAAAAACATTGGAAAATTGACGAAAAAATAAAATAAGAGGAAAAACATTTTCCCATACAAAATGTTCGAGGGATTCGTAACTATCAAACAACCCATCGCGTCGATACGGTAAACTCTCTCAACCGTACCTATATAATTCTTTGGTACGTATGTTAGTCACCTCCTCCTCCTAAACGGCTGGACTGATTTGTATAATATTTTGTGTGTATATTTCAATGGGTTCCTGGATGGTTTGAAAACCGTTGTTACCGGACGATAGTTTTTGTATACGATAGCTATTTTCTAGTTCATTTTCCACATAATATTATGTACTATGTTGGCCGCGAGTTCGTCAGCGTGGATTTAGGTTTTTAAAAATCCTGTGGGAACTATGTCAATTTTCGAGACGCAAGCTACCTCTGTACCTACCAAATTTTGTATAACGAATTTGTTAAATGGACGGACCTTTAAGAATTCCGTGAGAACTCTTTAATTTTTCGAGATAACAAGTATAAATTGAAAATTTAATAAACCCCCTACATTCGCCATTTTGTGGCGGCGGCCATGTTGGATTTACATAGTGCTATTCTCCTAGTCAAGACCTTTCATTTAATACCCATATTAAGGGAATTGTGAAAAATATGTAATCCGCCATTTTGTAGCGGCGGCCATCTTGGATCGATTTTCATCAAACATAGCTAACACCACTCTCGACTAATCCACCTTTCAAACAAAAAAAAACCGCATTCAAATCGGTCCACCCGTTTGAGCGCTACAGGGGAACAGACAGACACACACACACACACACACACACATACACACACACACACAGACACGTGAAACTTATTACACCCTGTCGTTTTTGCGTCGGGGGTTAAAAAGTATCCTATATCCGTCCCCAGGATGTAAGCTAACTCTGTACCTAATTACATAAAAATCGGCAGACAGACAGATACACTTTCGCATTTATAATTTTATATAGTATGGATTACTGATTTACAACTATAATCCTCAACTATAACTATAATATAATATATTACAATTATTAAAAATACGTAAAATGTTTTCATCTATCTGTAAGAAAAAATAGCAAGCATTAAAAATATCTAGTATTGAATAGTGTCACTATTCAATACTAGATATTTTTAATGCTCGCACTACAATTTTACGTATATTCCATGTAATCCAATAAGAATTGCCGAGACAAAAAGCGTTACGTCCGTTCGCGGAGAGGCCTCGGCTCATACTAGTTTCCTAGTTCAATTTCCTACTGCCTGTTTCTGCGTTTTGGTGTCTGTTTCAAAGTTATTTTATGGAAACAAATAGTAGTTAATTTTAGATTTTTTTTACTTATATTATTGCAAATATGGTTAACTTTTATATGTACTTAATTTTACTTATAAATGGCGAAAAATAATCTACTAAAATGACGGTTTTATATGTCTATAATTTACTGAAATTAAAATTCTTTTGCTTGGATTTTTATGATGTAAAAAACGCCAAATTAAAAAATGTTTTCTTCCACGTCTTTAGTTCAGGGCATTTCCTTTCATAAATATATCTTTGTGTGTGAATTGAACAAGTAACTTTTGACGTAGTGAACGTCAAAGATTCCACGAATCCCAAAATTCATAAATAGGCTTTTGGTATTTTGGCAATTAGACAAAAACTATCAATAAATTGCAAAATGTTGTCTTACAATTCCCTAGAACACAAAATTTTCTACAATGTAGTATAAATAAGTTTTTAAGTAAATGCATAGATTAACAACATATGAAGGGTCGAAATAGCTTAAAAATGAGCTAAAATGGCGCAGAACGCATCAACGCTCTTAAATCAAGTTGTAATTGTTGTCCTTTTAGGATATTTCAAGAGTTAAATAAATTACGCTTCTGATAAAAATAGCCAGTTCTTCAGAAAGGTGTAGTAAATGCTTAATTTTTGACGTTCTTTCGAGTGTTTATGAAAATACCACGGAATAAGGGGACTTTACCTTACCTTTCTAATAAAAAAGAATGAGTTAAATCGAACACCGCGTTAATGAATTACAGCTAAATACACGTTTTAACTTTCTTCCTCTCTCCCAAGGGAACCGTGCTGAATTTCGGGATAAAAAGTATTCTATGTCCTACCTCGGAGTATAAACTCAAATTGTACCAAGTTTCATTCGAATCCATTAAGTAGTTTCGGCGTGATGCGCGGCTAAGATACAGACAGACAGACAGACAGACAGACAGACAGACAAAAATGAAAAAAATTGCAGTTTTGGCTTCAGTATCGATTATAGAGTGCCCTCCAATAAAAAATTTCAAAATATCTTCAATGTACAGAATTGGATCTGTTAGAGTTTTATTGTATTACTAGATGATGCCCACGGCTTCGCCCGTGTGGATTTAGGTTTTTAAAAATCCCGTGGGAACTTTTGATTTTCCAGAACAAAAAGTAGCTTATCTGTAGAAACCCGTCCCCAAAACGGAAAAATCCCGTGGGATCCCCACGATTTCGGAATACAATTCCTTACAGCATCAGGGTTGAGGAGTTGGATATGTACCTACTCGAGTTCATTCAACGATAAAGTCTTTAATTGGTACCTCAGGATTGAGGAGTTGGAATCCAAATTTTTTATAGAACAGGGTTGCAATGTTTTTCTATCTTATAAAAAAAATTACGCAAATCGGTTCAGAAAATTCGGAGATATTGGTGTACATAGGTAGAAAAACACAACTCCTCCTTTTTTGAAAGTCGCTTAAAAAAGTAACCTATGTTACTCCCTGGTTAATTCTCTACATATATGTGAAGGTCCCGTTAAAATCCGTTCAGCCGTTCCGAAGATTAGCCCGTTCAAACAGACAGACAGACAGACAGACAGACAGACAGACAGACAGACAGACAGACAAAAATTTTAAAAACGTGTGATTCGGTTATGGTAGCGTTCAAATAACCATATGAGCTTAATATGAGGTAGTTATTTCGATATTACAGACAGACACTTCAATTTTATTTATTAGTATAGATAGAAGATTATGTTATGTACCTACCTACTCGAAGAATACCAAATGTACCTTCAATATGAGATTATTATTATATACTAGTGGATCCGGCAGACTTCGTCCTGCCCGGTGACAAACACATGCACAGTTGATAGGTAATATCGTACTGTATGAGAGGTACGAGTGAAAGTTTACCGTATCGACGGGATGACAATTAAATGTTTGACAGTTACGAGACCCATGAACATTTTGTATGGGAAAATGTTTTTTTTTTATTTTGTTTTTTCGTCAATTTTCCAATGTTTTTAATAGTTATTCTGCTATTCGGGACGGAGACAAATACAACAAATCAATAACCATGAATATCGCTCCAGCCATTCTCGAGTTATAAGTGTTCGAACTAACACGACTCTGTTTTATATACTTATATAGATTATTGTAGTATTGTACCTATTATTGTAGTGACGATACATTCACCCCGTTAAAGGTCACCGGTCAAGATCGTACACAATAAAGACCTTTGCATTGTACAAAACTTCATGTAAGTATTGTATAACAATCGATTAGACAAATGGTTATGTCACGTATGGTGCCGAATAAGCCCCCAACCTTGACTTTCACCGACATTGGGTGTGGAACGTTTTACCTTGACTTTAACCCTCACACATGCAAATTTTTAGATTTATTAATAATAATGCCGCAGTTCAGAGCCTGGCTTAGGGCATATACAGACTACAGGACTGCAAGAGATTTCAAAATTGCACATTGGAAGCAGATACCATCTGTAGAAATTAATAATCAAAAATTAACGACGAGTTGCAAAGTTAAAGTACCAGTGAGTGGCCTTACCTCGAAGAGTCGTTAACAGTTATCATATCTTATCTGGCATTTCAACCTCTCACCGGATGATGCAGCTATGGGAGAACGATCTCAAGCGACTCCTCGGGAATAACTGGGTGAAATCGGGATAGATCCGTATTTTGTGAAATCGGGACAGATCCGTATTTTCCACATTGGGATCCTTACGAGATCCCAATGTGGATGTCTATCAAGGGTGCTGAATTTCGGGATAAAAAGTATCCTATAGGTTACTCCGTTCTATGAACTTAAATCATACCAAATTTCATTTCAATCCATTCAGTAGTTTTTGCGTAATGCGCGAACAAACATACAGACGAACAGATAAACAGACAAAAATTTCAAAAATAGCTTTTTTACTATCACTTATCCCTATCGCTATTATTCCCCCAGTTATTATTTTGCAACAATCTTTAATGTACAGATACGGCAAGTCTACGATTTTATTATATGTACCTACGTAACGGCTTTACGTTCTCTCCGAGGCACAGGGTATCAGGGTAACACCACTAACTTCCCAACTAAGGGCTGTATGAAAACTGAAAACTTCTTGTCAGAAAAACCCGATTTTTTTTGGCCTCGCCTCTAGAACCCAGAGCCTCACCGAATAAGCTAGCCACTAAACTGAAGAGGCAGTTAAATATCTTATCAATCTAATAATAAAAATATTATAATTGTTTTGGTTTGGTACGTAGATTAATAGTGAGTCTGTCCTTATGGCTCGTCAGTCGTCACCTTGGCACTCAGTCTTGCAAATTTATGAGCCGTGGACGTGACTTCAGTCAGGTAAGATATTTAATTAAGCCCCGGTTTACATTGTTCTAGTGGCATTCTATTCCAGTGATTTAATCCAAACCATATCCCTCGAATAGTGTCTTGCGATTGATGATAGAATACGACCATCAGACATCTACCTAACTATGTATGAGCAAATAATAATCTGTACTACCTACTTATCTTCTATACATATATATAAAATCAATGCCACTTTTCGTTGTAATTTTATAATTCAAGACAAGAAAGGGCTCACCTATCCAAACCAAATGTTTAGGCTTTGTTCGGACTATTTAGTAGATGGTTTATGTGAAGTTTGCACAAAATCGGTCGAGCGGTTCTTCATTTAACACATTTTTTGTGACAAATATATTATATTGGTCTGTAGGTGTGGCATACACGCTAGGTGGCGCTAATGTCGGTATGTCACCGGGCAGGACGACGTCTGCCAGGTCCACTAGTAATAATATACTTATAATAAAACTAACTTTATTTTGTGGATTAAATGTATTTATTCATCGATAACAATAGAGTCAAATATTATTTTATTTTTGTCCAACTGTCTGTCTGTGTATGAACTACCGGAAACTACCGAACGTCTTCGAATGGAATTTGATATGTTTAAAACTAACACTGGATATAAAATTATTTGTCTATGTTACTCCATAACTCGGTCAAATCGGAACCAATTTTGGACAATAGAGTGCCCTCCAATAAAAAATTTCAAAATATCTTCAATGTACAGAATTGGATCTGTTACAGTTTTATTATATTATAGATTATGTTTGGACGACGGTGTTGGTAACAACAAAATATGCGTGAATTTTTTAATTGAACATATTCTGTTTACTGTTATTTGATCATTGAGTAATTAGTCGATATGGCAAAAGGCTTATGTGTCATACGTTGGCATTGGCACATTTAAGCTCTATCCATAAGGCCAATAGGCCAGGCATATTGGCCATAAGTCATATCAGGGAGATAGCATCAAAATCGGGAGTTGCAGCTAAAATGCCCTAATTTGGTAAGCGCAAGTATTATTCCTCTCACATCAAGAGTAACATATTTGTTCCGTTCATCGATAAGATCCGGGTGCCAGGGGGCAATGGAGAGCTAAAAATACTAACAAGACCGCCGCGGTAAATTGCCTCATCTAGTGTTAGATTAGAATAGAATTTTTTTTTATTCAAATAAACTTTTACAATGACTTTTTTAAAACGCTTTTGCATCGTCAATTGAATCTACCACTGGTTCGGAATGCCGTTCCTACACTGAAAAGAACACCAAGAAACTATACTCTGATTTTTAATTCCGTGGAATTCTGACGTTTCGTAATGTTACCAGACATAAAACAGTTCCCACAAAAAAATAAAAAATTCAAAACTTATGTAAATAAAAATCAACTACCACATGTAGAGCTATATGACAAATGTCTGACAGACACTTCATGGTGACAATGTCATTCGACTTCCATTTTTGAATACATTGTTTCAATGAGCTTCTTTTATTTTCTATTGCTGTTAGTGTGCACTTTCTAGTTTCCAATCTTGGTGTTTTCTATTTTAGGGCGAAACGACTAATATTATTACGCGGCATATGGCTTTTTATGTTGCCTGTCAACTTGTCAAATTAAAGTAGTTTGGGATAAAATCGTACTTCATAGATGTTAACCCTGTTCTCCATACAAATAACTCATCTGTAAATGACAATGACAGCTGTCAGAATTCCACGGAATTAAAAATCAGAGTATAGTGTTAGATTGTCCAGAGTGAGCTCTTTATTAGTGCAAAGAATCAGCCCGGCTGTTCATCGCGATATGCAGATTAATAATGACAATATGCTGAATAATATTGACAAAAAAACATTTATTTACAAATGTACGTACAGATACGTACTTCAATTTCATTTTAGCACCAGTTAAGGTTAGTTCGTATACATTCTAAAGGTTTTTGCGTTAACCTCAGACCTCCCCTTGTCTGCTTCCCACGCCCTGCAGGTACCTTCGGTTGACGTCCTGTTTGCCTCCAGTGCTCTAGTTTTCCGCATTGATAATAAATAATAACTTGTAAATGAATAAACATTTTTCTCCGCGACCCAGGAATTTCCATACCATAATAAATCCTTACTTAATATTATAAATGCGAAAGTAACTCTGTCTGTCTATCTGTCTGTCTGTCACGCTTTCACGCCAAAACTACTGAACCGATTTAAATGAAATTTGGTACACTGATACTCTAGAGCCCGAGAAAGGACATAGGCTACTTTTTAATGCGAAAAACGGGCTGTAAAGGGTTAAAAGAGGGGTTGAAATGTTGTGTGGAAGTATCGTCTATTTTAAAGCTAAAAGCTTGGAATTTATTTTTTAGGCTGTTAATTATATTATGTTGATGATAAATAAAAACGTCATTTAAAGGAGGAATTCAATCTTAGGAATAACATAAATTCCCGCGGGATTTTTAAAAACCTAAATCGACGCGGACGAAGTCGCGGGCATCGCTAGTACCTAATAATTAAGTTATCGTTGACAGATTTGCGCTTGATTACACACTTAATTACCAACCTTCCCAGCGCCGTGATCAACGCTGCGTTTTTAAGTGTAAGTGCAAGGTTCCGCGTTCGATTCCCGGCAGGTTCAATCCGGAAAGGTATGCGTTATTACCCTTAGGAAGTTTTCTACAATTATGTGATTAATGGAAAAATAACTTCTTAATTGGTCAATCGCTCAACCATATTCGAGGGAACGTTACAATATGGTACATAATATACCGAAATATCATATTACTAACTAGTTTCGTTTTTGAGATGGTTCTGAGGTGAGACGGTTCCCTTGGGAGATGGGATGAAAGTCAAAATGTGTACTTAGTTGTAATTCATTCATTCTTTTTTTTGTTAGAAAGAAGTACTTTAAAGATTACTGGCTAATCTCTGAAAGGCTGGATCAATTTTGATGGGACTTTCACTGGCGGATGTGTACATTTTGATCTACGTCTACAAAGTCGCGGGTATCCGCTGTACATTATTAATAAAGGATAGTACCTAGGTACCTATGTACTTACATATTACGAAATATCCTTCACACTATATTTAAATAGCTGCTAATTACAGAAATTGTGACTACTTGCCTATTACGATATCTGTGGTGACTACACTGTATGGTTGCGGATCATGGGGTTCTTTGTTTGAGTCCTGGCTACTTCTTTGTCTTCTTCCTAATCTTTGACGGTTTGACGCACTTTAAAAAGTGGTGCAAAGGCTCGAAAAAAAGCTAATGCGTAAGTTAACTACATGTCGTTAAACTACTGTTTATGATCTATTGAAGGAAGAAACTCCCGCACGCTCGGTTCCGCATTTCTACACCTGGTGGCATGCAAACTAGTCAACTTGATAACAATTAATATAAATAAGGAAATATTTGATATCTATTAAGTATAATCTTAATATAGAAGCTGGATGTTTAAAATATACATTTAATATAAATTGTTAAAATTACGTGGCCATATTATGTACACTATTAGTCTATTAATATACCTGCCTATTTCAATTTGAATAAATGTTTTATTGCAAGGAATTAAATTGCTTTATTACCAACGAGTATTATTGCATAATAGGTACCTGCGTGCACAATGCACATATTACCTAATCGAAAAAGCCACCAATTATACATAATAATATACTGTACCTATATCTATGTATACCTATATATTTATCGATTTTCTATCAGGCATACTTTTTATGAGCTCAGCGTACTTGACAACCTTCTTTCTCCAACAGGCGTTGTAAATATAAGGTTCCTCAAATGGTTGACAATCCAATCCATTCACAGGAAACACTTTCGTTCAATGTTTCTGATACGACCGGCTTAGGTGTGTATCGCCCTTTTGGCCGTCAGTGTGTCCTGCAACATTTAAATTAGCAAGTGCCTTAAAAGTGAGAGTGAATAATATTTATTAATATAATATTATCTTTTAGATACGCTCCAACCTAGTCGCTCCAACCTAGATGTCATCAACGCTTTTCATCAGACATTATTTTCGTTAAGCCAGATTTTTGTGTGTGAGATAGGACTGTCTATGGAGAATCCTAGGAGAGATGGGTGTTCCTGAGCATTTAATAAATCTAATCGCAGCACTATATGAGAATGGAGAGTCAATGATCAGGGTAAATGAAGTGGAGTCTACATTTTTCAAACCGCAAAAAGGAGTCCAACAGGGATGTATTCTATCTCTTCTACTTTTCAATATTCATGACGAATATATTATGAGGACAGCGTTAGAAGAGTGGGATGGTGGTATTTCCGTTAGGGGAAACAAAATCAGCAACCTCCAATATGCAGATGATACTACGCTATTTGCATCCTGGCTGGATGGAAATGGCTGAAATGGTAGATAGAGTTGAGCAAGAGCATGCAAGTGAAATGGTCGGTCTTTCTAAAAACAAGAAGAAAACCAAAGTCATGGTGGTAGATCGAGCTGGACATGTTACACGAATTCGATCAACCAGTTTGCTTACCCAGGATCCCAGATAAGCAATCAAGGAGACTGTGACGGAAAAATTCAGAGACGTACACAGATGGCCAAAGCAGTAATGAGCAAGTTAACCAGAATTTGGCAAAACAGGAAAGTGTTAAGTACCCAAAACCAGACTCATGTGAGCCTTGGTGATCTCAATATTTATTTATGGTTCCGAATTATGGTTAGTCTGTGCAGCCGACCGAAAGAAAATCGAGGATTTCGAAATGTAATGTTGGAGGAGAATCTTACGAATACCATGGACAGCAAAGAAGACGAACAAGTCTATTCTTAACCAAACATTACTACTCGTACCAGACTAAGCATTACTACCACCATTAGATTATCCACTACCTGCTACCGACGACGGGGAGTAAGGGAGTGCACCTCCATCTCAGCACTCCAATTGTCAACCTCACCTGCACGTGGTGCCCCCTGCTAATCAACAGACGAGGCTCTGACGACCGACAAATGGCGGTATAACCATTTCATATCGGCTAGACTACAGAAATGGCAAGGGCCGATGTCGGGCAGCAGCGACATCGGTACAATAGTCTAGCCCTGCGATCGCCAACCCGCCTGCCCAGCGTGGCGATTATGGGCATACCCTTGTATGGATATTAGAACAAAGCCACAGCCCCTAGTCCCCGGCGGCCCCGCTATTCCTAGCTCTGGCAGCGGTTACGGTAACGGCGGGGCAGGGGGTGTCAAGAATCTCCGGAAGAGATTCCGCTGCCAACCCCGACGACTGGACCTGGCAACATATAACGCACGCACTTTGAGGACCGACGAAAAGATTATCGAGCTGGAAGAAGCAGTGAGCAAGTTGAAATGGGGTGTCATAGGATTATCTGAAGTCCGAAGAGAGGGGGAGGACTCGATAATCCTTAAATCCGGCAACTTGCTTTACTACCGGGAGGGTGATCAAAAATCCCAGGGTGGTGTCGGGTTTCTCGTCCATAGGTCCCTCGTTAACAACATTGTGCAAGTCGAAAGTGTGTCGAGCAGGGTAGCGTACCTTATACTCAGAATAACCAAACGGTATTCGCTGAAGGTCATACAGGTCTACGCACCGACATCGACACATACCGACGAGGAGGTAGAGGTCATGTATGAGGATATATCAAAAGCCATGCATGCCTCTAACACCTACTACAATGTTGTGATGGGGGACTTCAACGCAAGGCTGGGTAAGCGAAGCGGTGTAGAGTTGAAAGTGGGACAATTTGGCTATGGGCGACGGAACCATAGGGGCCAAATGTTGGCCGACTTCATGGAGAAAGAGGGCCTCTATATGATGAACTCTTTCTTCGAGAAGCGGTCACACAGGAAATGGACCTGGATGAGCCCCGACGGTTCTACGAGAAATGAGATCGACTTCATCATGTCTACAAAACGGCACGTATTCAATGATGTCTCTGTGATCAACAGGGTAAAAACCGGCAGCGATCACCGTATGGTAAGAGGCACATTGAATCTCAAAATAAAGCTTGAAAGGGCCAGACTGATGAAGTCAACGCTCCGACCTTCTCGTGCCCATATCCAGAACCCCGAGAGCTTCCAACTCGAATTGCAAAACCGATTCGCTTGCCTGGCAGATTGCGATTCAGTGGACGAATTGAACAACAGGCTGGTGGAAACTGTCCATGCGGTCGGGTCTAAGTTCTTTAAGACCCACCGTAGAAATAGAACCAAAAAATTCTCAGACCATACTCTCAATCTCATGGAACAAAGACATGAAATGAGACTGCAGTCTTCAGGAGACGCCCTTGCTTATCGGCGGATAAATAGACAGATCTCTAAATCACAGACACGCGATCTGCGATACTTCAACACCGAACGTATCAAAGAGACCATTGAGCGTAACAAAGGCTCAAAGGTGTTCGCGAGAAATCTGTCTATTGGTCAGAGCCAGCTGACGCGACTGAAGACCGACAACGGTAGTCTCATTTCGTCAAAACCTGAGATTTTGAGGGAGGTCGAGAAGTTCTACGGACAGTTATACACCTCAACACAGAAGCCTGTTGAAGATTTGGCTAAAGATCCCAGAGCCAAACTGACCCGACACTATACCGAAGATATCCCGGACGTCAGCCTATACGAGATTAGTATGGCTCTCAAGCAGCTTAAAAACAACAAGGCAACAGGTGATGACGGAATCACTGCAGAACTCCTGAAGGCGGGTGGAAGACCAATACTCAAAGTCCTTCAGCGATTGTTCAATTCCGTCATTCACGAGGGAACAACGCCAGAGGCATGGCACAGAAGCGTGGTGGTTCTTTTCTTCAAAAAGGGCGATAATACCCTGCTGAAGAATTATAGACCCATCTCGCTGCTGAGCCATGTCTATAAGTTGTTCTCGAGAGTCATTACGAATCGTCTCGCACGTAGGTTCGACGACTTCCAGCCTCCCGAACAAGCCGGGTTCCGAAAAGGCTTCAGTACCATAGACCACATCCATACGCTGCGGCAGATTATACAGAAGACCGAAGAGTATAACCGGCCACTTTGCTTAGCGTTTGTGGACTATGAGAAAGCCTTTGATTCGGTGGAAACTTGGGCTGTATTGAGATCAATGCAGAGATGCCGGATCGACTATCGGTACATCCAAGCGCTGAAGTGTTTGTACGAAAACGCCACTATGTCAGTCCGTATACAGGACCAGAATACGAGGCCAATCCAATTGCAGCGAGGAGTGCGTCAGGGAGATGTTATCTCCCCGAAGCTATTTACCGCAGCGTTGGAAGACATCTTTAAGCTTCTGGACTGGAACGGACTTGGCATCAACATAAACGGCGAGTACATCACTCACCTACGGTTTGCCGATGATATAGTCGTGATGGCAGAGACTCTGGGAGACCTCAATACAATGCTCAACGATCTCAGCAGAGTTTCTCAACAGGTGGGCCTAAAAATGAACATGAGTAAGACGAAGGTCATGTCTAATGCTCATGTTCCGCTCCACCCGGTAATCGTTGAGAACTCTGCACTCGAAATTGTAGACGAGTACATATACCTGGGACACACGGTCCAGCTAGGTAGGTCCAATTTTGACAAAGAGATCAACCGCCGAATCCAACTCGGCTGGGCAGCGTTCGGGAAACTTCGAGATGTCTTTTCGTCCAATATCCCTCAGTGTCTGAAGACGAAAGTCTTCGAACAGTGCGTGTTGCCAGTGATGACTTACGGATCTGAGACATGGTCGCTGACAATGGGCCTCATAAGAAGGCTCAGGGTCACTCAGCGGGCGATGGAGAGAGCTATGCTCGGAGTATCCCTGCGGGATCAAATCAGAAATGAGGAGATCCGCAGGAGAACCAGAGTTACTGACATAGCTCATCGAGTCGCGAAGCTGAAGTGGCAATGGGCGGGGCACATTGCTCGAAGAACCGATGGACGTTGGGGTCCCAAGGTGCTTGAATGGCGACCTCGCACCAGTAAACGAAGCGTAGGTAGACCCCCCACTCGTTGGACAGACGATCTCAAGCGAGTCGCTGGCAGCCGCTGGAGTCAGGCGGCACAAGATCGTGTGCTGTGGCGATCCTTGCAAGAGACCTATGTCCAGCAGTGGACGTCTATTGGTTGAAACGAACGAACGAACGAACGAGCTACCGACGAGTCCTCAGCTATTTTGGTCATATTGCCCGGCGACAACCAGACAATCTGAATAAAGTGGTTGTAATTGGAAAGCTGTGATAGCCTAGTGGTTAGGACAACCGACTTCTAATCGGAGGTCGTGGGTTCGATCCCGGGGCACGCACCTCTAACTTTTCAGAGTTATGTGTGTTTTAAGTATTTAAATATCACTTGCTTTAACGGTGAAGGAAAACATCGTGAGGAAACCTGCATGCCTCAGAGTTCTCCTTAACGTTCTCAAAGGTGTGTGAAGTCTGCCAATCCGCTTGGCCAGCGTGGCAGACTATGGCCAAAACCCTTCTCACTCTGAGAGGAGACCCGTGCTCTGTAGTGAGCCGGTAATGGGTTGATCATGATGATGATGATGAATTGGAAAGATCGAGGGCAAAAGATCAAGGGGTCTATCACCTACCTGCTGGTTCGACCAGATACTGGCTATAGTGGGGCTTAATATTCCGACTGCCCTGAGACAAGCCGAGGAAAAAGTGGCATAGAGGCAGCTGGTTGACTCAGCATTAAAGGCATTTCAAGACAATCACGACCTTCAGTAATGAAGTGCACGAAGAAGAAGAGAAGATCTTGCAATACAAACATTAGCTGTGACCAACAATGACTTGTCAAATTTCGAGCGCATGGTTAGGACGAAGAAGATCACGATTACGATGATCGTTATGGATCGAGCCCAAGCTTCGTAGGTATATATCGACCAGAATCTCATGAAAAATAGGGAAATGAAATTCTAAGGTTAGCAACATGCATGGGAGAAATCACAGAATGCCATTGGTATTTTCTGTGATTTGTCAAAAGCATTCGATTGCGTTGATCATGAGACTCTCTTACGAAAATTAAGCCACTATGGTATTAAAGAAACTGCACTCAGTCTTATTGCCTCTTATCTCAGTGATCGCATACAGAGAGTATGTATCAATGATGTTAAGTCGTCCGGATCAGCCTCAGTAATGGGTGTTCCCCAAGGCTCTATTCTGGGTCCATTCATGTTTCTGGTTTATATTAATGATTTACCACATTTTGTCAAAAATGCTTGCGATATTGTACTATTTGCTGACGACACGTCTTTGATTTTTAAAGTCGATAGGACTAAGGACAATTTTGACGATGTAAATAATACATTATCTCAAGTTTCACACTGGTTTACTACAAACAATCTACTTTTGAATGCAAAAAAAACCAAGTGTGTCGAGTTTCTATTGCCCAATACAAGGGTTACTAGCAGAAATATAAAGATAAGTGGTGAGCCATTGAAAACTGAGGACACAACTGTGTTCTTGGGAATAACCCTAGATGCAAAGCTTCAATGGGGCACCCATATAGCAACACTTGCTGGCAAGCTCAGCTCTGCTGCTTACGCTGTTAGGAAGATTCGACAGATAACAGATATAGAAACTGCAAAAATTGTTTATTTTGCATATTTCCATAGTATTATGTCGTATGGACTCATACTATGGGGTAAAGCGGCTGATATTGAAAAAATTTTCGTTTTACAAAAAAGGGCAATTCGCGCAATTTATAATTTAAAACCGCGGGATTCCCTTCGAGAGAAATTTAAAGAAATAGGTATTCTTACGGTAGCTTCTCAATATATCTATAACAATATAATTTTTGTTAGGCAAAACATTCACAGTTACATTAAAAAGTGCGAATTACACGACAGGCAATTAAGAAATAGAAATAGGCTCGTGATTCCTCAGTTACGCCTCAAAAGGGTCCAAAGGTCATTTGTGGGAATGGGCGTAATGTTCTATAATAAAATTCCACAAGCAATCTTAGACTTGCCTTTACACAAGTTTAAGAACTCTATTAAAAATATGCTCATAAAAAAAGCATATTATACAATTGAAGATTATATAAATAATAAAAAAGCATGGAGCAATTTCTCAATGACAGGTTGCTTGGAAACAATCTAAGAAAATTTAACTCATGTCTTAAAACGAGTATTTGATTATTGGTGTTCAATTCGATGCTTTGATCATGGGTAGCCTAAGTATGTCACGCTCTCTTTAAACATTTCTGTGGTGGTGTCGTGTGGTGCGGGTTGTTACGTTCCCTCGAATATGGTTGAGCGAAGCAATGGCTGGATCATGCGTCATGCTCGTGAACGGGTGCCACCGTCGGAAATGGGACTACTTTTGTCTGCCCTTCTTCACATGTGTAGAATTGTAAGCACCATTCCGAACCTGTGGTAGATTCATTTGTCGATTCGTAAACGCTTCCGAAAGTTTATCTGAATAAAATTATGATTACTTATATAAATGATAAAAAGGCGTGGATTTGACTCGTTCCAGCAATGCGCGAGACGGCAATTCAATCATGTACTTAACATAAAATTGTTATATTGATATTGTAAATTTGGAAAAGAGCAACCGCCGAGTTTCTTGCTGGTTCTTCTCGGTTGGAACGGCATTCCGAACCAGTGGTAGATTCATCTGACTATTCAAAAGCACTTGTAAAAGTTTATTTGAATAAAAAACTTTTCTATTCTATTCTATTCTATTCAACACTACGGCTGCCCTAGCGATAAACAAAGTAACTGACATTTTTTGTGAAATTGACTTTTTGCATTAACAAAAGTTTTATGTCGAGTAGTTTTTTACCACAGTTTAATATTTCAAATAACTTGAACCGTTTACTGAAATTTAAATTGCCCAAACAAAGTAACTGCACTCACTAACCCGGAATATAAATGCAAAAACCAAGTAAACAACAAGCACAACACAAAAACAAAGTAATTGGATGTTGATTACTTTGTTTTTGTATTTAAAATGCAGTTGCTTGATTTTTCGTTTCGTGAAACGATCCCAGGTAAGGTGTTCTGAATGTAATTACTTTGTCTATCACTAAGGCAGCCGAGTTAACCTAGTGTTGCTTACTATAAAATTTAATTTCCCTATTTTTCATGAGATTCTGGTCGATCTATACCTAATACAATGGCTCTATTTTATTTTATTCTTTAATCTGGCAATCGTCTGCCACAATAATACTCAGGTACCTTCTAGCTTTTTTGTTGTTATCTAAAAATAACCTTTGTCATTGATGTTTAGTGATTGTTTTTTTTTTTAATCATTCATTTTGCTTTGACATTGGTAATACAAATATAGTATTTTAACAGAAACCTTTAAACAAGGAAGTAAACAATAAAACGATTGAGATTTTATTGTTTAATAAGTACGGGTGTGGATACATTGCGAGTATACCTACCTACTGGCGGATGATAATAATTGTAGCAGCATTTGTATCACACGAGTAGATAAGTACAGAGGGGAAGCTTCTCCAAGCGGCCCGCTGTAGGTCACACTCCCACATAATATTATGCGCACGTTTGTCACCAACTGTACCGGTTAGTGGAACGAGCGCGCTCGAGCGGGCGTCCGTGAACCGTTGGTGTCTGGTGAGTGTGTTTGTGTGAGTGTACCTACAGCGGGCCGTTTGTATGAAGCTTCCTCTCTGTACTTATCTACTCGTATGTTTGTATGGTGGGAGGCTTCAGTCGTGGCTAGTTACCACTCTACCAGCAAAGACGTGACGCCAAACGATTTACCTACAATTTCGATTGTCACATAGTAATCGATCAGTTGCATAGGTTTAATAAAAACTATTTACCAATTTTTTACCCAAATTTAGAATAAAAAAAAAAATTTTTACCTCTTCCAAGTTAGCCCGCTTCCACCTTAGACTGCATCGTCATTCACTACCGTCAGGTGAGATCACAGGCAAGGGCTAAATTGTAGATTAATAAAAAAGTATTGATTTACGACTTTAAAATAAGTTGGGTTAATTTTGCATTACATATTACAAATTTTCGATATTTAATATTTGGTAAAGTTTTGGAGGTGCGCAAACTCAGAATAACTATTACACTGAGTTTATATGTGTATTATATTCGTGACGCACGAAATTCAGAACGGGCATTGCTCCATAACACAACCGAATATTTGGTCAGTTTAAAAAAAATACCCATCAGTACAGCTGGTACTTAAGTATCAACCATTTTCCTTATCAGTTTTGTTTTGGTCACGATGACTCGTTTTTTTTTTAATTCAACTACAAGTTAGCCCTTGACTGCAATCTCACCTGATGGTAAGTGATGATGCAGTCTAAGATGGAAGCGGGCTAACTTGGAAGAGGTATGTATACCCCTCTGCAGGCGCCATAAAAAGACGCAAACACTTAGCGCATGCAAACTGATATATTTGGACAGATTGGAGAGGCATTTTGGAGATGCATTTTTTAACTTCAGTGAAACACTATGCAAATGAGTAATTTATCCGTAGGTACCTAAGTAATACCTATTTCAATAACAATAAATCTAGATATTCCGAGAATCTAGACCATATTCTGTGACCCTAGAATCAACCTCGGAGATCGTTGCCAAAATTATGATCTACTTAGGATTTATGGTAGACAAGCGGATACCCGCAACTTTGTTCGCGTGGATATTGGTTTTTAAAAATTCCTCTCTCGTTGTTTTCCTAAGCTCCTTTGAGCTTATACCTTGCTAAAAACTGTTAAAAGTTCACTGGCGGATGTTTAGGTACATCAAAATGTAAACATCCGCCAGTGAAAGTCCTATCAAAATCGGTCCAGCTTTTCAGAGATTAGCCGGTGATCTTTAAAGTATATCCTTTCTAACAAAAAAAGAATGAATGAAATCGGATCACGTAAGTACACATTTCGACTTTAATCCCCTCTCCCAAGGGAATCGTGCTAAATTTTGGGATAAAAAGTATCCTATATGTTACTCCGTAGTATGAACTTAAATCATACCAAGTTTCATTTCAATCCATTCAGTAGTTTTTGCGTGATGCGCGCACAAACATACAGACAAACAGACAAACAGACAAAAATGTCAAAATTAGCCTTTTTACGTTCTATTACTTATCATTAACATTCCCCAGTTATTATTTTGCAAAAATCTTTAATGTACAGATATGGCAAGTCTACGATTTTATATAGATAGAATAGATTATGCATCTTTTAACTTCAGTGAAACACTATCCAAATGAGTAATTTATCCGTAATATTTCAATAACAATAAATCTAGATATGTGTCGGAAACAAGATCGTTTCGTGACCGGAAATACACTGGTCCTTGCCAATCGAAATGTACACCCGGCTTTGATAGTACCCTGTACCGTGCTCGGACTGAATACGCTTGGTCGCTTGAAACAATAACGTATCTCTTACGATCTTAATGACTTAAGACATTTTAATTTATTTTTATTATGGCACAGTTTAGTTTATTTTATTTCCGGAATAAGTATGCATTAGTGCCTGCTTGATCCTCATTAGTCATTATACATAATAATAATATTCTGTCGCCCTGACCCCCGGCCGTCTGGTCTCCCCTGCCGGGGTGTAAACCTCCGCCCGGTACAATATGTATTTATGTAATGTGTATGTAAGTTTATTTATTTTTGTGTATTTATGTATGTTATATTATTTCTCTTTGGCTTTTATATGTATTTATTTTGTACACGGGCGTGAGAGAAAGATATATAGACATAATAATAATAATGTCCTCCTGACCGAATTTCGGCCACGGCGGCCAATCTCAACCGAGGCAGAGACTAGCCATCTGCGCAGGAGATATTATAGTGCACAAGTGTGTGCGCATACACAGGTGCACTCTCTATTCCCTCACTCTCATAGTCCGATGGGACGCCATATGCGACACGACCGGAGAGAGATTAGGCGCAGGACCGACGGCTTTACGTGCTCTCTGAGGCACGGGGATGTATCTAACACCGCCAACTTCCAACTCCGGGTTGGCACTGAGAATTTCTTGACAGAAAAACCCAATACCTCATTTTTTTTTGGCCCGACCCGGGAATCGAACCCAGGACCTCGTGATCCACAGTCGAACGTGCTAACCGCTAGACCAACGAGGCAGAGTCATTATACATAGGGTCTCTACCACTAGTATAACAAAACAGCCCTCTACTGGGTGCAAACCTCCTCTCATTTATAATAGAGATATAAGTTTCACGGTCGAGGTGTGCTATGACCCTAAATAGTTAATCGACCCTTGATTCTCCTGCGAATTTTATCCTATAATAATTTTCAATCAGTGAATATGAAGATAAAACCTTCTCAAATATTATAACAAAGCATCTGTTATATAATGATTGTCTAAAAATAACTAGTTATTTATTGTTAGATACTAGGTAATTATTAAAGTTTCCTGGTTGTGATAATAAATTACTTAAATAAACGTACAGTAAATGGAGTTTAATTCAAGATTATTAAAATAGTTCTGCAATAAAGTCAATTACGACCATATTACTGCAAATAAATAAATAATTAATATATACTTACTTAAGTAGTACTTACATACTTGTTTTGAATAGTTCAAAATTAGCTACAATAAATCCACAGATGGCTATGTAAGTATACAGGACTTTTGAAAAATCTGCTATTAATACTATAATAATAATATATAGTTACCTAGCTTAGTGTGAACTAGCCCACGGCTGGACAAACAATGTGTCCGCCTGTAGGCATGTCTGTCTGTTTAACGGGGCTAATCTTCGGAACGGCTGAATCGATTTTGACCCGACTTTCACAGGCAGATAGAAGATTATGCAAGAATTAACTTAGGCTATCTTTACCTAATTTTATTTTATCTAACCTAGACTAGCTTTTTTATTCCGGAAAATCCAAGTACCCAAGGCATTTTTAGAAACCTAAATCCACGAGGATAAAGTTGTGGATAAGTACTTAGGTTTTTAGCCAGTGCGTCGTCGTCATCAACCGATAGTCGTTCACTGCTGGACGCAGGTCCCGTAGGAACTTCCACACGCCACGGTCTTGTGCCGCATGTGTCCAGCGGCTTCCTGTGACTCGTCTGATGTGATCGGTCCACCTAGTGGGGGTGTCTGCCTGTCGCCACTCTAACACCCTGAGACCCCAGCGTCTATCGCTTCTTCGAACCTTGCATCAGCCAGTGCGTAGATAAATAATTTAGTTACCAACATAGATAATTTTTTTTAGAATGCAGAGCGATCTAGACCAGAGGTTCCCAAACTTTTTTTTCTCATAGACCACTTTTAAAATTTAGCTAGTTCCGGTGGACCCCCAGCACCTACATTTCTACCATATTCCCAAAACTCGACAAAAAAAATGAAGATTAGATCTTACTATGGTGCATTGCCAAGTTTCAACCGCGAATTAATAGTTTTCGAAAAAAGTGCGAATTGGTTGGTTAATTGATTGTGTAATTGAGTGGATGTAAAAAAGTAAAGTTCTGTAAAGTTAAATAAAATTAAGTACTGAATATGGAATATGCAAGTTTTTACAAGTAACAGTTGTTTCTTAAAATATTATCTGCCTACATTGTTAGGTGAAGTCAAGCCAGAATTTTAGGTCTTCACTATCGAAAGCAGATAAATTTTCGTGGACCCCCGCTTACGACTTGTGAACCCCCATTTTTTTGTCACGGCAACGTAGACCCCTGTCGAGTCTCCCGTGGACCCTTGGGGGTCCACCTGGACCACTTTGGGAACTACTGATCTAGACGATCTTTGTGTATATTTTTTATAACTATCAGTTACTCAAAGAGCACGTTGAATCATTGACCGTAACATCTAATGATATAATCATTACAACCTTGACCGAAAAGTGGTTTTGTACACAACAAACTTATTCGTATTTCGTATTTGCTTATACTACTAAGTATGTATGTATATGTATGACTTCGGAAGATATTTAACGCTAATTTAGTGTAAAACATTACTTACTGTAGGTAAGTAGGTAGGTACTAGATGTTCGTATTTGGACGTTTGCAAGTTTGAGTATGTACCAAATAAGTAGAATAACAGTAGCTCTCTAGGTTATAATAAAGCGGAAGAGTTTGTTTGTTTGAACGCGCTAATCTCAGGAACTACTGGACCGATTTCAAAAATTCTTTCACCGTTGGATATGTACGTGATCCTTGAGTGCTATAGGCTATATATGTACCACGGGCGAAGCCGGGGCGGACCGTTAGTCTTCTATACATAATAATAAAATTGTAGACTTGCCGTATCTGTACATTAAAGATTTTTGCAAAATAATAACTGCGGGATGTTAGGGATAAGTAATAGAACGTAAAAAAGCTATTTTTGAAAATTTTGTCTGTTTATCTGTTTGTCTTTAGTTTTTAGCAAGCTCAATGAGCTCAAAGAAACTTAGGAAAAACAAAGAGTTACCGCGGAATTTTTAAAAACCTAAATTCACGCGGACGATGTCGCGGGTATCCGTATCTAGTCTATAATAATTAATGTATTAAGCAAAAATAATATATTATAAATAAATAAATAAATAAACCTTATTTGTTGTCTGAATAAATAAATATTATTATTATTATTATTATTATATTATAAAAAAAAACTGATTGTGCTTGAAACTGGCAAAAAAGATAATTAATATAATCCTACCTATTACTATGCTTTACAATTTGGCTTTAAGCATATTAAATATCAAACTCATTATCTTAATAGTTTTCAACTTATGAGCTACCAAAAATGGCATTTATATTCAATACGGTCCGTTTAATTTTAATCTTCTTAATTCTAAAACGATCGATAAAATATAACATGTGCATCAATGAAAAATAAGTTTACACTACACTTAAAAGCGAAGTGGGTTAGGTTAGGTTAGGTTTATTCATTTATTTATTTATTAAATGCATTCCAATATATTTTTTACAATGATTCTTCTTAACAAATCATAGTGTAATGTTCTTAAGTATATTGGAGCCCCGTGGAGGCGTAGCAATTATAGTAAGGAGACGGACGTCATGACTCATGTCATTCACGTTCATTTAGGAAGTCATTTATTTTATAATAGGCTTTGTCTATAATTTTTTTAACGCGTTGATAAATGCCGTATCATTCTCCATTGCTTTTATATGACAAGGTTATAGGTTATACCTAAATAATATCTTAACTAGACTACAGGACGTCTTGCGAACATGTCGAGGCCTCGCACCTTGCAATTTACCTCGCTTCCTCGATGTCATATCCATTTAAAACAATATATGCCTTTCACCTAAACAATTCCTTAAGTTTTTTTTTATTCAACTACGAGTTAGCCCTTGACTGCAATCTCACCTGATGGTAAGTGATGATGCAGTCTAAGATGGAAGCGGGCTAACCTGGTAGAGGTATGTATATCCCTTGATCGGTTTCTACACGGCATCGTACCGGAACGCTAAATCGCTTGGCGGCACGGCTTTGTCGGTAGGGTGGTAACCAGTCACGGCTTAAGCCTCCCACCAGACCACATCAGAGACAATTTAGAAATTATAAAATCCCAAATTGCCCCTGCCGGAAATCAAACTCGGGATCTCCCACTTATAAGACCACAGCGCTCACCACTGTGCCAGGGAGGTCGTCATATTAGTAAAGATTAGAAGTAAAGATTCGTTAGCGTAAGATATAACTTAAATGTAGACGTCATCTGTAGCTTTTAGGTTTTCCTAACATTGGTGAAAAGGAAAACTAAATCGTTGATAAATGTCACCTAATTGGTGTTAGGTAGATTGTATGTGAGTATAACCCCGGCACCAGACACAGGCACAGACAAACATTTGAACACAGGATTGAAAACACATTTGAGCACAGGTTTCCTTGCTTGCCAGACAGACTTTGCAATTAATGTCTTCGCTTCATTTGAATTTGAACTTTAACCGCTTTAACGTGCGCTCGAAAAACCGATACCGAATGGCAAAGTGTTATAAATTTGCACTTTGCTATTCGGTATCGATTTTTATGTGTTCAAACTTTGAACGAATACCAAAGACCTCTGGCACACATGTGTTCAAACAAGTGTTAAATTAGTGCTCAAATGTTAATACAGTGTGTGGCGCCAGGGTAAGAATATTGCTATAATCTTCCGCACGGAACTTTGTGAAAAGGATAGCTTTTCATAGTATACTTTTAGACCTGCCAATTTAGTTTAGTTTAGCGATTGTATACAACCGAACTGGCTCCATTATCCCTCCAATGTAATCTAATTAAATTACCAATTGAGGCCAACCGGTATCAGTAACAAAATAATAATAATGGACAACAAAAAGCGCAATTGATACCATGTTAATTCAATTTCTGATAAATAAAGATCAATATCGAGTTGTTTAACATTGATAATATCTGAGATTTATAACATAAAATTGTATGTTCAACTTAAAATTGGTAGGTTAATAGATCAATAACTGTGAGTTTAATGTATAGGTAGGACATAGGTACGGTTGTTTGATATCGACACCTGCAAAAGTGCGAAATAAAAACGAGCGATTTATTTTGACCGGGATATGTACTGCTTTTGTGGTCGTCGTCGCAGTCATCAACTGATAGAATGTCCTTCATCAAGTGCCGTCTCCTCTATGGAGTTTGGTTATCATTAAGGCTATTTTAATTTTCGATGCTGCCGTTCGGAACACAGATCGCGTGCTCATCCCGTACCACTCGCGGAGATTCTTGAGCCAGGAAGTACGTCGTCTGCCAGGTTTTCGGTGGCCTTGGATCTTGCCTTGTATTATTTGCTGCAATAATCGGTACTTCTCGTGACGCATGATGTGCCCAAGATATTGCAGCTTCCGACATTTGATTGCAGTGAGAACTTCCATTGCAGTGAGAACTATAACTATGGGCCTTATAAGAAAGCTCAGAGTCACTCAGTGAGCGATGAAGAGAGCTATGCTCGGAATTTCTCTACGCGATCAATTCAGAAAAGAGGAGATCCGTAGAAGAACCAAAGTCACCGACATAGCTCAGCGGGTTGCGAAACTGAAGTGGCAAATGGGCTGTGGGATTTTATAATTTCTAAATTGTCTCTGATCTGGTCTGGTGGGAGACTTAAGCCGTCGCTGGTTACCAGTGTTACCACCCTACCGGCAAAGCCGTGCCGCCAAGCGATTTAGCGTTTCGGTACGATGCCGTGTAGAAACCGATCAGGGGTATATATACCTCTTCCAAGTTAGCCCGCTTCCATCTTAGACTGCATCATCACTTACAATCAGGTGAGATTGCAGTCAAGGGCTAACTTGTAGTTGAATAAAAAAAAAACTAGGCACATCAGTTTAAGAGAGCGGCTGCAGAGAAGGTGGTTCAGTTTTATGAAGGCATGTCGCACTTGCTCTATGCGACACTTGACTTCCACATTATGATCGCCCTGGTCGATTACTAAACACCTGAGGTATTTGTAGGAGTTGACATATTCAAGGGTATAGACGTCGACAGCTGGACAAATGGTCGGGGCCGCATAATTTTCAGCTGGACAAGCTGGCCACTGGACCAATGAAGCAGTCTCAAAACGCACTATTCAGTAAAACCCATTATAAAAGAAATGAATCATATTAACTTATTTTATTACTTACTAGCGGCCCGCCTCGGCTTCGCCCGTGGTACATATAATATATAGCCTATAGCACTCAGGGATTACGTACATATCCAACGGTGAAAGAATTTTTGAAATCGGTCTAGTAGTTCCTGAGATTAGCGCGTTCAAACAAACAAACTCTTCCGCTTCATTATATTAGTATAGATTTCCTTTGTCTACAAAGGGCCCCGCTGAAGGGCAGTCGTGAAATACCAGAATAGCTTATTGAAATAAAGTTAATAATAACAAATGCATCCTGTACTTAGTATAACTAAATAAGCATAATAGATAGTAGGTAGGTATAGATCCGGAACTGTCATTCAATAACTTTAAGTAGGTAGGTATTACGATATAAATTATGTATTTCTATAAACGGATTTTCTTGTATATTATAATATATGTATATGCGTTTACCGTACAAGATTGTGCCATTTTATGTTAATGTGTTTTTTATATTCCAATTTTCCTGAAAAACAGGGCCAGTTTTAACAAACGGCAATTTAGTTGGCCACGCCCACAAGGGGACGCTGCGATAGTGTTTTTAATTTTCTTACTATTTTCCTGAAATATTACTTACTATTATCCTGAAAAACTACAAGGCCGATTTTGATGCAGTTTCTTGCATTACGTACACAATTACTTCAGAGCGGGTTCTGAGCGGGTTCTTAGATAATATTATGTATGGGCCGCAAAGCAAGCGCGCAGTGTAGGGTTCCGTAGTCACAATCCTCGAAAAACAGATATAACCTGTTGAACCTCTTTAACCTGTGAACCCTACATAGCCATGATAAATTTCCTTTAAAATTGATTATATATACTACTGCTGTGAATATTTTCAAGTTCCTATATACTGCCATTTGGCTGATAGAGGGGGGGACACTTGACTCTAATAAAAATTTGCACTTTAAAACATCATATTTTACTAACGGGTCTAGAAATCGAATAATGATGTTCCCATACCGACAGTATTTTTAAAAGACCTATTCAACGATACCCCACACTATGGGGTAGACGAGAAAAAAATATTCATCCTCAATTTACATGTAGGGGAGCTACCCTAAAAAAAATATCAAAATTTTATTTCACCACTTTGTCGGCGTAATTAATATTTATACCCATGCCAAATTACAGATTTCTAGCACTAATAGTCTCTGAGATTAACCGAGGACGGACGGTTGGACGGACAGACAGACAGACAGACGGACGGACATGGCGAAACTATAAGGGTTCCTTGTTTACTACGGAACCCTAAAAAAGCACACAACGATAAAAGCGCACAGCGAAAAAAGGGCAAAAGTCTATATTTTAGCTAATGTTCTGGTGGTCCTTCAATTCACTTCGAAAGCAGCAATCATCAGCTGTTTTAGTGTTTTAAACTTACTAGTGTTAAAGTTATACTGACTAGTTTACTTAGTGTCTTGAACATTTAAATTTTTTTAGCATTTTACCTAACCTAACCTAATTTAATAGTGGTGGGTAGGTTCTCGATTTTTTTAAAATATTATGTCTTGTTATGATTTAGCACCCCAGTGCTGTGGTTTAAACCTTAAAATTATGTTATTTAATTCCTATTAAATGTGAAGGCTTCACGTAGACAATTCGAACGTTCTCAATTATCTGAACACATTAACTTTATTGAGAACCCACTTATAATATAACTTATAAGCTACAAAAGAAGCCTTGTTACCTAACAACTATGAATAAAAAGTGATTAACAACTCAATGTTTATGGATATAAAGATGCACTGAGTATCAGCCTCATTGTCTGTTTCTCTTATAATATGTAGATTATAATATGTGAATATTTTGCAGTTCCAATAATAATATTATATACATACAAAAAGCTGTGATAGCCTAGTGGTTAGGACGACCGACTTCTAATCGGAGGTCGTGGGTTCGATCCCGGGCACGCACCTCTAACTTTTCGGAGTTAGGTATGTGCGTTTTAAGTACATATTTAAATATCACTTGCTTTAACGGTGAAGGAAAATATCGTGAGGAAACCTGCATGCCTGAGAGTTCTCCATAACGTTCTCAAAGGTGTGTGAAGTCTTCCAATCCGCTTGGCCAGCGTGGGAGACTATGGCCAAAACCCTTCTCACTCTGAGAGGAGACCCTTGCTCTGTAGTGAGCCGGTAATGGGTTGATCATGATGATTATAAATACATTATACAGACAATATGTCGAATTGATAACCTCCTTTTTTTGAAGTCGGTTAATAAACACACTTTCGCCTTTAAAATAATATTAGGATAGTGACGTAGGTAGCTAAAATCATGAGGAACATTCCGTTATTGCTTCGTGGTAGCTCAGACTGGTACTTAACTGGTATTAAATATTACGTCGAAATCGTTTGTTGCGTTATCTTCTCGGCGTCACAAATCCGAACCGGTTTTGATGACACACGTTAATAAAACAAACATACCCGATCGATTTGCATTTACTAATTTAGACGGGATTTTACCTGTGTGACGTTTGTGCTGTTGAATTTTTCGTTGTAAATCTGTATGTGTTTTCCACGATTCAATTTACATGTGATTATGAATTTTGCATGTGCGTGCGAAGTTTTCGAAAGAGTTTTTATGCGACTGTAGTGGTCTCCGATAAGAGAAAGCGAAAACTGTATTATCTGACTCGTTTTAACTTATGTTTATTATACTAAGAGAATAGAACAAATAGATACAAGTCACGGCAAATAAGTCGAGCGGTGACCTTCAATGCGCAAAAGTCGAAAATGAGGTATCTCGGAGTGTGAGGGGGTCGCGGGGAGGGCGTGGGGATCGTTCGTAAGCACTGATTAGCTCTGACGGATCCCTCGTAAGCGCTGTTTGGCTCTCCAATCGTATTGTGTCCCGCTCACTCGTACGACGCTGCGCGCACTTGAAGGTCACTGGTCGATTTACGTGCCGGGAGTTATAACCGAGTAGTATGCGAGTACACATATAAATGTATCGACACTAACAATTGATTAGTAATAAAATATTAATAAGGGGCCAACACCCGTAATAAAGGGCGTAAATTTTGCATTTTTTTTTAATTTAGGTACTCAGTGACACTTGCATCATCAAGACAAATCTAATGACGTATAATTTATCAAAATCCATTGATCCGTCGAGTAGTTGCGAGCGGATATAGGAATGGATATACACACAGGTCATACACATAAGCTAGTTGGGTATAAAAAACAGTTGAAGAAAGCTGAGGCACTTCAGTTTTGCATGCAAAAGTGGTCTCTTTCGATAAGAGCGATCTCTCACAGACAACCTTTGGCGGGGAGCAGGATAAAAGAACAGGATGGTGAACTAAATAAAATTTATTCTACAATAAACTATAAAATAAATAGTGTTTACATACTAATAGTATATAATACTACATAATCTTCTAGGTATACATATAAAACAAAGTCGTGTTAGTTTGAACACTTATAACTCGAGAACGGCTGGACCAATTTTCATGACCATTTCATTTAAAAACATTGGAAAATTGACGAAAAAATAAAATAAAAGAAAAAAACATTTTCCCATACAAAATGTTCACGGGTTTAGTACTTAACTGTCAAATATCCCGTCGCGTGGATACGGTAAACTCTCTCACCCTCTCACCCGTACCTAAAATTATAATTCTTGTGTACGTGTGTTTGTCATATTACATTATCTTAGGTTTGTCACCTAAGTCCTCCTAAACGGCTGGACCGATTTGTATGAAATTTTGTGTGTAAGTATATTTCAATGAACCAGGAACGGGTACAGGTACAGGTAACATATCGGGTCTCAGTAGGTGGCGCCGATGGTATGTCACCGGGCAGGACGAAGCTAAGTCTGCCGGGTCCACTAGTTTATACTAAAAGTTCTTTAGACACCCATGATAGTATTGCAGAAGTCTAAAGTTTACCGCAGCGGGAATTCACTCGTTTAAACGTAGACTATGAGTTGTATAGTTTGATTTTTAATTCAGTGGAATTCTGACAGTTGCCTTTTAAAAATATAATGAGTTATTTGTATAAAAAACAGGGTTACCACCTGAAGTTCTATTTTACCCCAAACTAAAATATCTGAAGTATCTGTCAGGCATTTGTCATATCTGCATGAGGCAATTGATTTTTAACCCCCGACGCAAAAACGACGGGGTGTTATAAGTTTGACGTGTCTGTGTGTGTGTGTGTGTGTGTGTGTGTGTGTGTGTGTGTGTCTGTCTGTTCCCCTGTGGCGCTCAAACGGGTGGACCGATTTGAATACGGTTTTTTTTGTTTGAAAGGTGAATTAGTCGAGAGTGTTCTTAGCTATGTTTGATGAAAATCGGTCCAAGATGGCCGCCGCTACAAAATGGCGGATGATATATTTTTTCACAACTCCCTTGATATGGGTATCAAATGAAAGGGCTTGACTAGTAGAATAGCACTATTGCAAATTCAAGATGGCCGCCGCCACTAAATGGCGAATGTCGGGGGTTTTATAAATTTTCAATTTACACTTGTTATTTATAGGTATGTAAGTTTTGAATTTATTATGTTTTTTGTGGGAAATGTTTTATCTCTGATAACATTAAAAAACGTCAGAATTCCACGGAATTAAAAATCAGAGTATACCAATTCGCAACATAGGTAGGTAACATTATGTATGTATGTACCCATTTCCTTGTTCGCAACTTTAATTTCAAAACGTAATGTCACTGTCGTCAATGTAAGGAAAATGTAATAAATTCTTATTTCTTAGAAACGGTGTCTCATTAACCTATCTACAGTAAAATCATATTTAACAATATGTATTTCCTCATTTTTACATCATGAACATTATCCTTAAAAATTAAAAAAAATCATGTTTTGATTTTTTTAAATTGCGGTTGCAATTAGGTTTTTTCGGACAAAACAATCACACAAAAAACATTTTAAAATGTTGCCAAAACATTTATGGTTTGTACTATCAAAAAGTTATCAGATCTCGTGTAGAGCCAAGCTCCTAACTCTAGCCCTAACTCTACAAACTCTAACTTCACAAACTCTACATCTCAGTCAGAATAACACATGTGGCTTGGCCGTTTCGTTACTACCTACAAGAACTATTGTATAACAGAAAAGTAATAACTAAGTATAATGAATTCCGGAAATTGAACTTAAGCCCTATTGAATCGGATGAAAAGTAAAAACTGTCGTGGAAAAG